>VZSC01007685.1:103431-181767 GCA_013398225.1 Steatornis caripensis
GGGGTCAGACTCTTCTCAGTGGTGCCCAGCGACAGGACAAGGGGCAATGGGCACAAACTGGAACACAGGAAGTTCCACCTGAACATGAGGAGGAACTTCTTTACTGTAAGGGTAACAGAGCACTGGAACAGGCTGCCCAGGGAGGTTGTGGAGTCTCCTTCTCTGGAGATATTCAAAACCCACCTGGATGCATTCCTGTGCAACCTGCTCTAGGCTAACCTGCTTTAGCAGTGGGGTTGGACTGGATGATCTCTAGAGGTCCCTTCCAACCCCTACCATTCTATGATTCTATGAGCAAAGCCTAGTATATCGAGTGCTTTGTACGAATTATTTTCTTTATCTAAACCATTGGACTGGGTGGAGAATGATGACATGTCCCAGGATAAAAATTTAAGTTCTTAAGTTTTTATTATCAGTATTTGTATTACTAGAGTGCTTAAGAAGTTCAAAAAGAAACAGTGTTCTAGCTGAGATAGTCTGATATCAGAATGGAAACAAGATTATTTACAAGTAAATTTAAAATCACTTTAAAAATAAACAGCTGGAAAGAAAGCTGGGGGAGAAAGCTAAAGGGCACAACTTAAAACCCATTATAGGCAAAGAACTACACATGAAAATGTCGATTTTTCAGCGGAGTTTCACCTGCAGAATCCCACATTTGTTTGCAACACAAAGCGATCAATATTCTTGGATCTTGAACACTTCTAACAATCTCTTTCGTTCAGTCAGGTATTTCCTCTTGTCTGTTTTGATTATGTCAGAGTAAACAGAGCAGGTAATCCTTCTGCCTATGATCTGCATCACTGTTTCTGACAAAGCCATGGTGATAACAGACTGATGTCAGAAAATGTGTGGTGAGCACAATCATTACAAATCAAGAAGGTAAATAATATAAAGGCTTATTTGATCACTTACAACAAATGTCCTCTCCACAATGGATACACTACAAAAATAAGACAAAAATTCTCACATCTATATGGACTGTAAATCTTACATTTCTTCAAAGAACCACTCGCACTTTAATTAATGAAGAAACCAAAAAATGGTCCAATAAAATATAGACTACCTCCAGAATGAAGGAGACTTGTGTGAGTCTCCAAAAACACATAACTTCACTCATCCCACATATAATTCTATACATTCTCTGATGGTAACCTCTTCTGTCTTTGTCACTTTCCTTAGATCCAACAAAATGTGTCCTCAAAAAAATTATCTCTAGTTGTTGCCATAATTCATACAGTAGGAAGCAGGAGCACAAACCCAGCAGACTTTCATGAGCTGTTTGAAATTCATGATAGAATCATAGAATGATAGAATGGTTTGGCTTGAAAGGGATCTTATAGATCACCTAGTTCCAACTCCCCTGCCATGGACAGGGACACCTTCCACTAGACCAGGTTGCTCAAAGCCCCAGCCAACCTGGCCTTGAACACTTCCAGGGAGGGGGCACCCACAAATTCTCTGGGCAACTTCTTCCACTGTCTAACCACTCTCATCATGAAGAATTTCTTCCCAATATCTTATCTAAATCTAACCTCTTTCTCTTTAAAACAATTACCCTTCGTCCTATCATTACATACCCTTGTAAAAATTCCCTCCCCAGCTCTCTTGTAGGCCCCCTTCAGGTACTGGAAGGCTGCTATAAGGTCTCCCCAGAGCCTTCGCTTCTCCAGGCTGGACAACCCCAACTCTCTCAGCCTGTCTTCATAGCAGAGGTGCTCCAGCCCTCTGATCCTCTTCGTGGCCCTCCTCTGGACTCACTCCAACAGGTCCATGTCCTTCTTATGTTGGGGGCCCCAGAGCTGGACACAGTACTTCAGGTGGGGTCTCACAAGAGCGGAGTAGAAGGGAGCAATCACCTCCCTCATCCTGTTGGTCACGCTTCTTTTGATGCAGCTCAGGATACAGTTGGCCTTCTGGGCTGCAGGCATGCATTGCCAGCTGATGTCCAGCTTCTCATCAACGAACAGCCCCAAGACTTTCTCCTCAGGGCTGCTCTCAGTCCATTCTTCAGCCAGCCTGCATTTGTGCTTGGGATTTCCCCGTCCCATGTGCAGGACCTTGCACTTGGCCATGTTGAACTTCATGCGGTTCGCACAGGCCCACCTCTCAAGCCTGTCAAAGTCGCTCTGGATGTCATCCCCACATCTGGATGTCATCGACCGCACCACACAGCTTGGTGTCATCTGCAAACTTGCTGAGGGTGTGCTCAATCCCACTGTCCATGTCGCCAACAAAGATGTTAAACAGCACCTGTCTCAATACTGACCCCTGAGGAATGTCACTCATCACTGGTCTCCACTTGGACATTGAGCCGTTGATTGCAACTCTTTGAGTGTGACCATCCAACCAATTCCTTATCCAGCAAGTGGTCCATCCAACAAGTCCATGTCTCTCCAATTTAGAGCAAGGATGTCGTGCAGGACAGTGTCAAACGCTTTGCATAAGTCCAGGTAGATGACATCAGTTGCTCTTCCTTTATCCATCAATGCTGCAACCTCATTGTAGAAGGCCACGAAATCTGTCAGGCAGAGTTTGCCCTCAGTGAAGTCATCCTGGTTCTCACCAATCAACTTCCTTATTTTTCATGTGCCTTAGCATAGTTTCCAGGAGGATCTGCTCCATGATCTTTCTGGGCACAGAGGTGAGGCTGACTGGCCTTTTTTCCCTTTTTAAAAATGGGAGTTATGTTTCCTCTTTTACAGTCAGTGGGAACTTCACCAGACTGCCCCAATTTCTCAAAAACGATGGATAGTGGCTTAGCAACTTCATCCGCCAGTTTCCTCAGGACCTACGGATGCATCTCATCAGATCCCATGGACTTGTGCACCTTCAGGTTCCTTAGATGGTCTCGAACCTGATCTTCTCCTACAGTGGGTGGTTCTTCATTCTCCCAGTCTGTGCCTTTGCCTTCTGTGGATTGGGCAGTGTGGTTTGAGCACTTGCTGGTGAAGACTGAAGCAAAAATATCATTGAATACCTCAACCTTCTCCATATGCCAGGTAACCAAGTCTCCCGTTTCCTTCCAGAGCAGGCCCACATTTTGCCTAGCCTTTCTTTTATCAATGTCATACCTATAGAAGCTTTTGTTGCTGCCCTTGACGTTCCTGGCCAAATTTAATTCTATCAGGATTTTAGCTTTCCTAACCTGATCCCTGGCTGCTCTCTCTATTCCTCCCAGACTATCTGGCCTTGCTTCCACCCTCTGTAGGCTTCCTTTTTGCATTTGAATCTGTCCAGGAACTCCTTGTTTATCCATGCAGGCCTCCTGGCTTTTTTGCCTGATTTCCTCTTTGTCGGGATGTGTCGCTCCTGATCTTGGAGGAGGTGATCCTTGAATATTAACCAGCTTTCTTGGGTCTCTCTTCCCTCCAAAGCTGGCTTTGAGTAGCCAGCTAGGCAGGTTGGCTTAGAAACTTACTGTTTCCATAGAACAACAGAAACCCTTCGGTTTAGTCAGTGTTTTTCCTACCACAAATTTTCAATAGAATAAGCCAATGTTTATTTTAGTTGGTCTTTCTTTGTGGTGATTGTTGAAAACAATTCCTTTCATTCTTGTGGCCTGGCTTTTAAAATATTTTTTGTCTCTCAGAGGTCAATGTGTAAATAAATAATGTTCAATTTACATCCTTGTTCAATTTAGGCTCCTTGCTGGATCAACATTTATCTACTCTAATTCGCAGATGCAATATAAGTCATTCCAGACATGTAAATAGCTGATTGTGTCAATGATAAACCTAATCCCAAAATATAAAACCCACACCCACAGCAGGTATAAAAGTCATCCCATAACTCCTTAGAGTTATGTTATGTGGGTCTGTGTGAGCCATAGGACTCTCAAGAAATGAGAGTGAAAGTCTAATGACTCAAAAACTAGCTGTTAGTTGGCTGTTTGCAAAATAATGAAGAGTATGTGACTGGTTTAAAATATCTGAATTGTTCACACCTTGTGAGCTGTCATTCAAAGATACTATCAAACATCAGCAGAATATTTTTCTTTCTGTATCAAATTTTCAGAAAAAAATCTTTTTCCTTGCCAAAGGTAATTTTTGAGTATCCACCTTTGAGCATTATATGTGAATATTGTCTTTAATAACATTTGTTTATTAAATAAAGATGAGGGATTTTTTGCTGATTAAATGGATGTTTTATTAAACAGATGTCAAAGACAACTAATGGGGATAGCATTATTGGCAGTAAGAACTTATATATCATTAATAAGGTATTGGACTGAAGAATTTGGTACCTTGGATGTCAGAATGGCTTAAGGGAAGAAACACAGGATTCCTTCAGAACACATCATGTGCTAACTCCTAGATGATCACCTAGATATAGTAAAATGACACAAGCATGACCAAATCTGTCTTCTGTAGCAACTTCAGGAGAGTCTTCTCTGTGTTCAGATGGAAACTCTGGGACAGGATTTTAGTGAAGCAAAATTATCCTTAGTAGCACTGCTGCTGCATTTGGGTATTGAATTAGAGGAAGGTTATTCCGTTCCAAGTGTGCCCAGCCTTTAACATTGATGAATATTGTTTGGTTTTGCAATCAGTTTTGCTCAGCTGAATCAGCATGAGGTTTTTGGTAGAGGTCTTTTCAGATTTCCAGGAGAGCACTTCATCCCTTTACTTCCAGAGGAAATCAACACTGGTAACACTTAACTGAAAAGGACGTTCTGCAATTCCATTTACTAATGTTTGCAAGATGATTTAAAATGCTCAAATGGAAGCTGCAATCAAAGCACAAAGAACATGTTACTATTTACATCTAAATTTGTAAGGAAATAATTTGAATTCTATTTAAGAACACGTATTATTTAATTTTTTAATCAGAGAATGCAGATGAAGAAACTCACTGATCATAGCATGAAAAATGTAATACCTATCCTCAGGGAAGAGGAGGAAGCTTTGAAGTTGTTGTCCCAATTATACAAAACACTCTTCAATACCTCTACAAAGTTGCACAAAGGATGAGGCTGAATATGCTTTCATACAGATAATGTTTCTTCTGATAGAAATGAGCACTTTGTAGATGGTGTCAATAAGATATAAATACAGCCTCTTGAGTCACACAAACATACAGGAGAAAATTACAGATAACTGAGACCTCCAGGGAAAGGTCTACATCCAATATTTTTATAGCATGGTTGATGCACCGCAGCCATCTTTTCTCCAAAGAGTAATTTTCTTTCACTGTTAAGAGCCGCAGGGGCATGCAGCAATTCTCTATCACTCCCTCTTGGTTGAGACAAACAGGAATTCCCTCAGCAGACCTACATGCTTTGAACTGGGCCCACCACCTGAACTTTTCTTTTTAAGGTTTTCTAATGCTTCTATCAGGTTATAAGCAAGCAATGAGAAACAGATTCAACTAGCAAGAGAGAAGCAAACACACACCACCAGCCCGCACAGCCCAGGGGTGACTCCAGCTGCCATCTTTGCAAATTGTATTATTTTCTACCCCAGGCACTGGATCTATGTGAGCAGGAAGGAAAACTCACTCTGTGATAGCTAATGGTCAAGTTATGGTTTTGGAAGAATAACGTCAATTGGACATGCCTGTAGAAGAACTGCTTTCTGCAAGCATCCCACTCATTCCTTTGGCTCAGCACATTTAAACACACTGATTCTGGCTCAGTTTGGGAGGAAGGGCATTTGCATATTTTTTGCTGGTTTCTTTATCTATTCTTCTCTACTAGATTTTTATGATGTGTAAAAGAGGTGTTGCAATTTAACCTCTAGCCAGAAGCTCAGTGCCATGCAGCTGCTCCCTCACTCTCCCACAGTGGAATTGGGGAGAGGGTCAGAAGGGTAAAAGTGAGAAAACTTGTGGGCTGAGATAAAGACAGTTTAATAGGTAAAGCAAAAGCCGCATGTGCAAGCAAAGCAAAACGAGGAATTCATTCACTGCTTCCCATGGGCAGGCAGGTGTTCAGCCATCTCCAGGAAAGCAGGGCTCCATCACGTGTAACGGTTACTTGGGAATACAAACGCCACCACTCCGAACATCCCCCCTTCCTTCTTCTTCCCTCAGCTTTTATTGCTGAGCATGGTGTCATATGGTACGGGATATCCCTTTGGCCAGCTGGTGTCAGCTGTCCCGGCTGTGTCCCCTCCCAGCCTCTTGCCCACTCCCAACCTACTCAGTGCTGGGGCTGCATGAGAAACAAAAAAGTTCTTGACACTGTGTAAACACAGCACCACAGGAGCTGCGATGAAGAAAATTAACTCTATCTCAGCCAAACACAGGGCATGAGGCAAGTACAAATAATACACCAAATACTTCTGGTGGCACAGAATTAAATTTGTGTGAACTGAAGCTGCACGAAGGCAGAAATCATGACCACCAGCTGAGAAAGGCAGGACAGAACGTGGAAAGGCTGTGTTTGAAGCCACATCATGAATCCCAGTTATGCCCTTATCTTTTTAAAGGATTTAATGATTATCCTCATTCAGCCTAGGCTTTCACCAATCCCAGCTGTTCACACCATAAGACATATATTACCAAAAAAATCCACTACAGAAAATCTGCAAGCAAGTGTAAATACTTGTAGAGTTGAAGCCACACCCATACGTAATAACAGAACAAGTCTTGTTTGTCTTGACCAGAGAAATCCAAATTTACAAGGCTTCTTTTAATTTTTCCCAAGCTTTTTTCTCCTAATTTTTGTAAAACCCTTGAAAAAAAATTTAGGCTGCTCATATTTCAATTCAACACTAGTATCTGCCTCCAGCAACACTCACAGAAATCACAGTCTAGACTTTCAAGTGTAGGTGAGTGAAATGAGAAGCACAGGTTACACTAACTTTTAGTTCTGCCTCTGTTTCTGAAGCACTAAAATACTCCTGAAGATCTCACGTGAATTTTTATTCCCATCTGTCACTCCCTTCCAAATTTTTTTATTGCATAGGATGGAGTCCCAGTAAAGGCCTCAGCCTTACACGGATATGGGAGTTGGGGAGTGTCAAGTTTTTTATATCTAGACATAACACAGAGATTTAACTATCCTTTTAACATCAACTGGCACTGCACCCAGATCAATAGTAAAGTGGCTTATGGCAACACTAGGAAACTTTCTCTGATCTATCCATTATACCTGGTCATGGGATAGAGGCAGCACTCACGTGACAATGTGCCCTTCTCTCCTTCTTTCCCTCTCTAGTGGCAAGCAAAATGTCTAAAACAGTGAAGGAGAGACTGATGTAAATGAATACGTCGTGGATTTTAGTGGGAACACAGTGGGTGCTGGGCTGGGACTGTAGGCACGGTGCAAGCTCTGTGCAGGGTAGGGCAGTGGCAAGGGGCATAGTTGCTCACCCTCATGCTTTGATCCAAAGTCTGTGACACACAGCCTCATTGCATTCAGAAAATTTCTTCAAAAAACCACTAAAACAAAGACCAAATTATCCAACAAACCAGTGTCAGTTAAGAACTTCTCTAGCCATCTATTTCTTCTATTAAGGATTTGAATCTTTTCTTTATTGTGTTACATTCCCTTTAACTTGCATCTATCAGCATTACTGAAATAACAGCGGTTTGTGGAACAGTCCAAAGGAGGAAAAGCCCCTTTCTATTGCTCTATCTTTTGAAATCTAAATTTAGAGGGGGCTTCAGGACATAGTTTCAACTTTGGCCCTGATTTTTCTGTAATTATGGTTATGGCTGTTTGGTTTTCACAGAAGAAAAGAGGAAAGTCATAAACTAGTGGGAAGATAATGTTTTCTCCCTCTTTATAAAACATAAACATGCACTCTGTAAATTTTATTTTATTTTTAAATGAAAACGTCTTGCTCATTATGTTAATAGGTCTAAGAGTTATGATTTTTATTATGACATTACAGCCACAACAAATGTGCAGTTTGATTGTAGCTCACATCTTCTATTTACAAAAACTTATGATTGATTACTCTGAAGTGCAGGGCATGGTAGTTCATTTAAGAAAAAAAATAATAGAATCAGTGAAAATATAAAGCATGGAGAAAACAAAAGTAACAGAAATTGAATATGCATATAGCTATTTTTCCAAACTCAGTGCAAAACCATTCATATCATTTAAAAGCATTCAGAAATTAGGTCAGCTTCTGGCAGATCATGTGGTTCTGACTTTACTGAACCACTGTTCTGTGATCAGCTCCGTATGTGTCATCCTTCTGCTGTGTAATTTTGTTTTCAAAGTCTAAAGACATCATTAAAGTGACATGTCTGCAGCCCAGTATAAAAGACCAAACACTTTGCAGTCAGAAAAAAAAAAAACACAAATTTGTTAACCATTAAAGATACACAGAACAGAATTGCTTTGTGATTACTGTTTCATCATCAGAAACATCCTGTTTATTCCTTCAGAGAAGAAAGCTTCCAAGAAGACAAGAAAAGTATTATTGCAGACATAGAGCTTCAGGTTTCCCTAAAGCTTACCAACAGCCCTCAAGTTCTCTACTCTTTCCTCTTTTCTTAATAGTCTCCTCATTCAAACACCTTGCCCCCTGATTTCCTAAGAGTAGGCAAGGTCTCTAGCGCAATGGCTTTCACATCATTGTCTTAAAGCAACAGCCAGAAGCACTTAAGCTAAATATTTAGGCAAACAAATCTTGTTGTATGATAGAAATCTATTAAATAGTTGATGTAAAGCCAGCATTACTTGGATGCTTAAGGGAGCTTCACAGAAGAGGGAGGTAACAAAAATAACTTGGTTGTGTAGCCTGAATTTCCCCAAAATAAGTTTGTCAGCCCTCAGAGATTTTTTTTTCTCTTTGGTGTTTTATGTCTTTCTGAACATGAGGACTGCTTGGCCAGTACTCATGCACTTTTAAAATAATGAGGGAGAGTGGAAACATTTCTGAAAATAAATAGCTTCCAAATTTTTTAGTTATAAAAAAATAATAATAAATTGTTGTCAAAAGTAACAGCAAAAAAAATAACTATTTTTAGAAATTTAGAGCCCAGTTTATTTGAACGATACTACAGTGTTATAAATTTGGAGGTCAATTAAATTACTTTATCTGTATTTTATATAATCTTTGAAAGTTACTGAAAAAAGTAAATTCTTATTCTTACAGGAGTAATGGAAAAAATAAGATATCTTTGATACTGTCTTTGATACTAGCTTCAAATAACCTAGAGGAATAAACAAATTCAATCAAGTTTCTGTCAAAATGTTGGCATCCAGATCTAATTAGTTGAGGGAACTTGATCAATAAAGATCATTGAACGATCACCCAGGAGGCAATTTCATCCTTGCCGATAATTTGAATAGGAAAAACTCTTTGAGGCTTTCATGTCCTTCATAACTATCTTAAGTCTATTTAGGATATATATACTTGGTTTTGTAGGACTAAATGCTGGAGAACTTAAAGATCACAGTTCCAAAATGAAATAAAATTTGAAAACCAGAAATTACCTTTCACCTGTAAACCGCAGTTTAGAAATTAACTAAATTACACACTAGCAATTTCTTTATCTGTCTTCCTTGCATAGGGACATACTACAAGAGGTAAATTAACAATTGATCATTCATCTACATCATCTTCTTTTTATAGCACTTACCATGGAGTTTATAGCACTTACACTGGAGAGAAACTCTAGACTTTTTGTAGAACACACACAACATAGATCCCCTTGATCTGTCTTGCATACTTTAAAAAACACTTAAAATATTTCATTTACTATTGCAAGTGACTCTTAATTTTCTTGTAGCCACAGAAAATAAAAATGAATTGGAATTAGTGAAATGAACCCCAGAAATACAAATCTTACAGGGTCAGCACAGAACTAGCTTTTATTGCAGTTAGGTGGTAGATGTCACCTCTTCCAACTTTATAGGAAATTCTTTCCTCTACATTTTTCCATATCAGAGAAACAGCTTTTAAAGTTTTGAATAGACTCTGTTTATCTCCCAGTTTAGGCTCAGCTTCTGCAGGTGTATTGAGGGTTCTTAAAAGTTGTGACAAACAGCTGCAAAACTCAATACCAAATCTGTGTATCAAATCCCAATAGCCTAGCCATGTGTGAGTTGTTTCATTACATGAGCTGGTTGGTATTCATAAGCATTTTACCTTTACCTTTACCAGTGCTCATCATTACAAGCTCGTCAAGTCACTACAATGTAATTCTTACCAAGGAATTATCCAAGGGCCTTTGCTTTAAACAATAATGCCAGATACACTGAAATACCCCGTCCTCTCTACTTGCATGGGCTACACAATAAACTTGAACAATTACATTAGGAAATGTGTTATGTTATGTCTGTTTATGTACCAAAAGGTCTGCAATGTTAACTGTGTTCAGAGGTAAGGTTGTAAATATTTGGTGTCTAGAATTTAGCTAATGTTCAAGGCAATGAGGGCAACTGCATTGCAGCTGGGTCTATTTATTTTCCTTTGCTACAGCAGGAGCCTAACTTTGATTTAGACAATTAATTCTCATATATCTGAAGTTAGGTAAAGCAATCTCACTTTATATTAGGTGGTCCCTGTAAGGACCAATAACAAATACTCAAATTTACAAAATAGAAAAAAAATCATTTATGTATTCGTTTCAATCTTGCAGAGTAATGTATTGATAATAAAGTAAAATTCTATTATAACATACGAGTAAATGCCTTACAGGAAAAGGCAGAGACTAACGTATGGGAACCTGACACTGGAACACTAGCGTCAAAGAGCTTCTTTGTAAAATAGGAAATATTACATAGGAATCCATCATATGTGTTGAAACAGCAAGTATCAAGTCATATAGTACTGCTGTTTATTTTAAAAGGAAGTTCAGTCCCATGTCATGGATGTACTCAGAAATTACATCAAAAAAGGGACACGTCTGAGGTGACAGTGTTTACTGAATGACCAAGTTGTTTAGGGCAGTAAAGGAGAGCATTGACTGTGCAGACATTATGATATTGAGTGACTGGAAGATAAAGTGACAGGGCAAGTTCAGTGTAGATGAAGAGGAGCCTAGGAGGAAAAAAAAACATTTACATACAAAGGAGTGAGCTCTGAACTGGCTAATACCTCTTAAAACAAAAATTTTGGACTATAACAGATGGTTCTGTGAAAAAAAATTGCTTAATGCCAAGTACAATTCAAAAAAGGAATCTGAAAATGGGAATTATTAAGAAAGGATTAGAAAACAAATTAGAGGTTATTATACCACTGTATAAACTAATGTTCCACCACATCATGAATCCATTTTGTGCTGGTGGCCCAGGCAGAAAAAGAGTGTAGAAGGACTGGTAAAGTTCCAAGAAGAGGATCAAACATATAGGTAGATCAAAGCAGAACAAGCAAGTAAATAAATCACTTTTGCTATGGGGAACAACTGGACAAGGGATGAGGAACAATGGCACTAGGGCTCCCCAGCTTCCGAAAGAAAAAATAGAGGGGGAAATGGCCGGAGCCTAAAAAATTATGAGCAGTCTAAGTGAATAGGGAACAGTTTTTCTTTGTCTTTTTCAGTACAGGAACATCAGAAGAAAGTACACATAGCAAATCTTAAACAAAAAATAGTGTGATCTTCACACGATGAACTCAAGTTGTGGAGATCCTTGCTGTAAGATGTTGAAATTTAGAAAAATAAATGTTCACCTGGATAAATCCATTAATAAAATCAGTTTAGAGCTATTAATATTATTTATTCTTTGATGTTATTTATATGTTTCTGGCATTCTCTGAACTACAGAACATTGAAGAATGAAGAATATCATAGTACAAATATCTCTATACATTTCTTCTTATCCTCTTAGCTAGGCACAGTCTGACTGAAAAAAAAAAAGTGGTAAATGGATCTTTGCTCTGATCCAGTGGAGACTTTCTATGCTCTGAAAGGCAGGCAGGTTGACACACATTGTGGATTGGCAGCTCAAACAGTAACCTGTTTTGAATCCCCACTGCTTTGCACAAGAAGTTTTGTGCCTGCAAGAGTTCAGCAATTTTCACAGCAGCTCCTCGGCCATGCTGGAGCCATCCAGCACTATCAGATGTTCAGAGCTCTATTCATTGGCTGCACGGAAAGCTGGGACCAACGTGTTAAACTAGCACCTGCATCAGATACTGAAGCCAGTGGACATTGTCATGCAGAGGTTTCCCCATAGCCTGAGCCGTGGAGAAGGCAGGTAGCCTCTTCTGGACGCTCTGAAATTTGTGGCTTGTCTTCACATCCAATTGTAGATGCAGTTATTTTGATCAACCCAGACTTGTGATGACAGGTACTGACATATCTAAATTGGAGAAGGCGGCACTCACTATGTTTCCTAGCTTGCAGACAGAGAAAAGGAGGGTCTTCAACTGCTTCCTGAAAATGAGAGAACATTTTGGGAGGCGCATTAGCCTGTTCTTACAGTCTTCCTGCAGTACTCTGTATTGTTTACTCTCACAAACAGTACACCAACTAGACAAACATGACTGCTTTTATATTCTTGTACTGAATTTTACCATTTTTGCCTGGTCATATTTAGCAAACTATCAAACAAGCTTCACAAAAGCCAGATAATCATTGTATTTTAAAAGAAAAAAAAAAAGTTGAGGCACAGTGTATTCTTCGAAACACCTCTCTTTATTAACCAGCATAGCTTCGCTCCTCTTGAGTCCAGCTGAGCCAGTTGTTTTCTGTCCAAGAGCAGCTTTCTTACAGATGCAATGTCCTCATGCCAGTCGCAGCAGTTGCATTAGTGATGAATTAATTTTACAGGTTATCATCTGCTGAAGCTGGTAACTAGATCATGGTTCCTGCTTTTTCCTGTGATGGTGAAGAGGAGACAGGGTATACAGATCTCTACAGATATCTGCAGGCAGGGATGTGCAGAGAAGAGACAGGGGCATACAGCTGGCCCCCGACCACCTGGTCCCACTAGGTCCTTAGCAGAAATTACCTGGTAGCCAAAGCTACCATGAACTCTGAAAGCTGAGTTTTGGCAAGGAGTTTTGCAGCTAATCTCTAAGAGGAGCAATCAATGGCACTGTTCAGAGGACCAAAAATTACATTGCTATCACAACCAGACTCGCTATCACAATAAGCCAAGACGTCATTCAGTAGTCCAAGACATTACAGCTTCGCTGTGAAACAAAAGGATGTGTTTTCCTCTGGTTTATTGTAATTTACTATAGATTTCTTTACATTTAAATAACATTAATTGGAAACTATAACCAAACACCTCTTTCATTGGATCTAAAAGCTTCAGTGTTTCATAAAAGCCTTTTCAATCCAAGCTGTTTAGAAAACCCCATGTGGCATGAAAGTGGATCATCTGCCAAGATAATTTAAAAAAAAAAAATATTACATATTTCACAAAAGTTTTTCAGGTGCACAACAGATGTTCTGGCAAAAAAAACCCTCAAATTTTCAGAGAAACCAACAGTTAGCTGATTAAAGCCACAGAACTCCACAGATTAGGTAAAAACTCCAACAAAAAAAAATATTATTCTGGAGTTTGCTGTCTTGCTCACACTCTTGTACACTTGTCAGAAAATATTTTTGAATTATTCCATTCTGTATTGAAACAAATGCAAAAACTTTGGTTGGGAGGGGGTCACTTTGTTTTTTTAAAGCAGAGACTCCTTATCTCCTTAGTCCAAATTATAGCTGAACACTTTAGGGTTCCTTAGACATTTACTTTCCTAATGAACCTCACTTTACCAAATGAAGCTTATTAAAGTAAGTCATGTACAAAAACCTCAATTTCACTTCCAACATTTTTTTAAATTAGCAGGTGAACAACCAGGAGCTGTGTATAGACTCAGGGAAAGTTTCATGGCAGGTCTTGTTCTTCAGGGACTTTTCTAGTCACTTCACTTTTGCTTCATCCATTGGCCCAATATATCTCAAGTTTATCCATATTCCAGGCCTACTACTCAGATTCTACATTTGGTTTTGTACATGCTATGAGGAGGATTTATAAGGAATTTTAGCAAGATAGAGGCATAGGGGTGGAGATTAGAGTATTCATTTTAGTGTTCATAAATAGACCCCGACTCTATGAAGCCCCCTGTACTGACAAAGTAGGAGAAAGAAGGGATTACTTACATGCAAAGTACTTTTCTTTGATTTTTAATATGAGATAAATGTGGAAACTAGAATGTTGTTTTGATTTTTGGATGAGCACCAAGTGTTCAAGCAGGCAGCTGAAAAGACAGCTGATAAATTGAAAAGTATATGTGCCTGGCAGTTTAATCCAAGCAGAATTACAGGAATTGTAATGAAGCAACAAACTGATAAATCCGGTTTGTTTGAAAACTGAAGTAGTTAATCTACACATTAAGTATCATTATCCATATTTTGCTCTTCCTAGCAGGTCTCCTAGGAAAATAGCAATGCTCTATGTTGAAGATAAGTAGTTACTTATCTTGCATGTACTTATCTCGTACTTACTTTGTGTAAAAAGCCAGACAGTAATAACTAAAAGACAAATTTACCAATCTGATATTTCACTAAGCATTTCTTAGAACATTTCCGCCTATGATTCGGTGTATAAAAAACCCTAAATAACCTTTGCAAATGGCTTGAACATACTGCTTGTACAATTTCTAAATTTCTATGAGATTTTTAATTGAAAATTATTGGAATTATTCAATAATGTCAACAACAGAGCTGCAAACGTGTACTTACTTTTGACAAACTGTACTATCTAAGTTACTGGAATACTATTTTAAATATTCTCTCTCATTTTTATTTCATACACTTGACTTTTCTTTCACTGCAATGGTCTCTCTTCAGCCAACAGCAATCATTTTATTTTTTTCTGAGTGGATTTAAAATGTCAGGTAGCATTTGCTGTAACACATTTTTGTTATGTCTTAGGTAAAAACACATTTGCAGTAATTATTTGAAAAAACATACATATTTCATGACTATGTCTAGTTTCCTGACCTTCTGAGTGTCCAAACAAGTGCAATTTATGGATTTATAATTGGTAATGCATGTTTTAGGGACAATATGACAGTACAAAAAAAAATAGCGTATGACATTATAATTCTGATATGTCTGTGTGTACTGACTTTATATATCTTGTTATAATTAATCACTGAAATGTGGATATACTTCAGGGAGAACACATTTGTTTCGTTTCCTATTTAGGGTAATTCAGCAAAAAGTTTTCCATTTCACTCTGATGTAAATGCATTGGGATAAGATGCAAGCTTATAATGAGTTGTTCTTTGAAAGCACTGAAAGTCATTTTAAACTGTAATATTTCTTTTCTGTAGAAAAGCGTAGAAAATGTTTTTCTAATTCATTAATATTTTTTAAAGCATACTCTGACACTAATGGAAAAAAATCACAGACTTCCTGTATTCACATATGATAGAAGATGTTGTTTTACCACTTACCCTCAGATACTTTGTAATGGCAAGCTGGGCCAACTGAACAGGTTAACCAAATAAAAAAGAGAGAACTTCTATTTTAAAGCTATCATATAATTGAGATTAATTGTCTTTATTCTTACTTCAAGCAAGTTTTATAAGTATTTATTTAAAAGGTGGTGTTGTAAGACATCTTTTGAAATGACAGAAAAATCTTTAATGCCTGAAAAGTATTTATTCCAGTAGCAGCGTTTCTCTGACTTTGAGTAAATAACTATAAATAGCTAAAAAAGAATTATTATACATCAAGCTAACCACTAAAGAAATGTATACACACTTCCATGCATTAAATATATTTTCAGCTGATGTTCTAAGTAACTATAACAGTTTTAACAGTCTTAGTCTTAGATTTTTAAATACCTTCGGAAGTCTAATATACCCTAGATTTCTTCAGTCAAATATTTTTTAAAGTATACTTTCATGTAATACTGAAAATATGGTCACTCATTTTCCTCAGTTATGCTAAATATCTGAACTTTTCAACAAAATTTCACTTTTTTAATATCATCGGCTAAGCAGTATTTGTAATTAAAACACAACAACATACTCTCAAGAATAATGAAATAGTACTAATAAGATTCTTCAATAACATTTTCAAATATAAAAATGTGAAAAATATTGATAATTCATATAGCTACACCATGGAATTCTAAACACGTCTACTATTTTTTTAAGCATTCTTTGGAAATAAGTACTTTGTGTTCTTATAAAGATATGGAAACTAATTAATGATCCAACGTGATTACATTTCATTAGTTCTAAAATCCGCAATTGTCAGAATAGAAGAGTAACAGAACATTGTGTAGGAAAAACCTATGCATTTTTTCCAGTAGAATGTAAATTATATTTAGCTTGAGATATAAATAAATATATCAGAAAATCTTTTAGAAACTAAAATATTATATTTATAATTAAATATTTCTAGTTCCATAACTGAAACCTGATATTTGGGAAATTAAATAACTCGAAATAGTTTAAATTCTAAAACATTGCTGATTATTACCCAGTCTATTAAGTCTATTATTTTATATTCAGTCATAATGAAAAATTGTTCCTTATCTCTATAAGCGAATATGTATTCTCAGTAAAGAACTAAACACAGTACCCAAACTAGTATTTTGCAAAGGAACAAACAGTGGTATTTAGCTTTTACTGAGTCCCTATCTTTAGCTTACCTCAGAAATGAGTTCTCCAGCACACGTTCTCAGTGGATGTCTTTGCAGCACATTTCTACTCTGGCAAGACCATACACACATATGTTTTGGCTTTATTTATATCATTCATATGGAAATACATTATGTTAAAAAGCCTCAACATCACAGTGTAAGAAATTCATGGTTAGTAGTGAGAATATCATGTTCTTGAAGAGCTTCAAAAAGCATAAGTTATTAAATAAGCACTGTCTTGAACCTGAATTCAGCTAAATAAAGATGAAAGCTTGTCAAAAAGTTTAAATGATACTCTAACAAATTGACAAAATTAATATATTATTATAAGTCATGAATAGTTTAACCACAAAATTAGATGGGCAGATATGCTGTTGTTTAATCAAATTTAAAAGTCTATTGTTGGCACAGATACGTTATCATATTTCCATAAATAATTATTTAAATGATAATCTAAGCATTCAACTACTGTTAGCATTTAAAATACATTCACTTATGTTGTGCTGTAGTGTAAAACAAAAAAATATAAATGCTGCCACAGGTAATTATTAGTGGCTTAGCTGTCAGTTAGTCAAATCAGCTAAAAGACCAATTACTTTGATGATACACAGGTTGAAAGGCTGGTTAAAGTAGAGTTCATTGTTGACATTAGGTCATTTTTGGCAAGTTCTGATTCTACAACAGTGGGGTTTTTTCCCTGTGAATTATTATAATGAGAATATTTTGCATTTGAATTAACATACAGTAACTTGTTCTCAACTTTGATTTCTTAATCTTGCTTAAACACTTAAAACATGCACAGCATGCTTTCAATAATGAGAGATCTGTATTACATTTCTTACTAGAAAAAAGAAGGTTTATATAAAAACACAAATAACAACACAAAATATTTCCTGCAAACTTCCTTTTCTTTCATACATGTCTCTAGAGAGATGAGTAGGTCATGTAAGAAATTCTGTCTTGTTCTCGACTGAACAATTCTCTAAGTTGTTCTTGAAACTTCTACATACAGAGTATAGTCATATCCAACTCATAGAAGATGTTTCCCCTTAGAAACATCAACTCTGAGGTGATTTTTGAGATGAGTGTCAGCAGTCTGGAAGGACATATCAGTCAGATGAATAGTCAGCTATGCTCCACTGATGTTGATTCACTTTCAGAGAACAGTGACTACAGCATTAACTATTTTCGAAGACCCATAATACTTTACTTCTTTACTTCTGTTTAAAAAAATATTTTGACACACAAATCATAAATCTATAGAAGTAAATTAGGGAAGGATGACAAGATTTCTATAAATAGCTCCCTGAGCACTCTGAAGACTATTTTTAATTTGTTCATGTGTTTGTGCACATTAAGCACCACAAAACCAGAGTACCTTAAGAAATCTCAAGCGTTACTCTTCACTGTTCAAAAGTCTTTTTCAAAAAATAATGCTACTTTGCTACGTTAGTCATTATGTAATTTCAGTACTACATATTGCTGAGAAGAACTACTGGACTAGCTGCTGAAATGTCGAGAGAAAACGCATCTAGGTGTTTTAAAGCAAATTCAAGTATCAAGCACCATAATGATGTGTTCTTACTCAGGGAACTACTACAATAATTGTGTCTCTCCATACATACAAATAGCCTTATTGATTAGTTCATATTTATTAATTTTATTACTGTTGTATACAATTGTATACAATACATACTATTAAGACATAAAAATTCTATAGTCTTATTACATATTGCTAACTGGTAAGAAGAAAAAAAACCAAATTCTTCTTAATACAATGAGTTTCTGCATCTACTAAACAAGAAACAGTGACTGAGTGAATTCCACAAACACTTCATAGAGTCAAAATACCGCAGAAATGATATGGAAAAGAATTAAAGCAACTCATACATTTGTAAGTAAATCAGGCAGACACACTCTGGCTCCTGTTTAGATGCCATGTATGTAAATAAAGAATGAAAATCTCTTAAAGGAGGCAACTTTTTGTACACAATAGCTGGCAAAATTACCGATTCTTTTATTGTTGACTGCAAGTACTTGCAGTTTCCCTTGTCTGTTACTGAGCTCCTGAACTGTAAATGAAGAGCCTCATTATTTAACTGCATTATTAGCTAATTTTAGTAAATTGAATTAGTTTTAAGCACTTGATATGTTAATGCATTTAGCTTACAGTGTCTCTTACTACTGGTTTTCTCGAGACTGAAAATTATTTCAGCAAAATGTGAGAAGACTGTAATATAAATCTCAAATTGTCTTAATTTATAATGAAACATCATTGTCAATGATGGAGCACTGTATGATGCAACTTGACTTAGAATAGAAGCTTAGATTAACTAGTACTTGCAGTTAGAAGTAGCAGAGATTTTATTTGGTTTAATTTGTTTCATTAGAATTATTTACACCAATCAGATGGTAAAAGTAGAAGACAATGCTGAGGTGTACTTCCACCTTTGCAGGAGATGAAGATTACTGTTTCTAACTGCTTCACTGTACTAATAACAAAAAGATCACTATTAAATGTTGTCTTATTTCTCAATTCATCTTCAGAAACACTGATGCAATTTGTTTGGGAAGAGACGTAAACCGTGACAGCTTAATTAACATACGGGTGTTGTTCTGCTTTGTATCACTCTTAAACGCAAAATGTTAACATTCTGCACCACTTCTCAATTAAAAAAAAAAAAGAAATATAAGGTATATCTCTTGACAGCAATCCTTATCACAAATATCCTTTATGAGACAAAATTGCATAAAATATGATTGCGGAATGATTATTTTAAATAAATACTTAAGGTCTATTAACTGACTTGAAAGGGAAAATATATTTTTTAAAAAATTCTACAGGCACTTGATCTGGGATCAGCAGATCTTAGGCAATACTATATTTCCTTAGACTGCAGTCCCTCGGGAGGGTTAAACAAATATTCTTTTTACTGTTTCAGGATACAGTCTCTCCCAGGAAAAGAAATCTCCGAGCCTTTTTCTCCTAAGAATTTATACCAAAAAAAAAAATAATTGGCAAGTAAGAAGGACTTAAATTCTAAGAAATTAATAGTAATGAACTGATAACTAAAATATTGCTTAAAGGTTCAAATACACAAAGATTGTAATAATAGTACTATTCTGTTAAGGTAGGTATACTTCATCGAAGCCAGTGGAAAGGAAAACATACCATATCACCACCATACCGCAGGCATTTTCATACAACATAGTGCAAATTCAAAGCTTTCTACGACTGTGTCCAATAAAACAGCCACAACTATTTTTAAATACATCAGGAGTCCGTGACCCCATAAGTAGTAACTTCCCTTTCTTGATGGAGTGCGCATCTCACTTTTGTAAGTGTCAACGGTTTCTGGCTGGCTGGCCAGAGACCACGGCATACTTTGCTTTTCTCCCAAAAAGGCCATGTCATTCTTATACAACTTAATCAGTGGCTACATACAGGAAAGCAACACTGCAGCCTTTCTGATCATTTTAATGAGGACCCCTGGCTATTCAGTCATTGAAATATAATTGACTTGCTCTTCTCTTATTTTCATAATAGACACTCCAACCTAGACCACATTTATTTTGCTATAAGAAATGTCAAGAAAGATTGGAAGTTTTCTGAGTGTCCCCATTAAAACTGAAAACATGCCACCCTGTCTTTTGCATTAGCTGCAATCATTTTCTATAGAACTCATTATGCAGATAGAAGATGCAAGTGTTTCATCTATCTCACATCTAACCAAACTGCAAGTGCCAAGAAAATAAGCACAAGAAAAATAATTTTCTCTTTCTATGTATGTGTGTGTGCCTGTGGTGTTTGCATTGTGTCACAATGCCATTACCCACATCTGCATGTGCACATATGTGCTCACAGATAACATACACACAGCTCAAAGTCCTAATATTTTATTTCAGGTAAAATCTAAAGGTTGTTTGGTACACATCATCACAGCCAAGGAAGAGAATTTTTCCCAACTGAAACAGCTCTACATAATAATACCAACTATTACTTTAAAATTGAGTCACAGAAACCACTGAAATGTGAAGATGTCTTCATGCACAGGAATGCATTTAGTGTTGTTTTTTAACTAGAATAATGAGTGTTTACATGTCAAGTGTTATTTTGAATAAGTTCTAGTCACTTACTATGACCACCCAGTTCATTAAATAAAATACCAGGTAAAGAACTGAGTCTAGTGCATGCTAAGTTCTACTCCTATCCAGCTAGAAGGTGACACTCATTTCCCAGCTGAACACAATATCACGCAGGATACCTAGCATGAGAACTCATTCATTGTTGACTTAGCTGTGCAATTTGCAATACAAAACAGAAAACATATTTCTTTCTGCCAGTTACTAACACACACAGCATCTTACTGATCCCCCCAGGAAATGCTACCCCTATTACATCATCACTTTTTAGTATTTTAAAGACATTACTATACAGGTGTCCCTTCCTCAGCATGTTACTAATCACTCAGAGTAAGACCCTCGCAAGTCTCATGATTTTCCTGTCAGGTTTTCAGCCATCTACGTTCCAAAAAAGCTTTATATTTTGAATTACTTGTGACACGGGCTTGACAGTGAAAAGATCAGAAATATAATTGCTACAAGATCTGATATTTCTAATCTGTATTTGAATAGGGAATTGATTTTTCAATTGAAAGTGGATTGATTTTTCCAAAACTTAGACAATTGTGTTCTGATGTACTATATGGTATTACAGAGGGGACAGAAAAATCATACTTTACCTTGAAGCAACTGCATACTGAAATAATAGAAAGAGGTGGCAAAAAAGATATTTTAAGTCAATATTTAACGTCATACTTTGTATTTTTCCTCACAAGAGTCATGACAATTCCCTTACCCATTTTTAGCATAAAACCATGAAAGTATTATTCTTTCTGGCGTATTTACAGACTTTACATTGGACGTCTTTAAGTACAGGGCTTGAGAAGGAGCATTTCTGGGTGTTGTGCATGAAGCAATCCCAACCCCAGAGCAACGGGGCTGGGTGCTTCCCATCTGCCCCACGCTGTCTGCTCCTACAACTCAAAGATCTTGCTACACAGCACCGTCAGGAAAAAAAGACTTCTAAGCATCATGCAGGCTGTCTGTTTGCACGTACAGCCTGTCACCAAGCCATGGCCCCCGCGCTCTCACACAGATTACTCTGGGCCTGGCAGAAATAATCAGCGTACAAGAGGGAAGGGAAGAACCTCTAGGCTTCCTCTGGATCGGCATCAGTGCACACATTCGTGCTACTTCAACAGCATGTGGGTGTACCTCACAGAGTGCTTTCTGCATAGCAGCAGCACTTGGACTCAAGCAAATAATGATTTTAGCAATGTAAGCACATACAAATACAGTTTTAATACAGATGGATAATGTTATGTAATTTAAATGTCTAAAACTGGAATTATTGAAGTGACTTATTTACTTTTTTGCTGGAGCTGCTTTAAAGGTCTTACATACAAAGCCTCTAGATGGTGATATTTCCACCCGCACTTTTTTAATGGAAATAATGAAAAACTTTTTTCACTCCTCTCATAATACTTTCATCTTTAAACTGGAATTGTAAATAAATAAATTGTTTCTAGTCCAGCTCCATTTTCAATAAGCACTTTAACAAACATAATTCTTAAGGAATAACCAAGACCTAACATATAAATTAACAAAAAGAAAAAGTAAACATTTTGTAGCTAGTTTCACACATAATCTCCCACACTTTATCACACACATCTCCTTCGAAGTAAAAGTATTTCATAATGAACACTAAAATGACTTCTTTTTGAGAGCTGCTTGGCTGCCCAATGTCTGCCGGGTGCCACCATGTGAGATGAAGCACAGCTGGCAGCAAACACTTGAACCCTGCTGTGCCGTCCTGCCACTCGTGGTCTGTGTTGGGGCAGCCCATGTGCCCAACTTCCCTGGCTCTCTGACGACTGTATGGCCCTCCAGCCATCCAGGTAAAGGACTCCAACTCTTGCCTCTTTCTTCTTACAATCCACTTTAAGATACCATTATTTCTCTTTTTCCATAAATTCTCATCCTGGTTCTTGTCTGCGAAGTGGTTAACTACAGCCTCCCCTCTGGCCTCCACAATATGCCCGTTTCCCCCAGGCAGTCCATCCAAGGAAGAGACAGAAGATCTTCGCTGCCACACAGGAAGGTCAGGAAGCACCAACCCTCACAAGTGTTATGCATGAACTGTCTCAAGTAAAGATTTACTTAGTCTGATAAAGCAGATTCACAGGGAGAGAGAGAAGGAAGACTACCACACAGGGAAATGACCAGCTTGGAGAGTCAGTGGGTTTCATTCTGTTCTGGTTCATGTTTTCTCCTGTGACTTGAAGAAGGAAAAAGCAGAGAGGCTTCAGCTTCGTCTTGTTCTCAGTGTAAGAGAGGACCCTTTCAGCCAGCAGATCACCCCAAGCCACCTCTCCTTACGTTCAGATGCCCGTGACAACATCTGAAGATCAAGTCTGCCTCCCAGGGTTGGGGGCTTGTGTTGCAGTTCAGAGGGATGTGATTTGGAAAGGTGGTTGTGCCAACCCTTGTGTACAGCACGTGCTTCCCAGGGCTAAGAGAAAAGTTTGGCCAGAGGATGATGACATCCCTCTATCACTGTTAATCAGCCAAGCTCCCACACCCAGTCGTCTTACTAGCCTTGAAGACCCTGCCTGGCCTGACATTCCCCCCCATGCATTGTCATGGATGTCTTCCTTGTTCACTGCCCCCTTGGCCATCTCCATGCTGTTTTTCAGACTGTTTCCCACTTCAGAAAACTAGTCTTACTATACCACCTTGGCTGAGGAATGACTTCTCCCATCTCTGTATGCAACCTGTGAGTGAACTGCTCATTCAACTGGAGAGAATGGCTTCAAAACCAGGAATTAGGTGAAATGGAAAATAAAACTGGAGGTGGAGGAAAGGTGGCAGGAGGAGAATTTCATTGTATTTAACCTCAGAGAAAGTGATGTTTATCTTTTTCAATTTGCATTTCACTCTAATCAAAAAGTACTTTTACATAAATCATAGAATTACTTGTAGGCTGGAGTGGTGTTCGTGATAACTTGCAGAATTAGACCCTTTGTTTCGTCCCCTCTCATTAAAAGCCAGAAGCATTGCTTTCTACTTCTATTACAAAAAAAAAAAACTATGAAGCTTTGGCCATCCTATAACATAAAAATAATATAACATACAATTATAAAAATATTGTGCTATTGCTGATTCTAGGACATCAACAGTGCTGATATCTTCTGTCACATGTTCTTCACAACACACTGAGGCCTTAGCTCTTCTACGATGATCAGCTATGTCTACCACGGGACACTGGAAAAAGTTAAGAGCGGGAAGTTGGGGCTGAAAGCTCTTGTGGGCCCATCTGCACCAACATCCCACCTGCCAGTCCTGTGCAGAATCGAACTTGGTGCCCCGCGGAGTCACTGCCTATGCTCTACAAAACCTGCAACATTGGTATCTGGGGAAAAAGATGAGAAAACATTCAAATTCTCAGGTGGGACTTGAATTTTCAGAGCCATGCAGGGGTTCCTCTCCACCTCACAGACCTCCAATTTCTCAGAACAAAATTTTCTGGGTTAGTGAACTGTGGGTGGACCCATAATCCATCTGAGTTATTCTAAAAGGTGTTACTGAGCAGATGACAGATCTCACTCAAGCACAGAGCTCCTTTAGGAAAGCTAAGAAGTTAGCCATCTTCCAAGTACCCTTTTCTTCATAGTTATTTCCACTTCTAACTGTAAACCAGTCACTTAAGGCCCTAGAAATCCCAGAAAAGTACCTTGTTTGCAGAATAAATTATGGGATATTTTTGTACTTTACAGTCCCAAATAAATGTTATCTTTGAAAGCCAAGCACAGAATTCCTTATGTACACTAATGTTGTTAAAGACAGTTTTGGCTCCCCCCGTGCCAAAGTGGAAAGTAAATTTTTCTCTGTTTAAGTTAGTCTGCATACATTTATCAGGGAAAATTAGGAGAGTATCAAATATTATACCGGACAAAAAGCAGTTTTCATAATCACTTTTCCCTGTAAACATTTCAATGCACCAAGCACTCATTACATTTGGTTGTTTATCTTGGTTAGCAGAAAACAGCTGTCATCCACAATAGCAATGTGTCTTGATCAAATAGTTTGATTTATTGGAAAAATAAATGTTCTGATCAACTGTTTGTAAATCCAGGATATGCTGGACACCTCAAAGGAAGAGTGGGTCACTGGGTAAAATATTTATAGTCTTTTTCCCATTAAACCGCACTGGACCAAAGGAGTAAGGATACAGCCATTGGTGGGAAGTCTCTAGTTCTCTCAAGCAGACTAAAGGAAGGGAGAAATTGTATTTCTCCTGGAGCACAAACAGGGAATCTTAGAGCTTGGACAACCTCTGCTGAGCACCAAAGTGAGAAGAAGGATTCTAGCAGGACTTATGCATCAAATTACTTCTGAGAACCTGAGTCCTACCGTCTACCAAACACCGTTTTTAATAACAAGCCAGCAAAGGCCTTTAGGAAGCTATAGATCTTTAAAAACGGGTGTGGAGGCTGGAAACGGAGATAGCCACATGGTCAAGATATGGTGAGATATTTTGCCTTCCTTCTCCATTCCGTAAGTTACTGATGGGAAAGGTAAGATCCATTAAACCTGCCTTCCCAGGCTTCCACATTTACCAGGCATTAATTGGAATTGTTGGTCTTAATCAATTACTGCATTACTGTCTTTATCTCCATATCACTTACAATGTGTTTAGCAATTGGAAATATTTGCAAATTTTATGCATATATATACATACACAGATATGTGTGGGCATGCATCAAATGTCATTGTAGTTACGATACAGTTTATTCACTATCATATATAAATTACAGACTTATTCTTTTACCTTTATATGGGGAAAGTATGTATTTTGACAAAAGGAGTCATAACCAAAGTATCACCCCAAAATGCTACTTTTGAGGAATTTCCAGTACATCCAGAAACTTAAATAATTAAAAATCTAACAAAATCTATATATCTGGATTTTCAGGCAATTTTTTGCATTTTTGCTTATACCGTATAATATTTCAGAGCTGCACTCTGTCCTGACTGATGATTTTTGCTTTTTTCCTCATTTGAACAGGGGAAGCCTAGGGCAGCAGATGTCACTGGGAGTCAAGGTGCCTCACAGACAGGCATGCTTGCCTTCAGCAAGTCTACAGATTTGGTCCTTGGGAACACTTTGCATCTCCAAGAACTGGCAACTAAAAAATCATTGTGAGTATCCACATTTCAGGTGTAAACATTCTGCAATTCTTAATCTCCCTGAATAGAATTTTTATTTAATTACAATGCAAACATCTGAGCTGCTCACCCTGAACCCTTTGTGCAATCAATAGCACTTTTAAGAAAGAGATTAATCTCATCTCATACAGGTATCCAAAGCAAGACAAAATAAACCACGCCTAGAATTGCTTCTCTCTCTTCACCGGCCCTGAATAGCATAGGATGCTTAGCTGGGATTTGGAGACCTACATTGCAGGCATCTACACTTGCTCAGATGAATCCTGTTGCCAGTTGACTTTTTTCAGGGGGAAATTACTACATGCCCCATCCTAACCGGGAAGTGGTGACCATAAATGCATCAATTATTCTGAGATACTGGGATCCCTGACCTCGGTGATGTGTCGTAAATATCTCTTTCAACGTGAGGAAAAATGTGCTGGTCTATCCTTAAGTATGGCTATGTTCAAATACAAATGAAAGTTTATTCCAGCTAGTTAAAGCCATAAGATAAGTGATGCAAATAGAAGTTCACAGGGGGAGTAAAGGGTTCACCATCAGGGTTTTAATTTTTGGCTGCCTATCTGAATATATCCCCTCTGGGATTCAAATGTGGCCCAAAGCACGCTAAGCAACACCTTGTTTTACCAGTTATTGCTCGGAAGACATTGTGGGAAGGTGGCCCTTTGCATCCAAAGTTCTTGAAAATGTAGAAATGCAAAAAGAGGCAAGGAAGTAGACACAAGTCTCCTTAGCTATAGGTATTGTTCCAAGCCTGTCAGTAGGCGAGTGTGTCTCTACTAGACAGAGGTCCAAGATACATACCAATATGGTTTGTTTTTTCGAGTGTAATCAAGTTGACATCTATCTACACCGATTACGCTTCAGAAGGGGAGAGGGAAATTCGGGAGGTGGGAGAGAGGTTCTCTGGTGGCTTCAGATGTATCCTCCACAGGGTAGCTCAGGCCTCTAGGCATAGCTCTGAGAGATGGGTGGTGCGTGAGGAATCATCCTGGAGGCCTTATGCCTCAGAGATGCTCTTCCCTATTCCTGCTTGCTCCTCAGGGCAGTAATTTGTTGCTGGTCTATACCAGCAGCAAATTATAGCAACCCCCGTGCCAGTTCAACTTGCATCTGGGAACTGGAAGAGTCAAGGGAGTGAGGGACAGAGGGCTCTGGCCTTTGCCTGACCGTCTGCCTGGTGAAGCACTGGTACTATTTAGACAGTTTTCCATGCACTCTCCAGTGCACGATGCAGGGGGAGTCGGAAGCTTCATAGCCCTGACTGTGCTGTCCATAAAACACAACTCAATCTGCCTTTTTCTTCTGACCCCTGCAATTCACAACCATGCAAGAAATTCCAAAATCACAACGGCCAGTCCCTGCTCCGGTGAAACCCCTTTTGCATTGGAGAGGTTGTGTACTGCGTAATTCAAAAGCCAATCAGAGAAGAAATGCTGACTAGATTTTGTTGTATTTGTGTAGCACCCCAAATGCCAAATAACACTTCTCTTCACGCCTGGCACAGCTTTATTACATTGCTCTGCAAATGACAAGATGCTACTATCACAGGATGCACCAAGGAAGTCTGACAAGTCACTAGCAAACCTTTACACAGATTGCATTTTTATTCTCCCTTTATGGTGGTGGTTTATCCAGACCCTCATTTTCAGCTCCTTGCATGATAGCTCAACTGGTTGATACTGTTGTTTGGTTATCACATGGGTTTAAAATCATTGTTACAAACACAACTCTGTCCTCATTGACAACGGCATTAAATAAAGATCATCTTATTAAGAGTGTGAGTGCTAAGAGAATGCTCTTGTTTTACTGGTCTTGTATCCAAGGTAAAAGACAGAGTCAGGATCTTTTAATTAATACAAGTGTATCCTAGGACCTTGAACGTATGTCCTCTGAAGAGAGTGAGCCCTTCTCCTGCCTGCCTAATTTTGCCAGAGGTGTTAGAAGGTGGAGTGACAGGTCACTTTTTAATCCGTTAATTCACAAACCACAGCCACATTGCTAACATAAACCACATAGAAACAACTTCTCACATCTTTCTATTTCTACTATACCTCTCTTGCTTAAGCAATTTTCTTGATCTTTGCCTTGTTCCAGTAAGTGAATACGAGATTACTAGGAGACATTTGGATGTTTCTGTCTGGGAATCCTGCCGTTAGCTAGCACACTTGATGCCCAGCTAGTGCATGGCCTCTTGGCTGACTTCACTCACCTCCATCTGTTTGGCTGTGTGCCTGCTCACAAGTCAGTCAGCCTGTTTCACCAGGACACAGGTGCCAGCAAGGATGCACTTGGATGGGCAGCACACACAGTATTGTGATATGCTATGCCTCCTTTAAAATAAAAGAGTAATTTGTGACATGGTATGAGACTACCAGTTTTGGACTGTCGTCTCATGTTGCATCTCTATTTTCAGGGAAATCACTGAAGAAGGGGAGGACGATTTGTCATCAAAACACTGAGACGCTTTCACATGCACCTCTGTTTCCATCCATTAGTGCAATCCTTCTCCCAGTTCTTCGTTTGAAAGGGAAGTTGGTGTGAAGTACTTCTATTTTCTCCTTAGTGGTTCCAGTGTTTCCATAAAGCCTTCAAGTATGTTTTGTTAGGAGCCAGTAAATCTGAAATTCTTGCCTGAACATGCATATTTGAGCTTCACTTTCTTGACTACAATATGGAGAAATTTGGATAATAAACTGCAAAATAAAGTTCTGCACTATCAAGATATACACAATTCCATATTAAAAAAAAAAAATTACTGCTACCCAGTAAAAGATTGCCACCAAATCTGATACCCCACTCTATCAGCTAACACAGATCGAGGATGGATTAGCTTCTAACTCACAAGGCCACATCTTTTTTTAAGCCAGAAAGTCACAAAATAAGGTCTAGCCATTGATCTGTGTTTTAAGGAATGCAGATGGAACACGTCTGTCTGTGAGAGACATCAGCAGTTTTTCATGGACTTTTAGTGTGTCCTGAGCTCTGTATGGGGTTACAAGGGGATATGCAGACCAATTTCAGGTTTAGAAAAAACTCTGTAACATGGGGCTATGCAAACAGAGTCACTAACACACAGTCTACGCTGCAGCTGCATCATAACCCTGCAGCAGCTCATAACCAGTCCTTCCTCTATGCACACAAAGCTTTCAAACACGTCATTTATAACATGACCCGTGCCTTTAACCTGTAGGTATACGCTTACCCAAACTGAAATGAATATCAGGCAAGATCACAGCATCGTTGCTAGTGTCACTTGCCCGCTGCCCTCCGTCCACCACACATAAATGACAGAAAATGCACCAAGAACCTGGAGATAGAGCAAAGTGTGCACAGGGAAAAATACCGAAGGAAAAAGTACCGATCGTGCAGGTACAGCTATAGTAGGGGAACACACTCAAATTAGGCTGGCCATGCTGATTTGGCGGGTCGTTTGCAAACTAGGGCAATGATGGATTACAAATTAACAATCCACGTATTAAAAACAGTGGGCGTATAAAGAATCCTAGAACAAGACCCTCATCTACTCAAAACATTCTCCTTGGAATTGCAGCAGAGAGGTTTTCTGGTGGAAATAATAAATATTTATAGATGGGGAAAGGAGAGAATTTTGTATCAGAGATAGGCTTATGATTGTTATCGCTCTGAATTGATATTTAAGTGCAAGATGATCATTCTGCCTGTTTTGTTGACAACTCATGCTTTATATAACACTAAAATTTTGTAAGATATTCTGTAAAGTTAGAGGGGAAAAGTAGCCAGCATAATTACCTGTCTTCTGGCATATTTTTCTACATTTAAATTGTATACTTAACCCACCAACGTGCTCACACTTTCAAATATCAGTGTTACACTGATCCATGGCCATTCACTGCGCTTACACCGAAACACAATGCTCCCCGGTGTTCTCTCAGTGCACATGTACCTTACTATAGGTGTATAATTTTTAGAGGTGTCGCTCTGAAATTTTAATTCAATAAGTTTTACTTGGTCACTGCAGACATACAGAGATACAGAACAGTGATGATACTACCCAGATAAGCAGTAGGCTGAAGACTTTAACGATCAAGTAAAGACCAGCTTTGTACTTGCATGTGAATCTAGGTTCGAGCCCTCAATTACTTAAATACAGAAAACCTGTTCATAACATCTGTTTTTTCTCTTGTGACACATCACCTCTGATCTCTAACCATTAAATAATAATCTCTCTGAAAATGTATTGCTCTACATTTCAGTATTACACGCCAAACATTTTGGTATTTATTCAGACGAGATTCCCTATTTTTTAATTTTGTGTTGTTAGTTTTAAAAATACGGAGCTCATTTTACTGTAAAAGTGTAGAGCTCATTTTTATGGGAAGGACTTAACTGGCCCTAGTAGATGAATAATTTCTTAAAGACAGAACACTCTAGAAAACAAATTTCCTACGCAGGCTAGATTGCCATTGGTTAAAATGCAATCGTTAATATAAAGGTCTCCTCCTCTCCCCTGTGGAAAAACAAAGAAACAAATAGACAAGAAACCCCAAACAAAACAAACAAACAAAAAAAAAACCAACAAAAACAACCCAAATCTAGGCTTTCAGGCAACAAAGTGGTAGCAGAAAGTTGGTGATTTTTCTCTCTTTTCTACGAACCTACCTCAACTTCTTTGCAAACCATAGTGTTGGCTCCATGCTGCCTCGGGGACGGGAGACCAGAGGTGCTGCAAACCAGGACTGATGTGCCTGACAGAGCTGCACAGCAAAGTCTGAGTGATGGCCTGAGCCATGCCCGTCAGTAACCAAAATTATGATTTTTTTTTTCTTTCCTGGAGCGCTGCATTCTACTACAATCACAAATGTGGCATATGCAGTAGCCAGGCAGCTGCCAGTTGATTCTATATATATTCTTACACTATGGTTTTGAAAGTCATGTACAGAAAAGGTTTTGCATGCAAAGAAATATGTTGCAGCTTGGTGACCTACAGAGAGCTTTGGGGGCCAAAACCAGAGTGGTACATTGGGAGATATGGCTTGGCATACACCAGAGTGCCTTCACTTAAAAGAAACATTCAAATCTGAAATATCTCTGACTAGATAAGTGCTGTAGCTTGTCCCAGTGCAGGTGGAATTTGTTTAATGTATTATTGTATCCCAAATTAACATACCAGGTATTCAGCTACTTATTTCTGTAGCAACCAGTAGAATTAATCATGTCTTTATATCTGTATTTTGCTGTAAAGTTGTTCAAATGTAAGAGCCCAAGGAAGGCCCCAAGGAAGATGAAAGGACCTATCTAACAAGTGAAACAGCTGAAAAATCCTAATAGCTTTTTTAAAATAGCTTCAAAGTTGGTAAATCAGTGGAGTAGATTTTACTTCGACGAATCTTGGATTATACTGAACATGAGTCATAAAAGAGTCATACCCTTTCACGACAGCTTGGAAACTAGGAGCTTTTGACTCCACATTCCCTATTATTTTGCGAAAACATGCAGCAGTCATTCTCAGACCCTTTTTATTGTCTCTTGCTATGTTCTTGTTCATGGACGAGTAAGCACTCTGAAACTGTGACTAACTTATGGTTTAACAGTTAGTTTTCCCAAGTGCCCATTGAACATCAATTCTAAAAGATGAGAGCCTGCATTTACTGTCTGCAGACTTAAACTTGGATTTTTAGATTTACAACTCTAAATCACTTATTTGCCACTAAGGATAGCAGTGTGCTTGGGAGCTGGTGACCGTTGCAGTTTAGCCACCAATAAGAAATAAGAAAATGCTTTCTGCTAAAAAAATAAAGTCACATTTTATCTCCTTCTTGACACACACACGTGCACAAACAGCGAAAAGCAGCAGCTCTGTTAAGAATGTGTTAGCAAGTGGCTTCTCAGGATCTCCCACGTATTTTCAGAGAGCTCTAGGAGAAAAGCACTTGGAAGACTAAGGACAAACAGCCAACAAAAAAAAAAAATTTCTTTTTTCCCCTTTAATTAGAATTCTGTTTAGATACAAATGATCAGGGAAGTAGTACCTGAAAACCCACACTAAAAAAAAAAAAACCCAGAACTGAGAACAATTTTGCACCCTCTCTGGGAAAGGAAATCAAATCAAGTCTGCAAGCCTTTGTGCTACAATTCATCCTGATATAATTTGTAACAGCCAGGAAATTAACACTAAACAATGAAGCTTATAATGAAAACATTGTGAGTGACAACATTAACATAATACAGAGAGAGCCTCACTGCCCGTCTACCAACAGCTAAGGTCTATTCCCCATATGCGGGATGCTCAAGTAAGAAAAACACAGGCCAGGTTTCTAGCTGCTAATCAGTGTTTATAAAAGAACAGTGTGCAGCAGCAGAAGAAAAAGATGAGATTAAAGTGAATATTGCACTAATGAGCATGCTCTTCCTGATGAAAGATTTTAATGTAGACTGTAAATCCCTTTCTCTCTTTCACATGCTTATCACAAATGTCTCTCTTCGATCAACTTAACAGCAGAATTACATGGGTAGATGCCAATGGTGTTTAGGTCTGCAGCTAAAAGGGATGGAGGTGTTCTGTCTCCAAATCCTGCAAGTCTCAACCTCAAAGCACCTGACCCTGGAAGCAAAGTCCTATCCCTGTGCTAAGTCTATAGTCTTCTACATGATACCAAGGCCTAGTTATATTAGGAATATATGTATGCCTAATATACGTATATTAGGAAATACTGCAGCCCAACAGGAGCCAATCTGTAGCACAGAAGAGTCAGTGCTGGGAAACTCAGTCACTGCAGAATATGCATTTTGTGGGTTTACGCCACAGCATCCCAGTCTGGTTCCATGAACCAAATACTCCAGCATGAGAGCACGCCACGTGTCCTCCTGGAACACAGATTCTGATTTCGTTTCTTGCAAAAGAAACCAGATTGAGTGCGGTGAGAGCACTCTGTGAGAACTCTGCAACGCAAAGCAAGTGCTGTGAATGGGGATGAGTGTGAGATTCAGTTGAAGAACACACTCCCAATCCAAACAAAAATGTTAATGCACTTACTTTTTGCTGCCTCAAACCAAGACATTCAAACAAGCTGCACCATGAGCAGAGAACTGCCAGGACAAGCTGAAAATATCAGCGTATGCTAAATCTATCCACCTTCAGAGATGAAGTGTTGTATTCACAAACAGGTTAATGCTTCTCATCCAATTCATAGCCAGGAGCCTCCACAGACCATGGAGGTTTCATTATGACGAAGACTGTAGAGAAGCACCTCAATCTTTCTATTCTGTTAGTGAGCCCTTAAGGCAGAGGCTCGCAGCCTCTGCCATAGATGCCATCAGTGCACAGACCGCTGCACACCTGTATCATCACACTGTCACTGACAAGCTGAAAGAGCCACAGGACTTAACAGACCACCTGCAGCCCATTTCCCATGTTCTCTGAACACACCACTGTCTGACATACTTACTGTCTGAACAGGATCTGTGAAGTTCCCACCTATACTGTGGGCTGCACAGGTCCGTGCTTTCTCTCTACCTACAAGGAGTCACACTTCCTAGGATCCAGACAGGCAAAGGAGGGGAATGCTTTCTATCCCTCCTATGAAGTTTTTCTGCTATACGGAAAAAGAGTTCAAAATACACTGAGATTGAAAAAAAAAAGAACAGATCAAACAGAATTCTGTAGATCAGCAACCTCTACATACTCTTCAGGAGAAGGGTGGCTAAGCAGGAACAGACAAGACTGATCAGAAATATAAGTCCTCATAGCATGTCTTCCTTGCCATAGTGAGTAGTCCTGCACTCCCCAGAGTGATCTCTGGACTACTGAATGATCAGCAGAAAAAAAAGACGACATTGAACCTAGGCCCTCTCCGGTCTGCCTGAGCACCCTGCAGCCGGGGTACCTCTACCTGAGGAAGAACCACGACTTCTCTTTTGCTGCATTTCAAAGCCAGACGCTGCTGGCTTGGTGTGGAGCTCAGTATGGGAGTGTTGTTGGCTGTGCCCTGGGAAAGCCCCATGAGCTCTAGATACTCGGGCTGTGGAGATACTGGACCATAGGTCTGCAGATCCCAAGAGGGCTTAGGAATAAGGTGAGATCCAAAATATGATCCTCTACAGACTGAAGTTCAATACAGAAAAAAAAAACCAAGAAATCAAATAAGCTCCAAGGGCCGCTAGTGTTAGACAAGTGTATTCAAGAACACAAGACTGCAGCATTGCTGAAGAGCTTTCAGAAGTTGATTTAGGCGTTCACTGCTTTTTTAAATTAAAGCACTCAGGTGTACCATAACTTAAATTATTTGTCTGTTCAGGATTTAATTTTAGTATCTATAACTTACTTATTTCTGCCTTAATTGTGTTTTGCAATGACTTTACAAAGACCACTTGACATTCTGCATGCATGAATCTCATCCACAGCTTGTTGAGAAAACCTGAGACGCTCCTGGTGAGTCTAAGAAAGAATAAGGGGCAAAAAAGGCGGCAAAAAAAGGCAGCAGCTGTGCTCCTGTCTTTCTTGTTCCAATGAGGGAAAAAGCAAACAACTGTGAGCAGCAAAGGAGATATTTGGTTCCATCACAATTTACGAGTGAAAGTTGCTGTAACTCCCCAAGATGTGCTCTGCTGACTAAATTGCACTAGACTGATGTCTCAAGGAACATTTGCTAACTACCACTGGGGCGATAAATGCACCCAGATAGTTGTTTCAGCTTGATAACCATGAAGAACTGACATCCCAATCTCCGTTTGGCTCCATGGGCCAGTTTTCAGACCTCTTGGACTCTCTTAGCATCAGACAGCATCTAACCCATTGCCTTTCTATCCGAAATAGAATGTATTATGTAAAATCAGGTGAAACTTCACATTCCAAACTACAGAGAGCATATAGTAATGCAATAGCAGCTGTTTCTTTCTGGGTTATTTTATTAACTTTGAACTATTAAGCTCCTTTTCTACTCTGTTTTTTTACTTGTACAACCAATATTTCATAAAAGAACAATTTTAAACATCCTGTAACCATTTCAACTGCAAAATTATTTTGTTTACAGATCATTCAGTAATAAAGACTGAACTTCGGCCATGGTAAAAATAGCAATTAATTGACTCTCATTTTGAGTCACATGGTAGCCTACAGATGAAATTATGTGTTTGTGTGACTGAAAATAATGAATAATACACCAAGGAATTCATGCAATTATATGTCTAGTGTCCTGTACAAAGAACCAGTGAAGCCACAAGATCCTTGTGTTAGAAGAGCTACCCAAAATGCCATCTGCAGTTGCCAAATGCTGGGGAAAATATTATTGCAGCCAGAAATGCCAAAACCAAACCTATTTATCTGATCTAGCCCTGAAGCATGAGTGCAAAAGTGAAACAAAACAGACATTGCTTGTTGGAAGCACATGTGTTTTGGAGCAAAAATTGGACCCAAGTATCCACAGACAGAGAACGAAATTAAGACCGGAACACTATGCAGGGTTGCAGTTCCACCTTGACATGCAACAAATCCAGTTGCAGGCTGCTATCCTGCCCTTCTTTCCCCTCTCTCAGCCCTTTCTGAGCTCTGGCTATGTATTCCAGCCTACCCATTTTGAGCCAGAGAGGACAGCTGACCTGCCTGAAAACTTATTTTCCACACACACACACAGACGTTAGCCTGCAGCTGTTCAGTAATTTTTTTACACAGTCTAAATTACATCTTCACCAAACACTAATTTCACTACGATCTTCTAACACCTTCTGTCCTTCCTATATCTAACCATGGAGCCCCGCATCTACTAATCAGACAGTCTGGCAAACTGGCTGTTTGAAGTCAACCATGAGCTGTAAATTTTGGATAATCAGTGACAAGGCAAACCTTTAATTCAGAGCAGTTGATACTACAGGCTTCAGACTGTCTCTCCTATCATCATAATCATCATAATCATCATTTCAGAGCTGAATGGATAAAGGTCCAGGCTTCTATCTCTAAATGACAAAACTAAGGCAGTAGTGCCTAATATAGAGAGGACCCATGGTACAGCTGGCAAACAAAAAAAACAAAAACCTGGGGTCATAAAAGATGCAGAAGATATGAAAGCAGTTGAGCTGTAAACTCATGAGCACAGAGGCAAAGTTGAAGGTTTAAACCTCCAGCAAGCTGTGCTGTAGCAGCTGTGTGCACACATGCAAGCTGTGCATTTGAAAGCCTGAGAATCCAGCAGGCTGTACCTTTAAAAAACAAAAATGAGAAAATTGTCCCCAATTCACCCAGGGAATATTTCCCATGGTGTGGGAACAGCTAAGTTGCTTTTAGAGCTTGATATGTGTTCTTCCGTCTTTTGCTTCCATCTCTTAAAAAAGGTGTCTTCACCCACCAGCCCCAGTTGGTGCAGGTGTGGTTGGACCCTGGGCAGCTGCTGAAATCCCTTGCAGAGTTAGCTGAATGCAGCTGGCTTGAGGAATTCATTGTAAGCAAGGACGGGTTGCGGTGCAATGGAAAGCACGATTTGTGTGCCCACTGCGGTCAAAGAAAACATACAGCTGAGGAACAGCAGAGGTTCATTCTCAGTCCTCACAAAAGCCAGAACATTAAGCTGCATTTGGAAGAATATAGAGTTACAGGGTGTCGTGTTAGACCACGAGAATGTCCTGACCTCACTTTCATTGAGTTTAATCAGTTTGTTTCTCCTTCAAAAAATACATACAAAATACACAACATTCAGGAAAACTTGAGTGGTGCCCCTGTCCTCCAGCAGCAACAAGCTCCCACGTGATTTGCAGCGCACGCTGCAACTGTCCCCTTGTGCCACTGCCCCACAGCCGCAGCCAACAGAGCCCCATAAGACAATAAGACACAAAGCGGGGATCACCACGCACCAGGGCATGCAGTGGGACCCAGACCTGGATCACATATATCCCACATAAAGGGAGGCAAAGGCAAGATGCAGAAGGGTTGTCAGAGGAGCATGTCCTGCCTGCTGGACCACTCTTAGGAGAGGAGGAAATACCATGGTCGCATCTAACACCCGCCTGAGTACGGATCAGCACTTGGATGAAACAACTCTTTCCCAACCCACGTAACCAATTGACCGCGCGCCAGGTGAAGAATACGGACTTCAGCTTCCCGGAACTCTGACAAGGTCTGCTAACTGTTGGTATTAAGAACTGATTACCCTAGACTACCAGCTTTCATCCAAATGATAATTTGTTACAAAAGGGAACAACTCTTTTTGTTACAAAAGGGGACTGCAAGGGAACAGTTACAAAAGGGAAAGACTGAGAGCACCACTCCTTCCAGAAGGTACCGTGGCAGAACTGTCAGTGTGCTGTCCTCGGCACCTGGACGAGTTTACTGAACCTCCTAGTCCACAACAAAAATAAAACTTGTGTCTGCGCTCAGGTGTGACCTGAGCCCTGTTCGCTGTTTTAATCCCACAGAAGACCCCATGGGAGAGCGTAACTCAGAAGCACATTTGGGGATGCTCACAGACACAGCGTAAGTTTCACTTTTCCAGACTTAAAGAGAGATTCGGAAGATGTTTTTTTCTTCAGATCAACCACGGATCCCTTTTCTTACCTAAAAAATCCTCTCAGCCCATTTCTTTTAAATCAGCAAGCAGGAAAACTCGAAGCAAATAGTTTTGCTTTGAATCAAGTTTCTAAACAGTTTTCCTAAACTGCTGCCCTATTGTCATGCTGTCCCCGCTAACGGCCATGTAAAGAGCCCTTCATTTTTTATCTTTTTTCTCTTGGATCTGAATCCCCTCTTCCACCCAACTGCAACTCCTGCTTTCTAGGTGCTAACACTTCCCAGATCTCCAAAAATACCTGTTGTAACACTGCTCTCAGTTTGCTTGCTTGCGCCAGCGGTAGGTAATCTCAAGAGCCTGGCTCCCCTCCTGCTGCGCTGCCTTCACCAGCAGGCCTCGAGGTGCTCCGGGTCCCTCCTCCCCATACCTGCTCCTGCTCCGGTTCCCCCCATCACCACCTCCCCGCTTGTCGCCTTCTCCACCACATGGACTAAACCGTTCAACTAGACTTCTGAACTGGATCTGGTAAATGATCTAGTCCCAAACAAAACAAAAATAAACAAAATCTTTCTCCTCACAAGTGTTGGGGGGGGTGTGTGTGTGTGTTGGTTTAAACAGCTCATTTGGCAGATCAGCTGAGAGCCTGGCTGCGGAAACAATGGGAGGAGCAGGGCTGAAGGGGGGCAGCAACCTCCCACGGAGGAGGGTGAGAACACACAGCTGGGGGAGGCAGAAAAAAGGTGGAAAGCTCTTCAACCCTGCCAAGGAAACACAAGGGAGAATTGCAGGTGTATCTTACAGGCTCAGTGAAATAAGTTAAATTCTATTAGTGGGTAGGTCAATTTAAATTAAGAGTGGAGTGCTAAAGGAAACAATGGAACAACAAGTGAATAGGGAGCAAGCGTTTTCTTGGAGAAACTGTTCATATGGTACGCTATTTTCTGGCAGCAAAACAAGAGCGAATTTTTCATTTAATATGTTTTCTGTGTTTAAGTAGCTGGATGTAGCATCTTTTTTTAATGTCTATAAAACCAGGAAAAAGGACAAAGAGGAGAACATGTGTAAAAGTGGATGTTGACAATTACTAGCTGAATCTGAATATTTTTCACATAGGAAAAAAAATATAATGCAATTCCAAGCTATATCAAATAAGAATAATATTTAATGTATTTTTGTATCACAATCTTAGCTTTTCTTTTTTAATTAGCGCTTTTTTAATTCCTTTGCAAATGCTCAGCACTGTGGTCTGCACTACTACGAGAGTGAAACAAGCACGGTATTATCAGGAAAGGAATCAACCTACAAACCCCCCCCACCCTGAGATTTTAAGCAAATGCAACACATGAAAATGTGATACATTTGGCTGAAACTTACAGCGAGTTGCATGAGTGTAATCAAAGTTTCCTTGTATGACGGATTCAGCTTTATAAGGGTGGGAGAACTGTCTAGTATTACATGGTTAGTACTCACAGTTACTCACAGGCAAAATCATCGTAAGGTGAAGAAGAATGAATACACGTAAAAATAGTGAAAACACTATGTAGCATAGGATTGCAGAGACCCCTGGGGTTCAAAAGCAAATTGTGAAAGTAGCTACAGAAGGTTTAGCCCAAAAATTTTTTCACATGGCCAATTAGTCTGTACTATCTCTGTAGGAAGAAGACTGAAAAACAAGGTGACAGAAGTCACAGCGGTCTATTACCTGCGGACTGGCCTGCAAACCTAAAACACATGTACCCGTAGGTAACCAGAAGAGTTGCTTCTGACAAAATATTTACTTTGCCATGTGGTTAGAGTAGCTCTGTTGATGAAGCTGCAAAAGCTTGTGCATTGCATGCTATACTGCCTCTCCCCAAGGGAGAAAGAACTTGCTGCTGCTTGCCACTGGCACATAAAAAAGCAGCTACGGCTCCTCCACGGAGCACAATTGCTCCAATAAACTAGCGTTAATCATGCACATTATGCACAACATAATACATGCGAGCTTGTCAGCAGGCAAACAGCTCCATCTCTGAATAAGATCCCTTTCCAAATTAGGAGAACCAAATTACACAATCTGACAGCTGTTTGCTGACCTACCTAAAACAATTTGGTGGTCTCAGCCCAGTTCCTTGCGGGCAGGTGTCTGCTTGGCAGAAAACATGAGCACCGTTTGCATCAGTGACAGGCTGGCTAGCAGTCTCAGCAGGCAGGCCAGGGCAGGGCTGGCCTTGCAAAAGCTTTTTTCCCCTGGCCCCAGGGCTGGTCCCCCCAGGCAGGGAGGACAGGCTGAGAATGCCTGGAATGGCAGTCAGCACCCACCGAGGGGCTAAAAGGAGGGCGTGAATTTCCAGTCATCTCAGTCTAACCCACAAATAGTCCATTCCACTAAAAGCAACAGAAAGAGCAAGAACTGTGTTGGTTAACAAAATAAAAATCACTAAACGCTGATAGATTTTTAGAAAGAAAATCTAGGATGTCATGGCTCTATTTAATAGGAGCCTTGTTTTTATCTGGCTAGAATCCCTTCCTGAATTCAGCAACAATGAGCTTGATTATCCACAGCTTATTTATTTCCAGTATCTTCAACAAAAGCATTAGTAAGAAATAAGCATCATGGGCTTTTGAAAGTTTGCTTTTCATTCTCTGCTTGAGGTTTTCATTGTGCTGTAATGACTTGCAGTGTGCTAGGGAATTAGGTCCACTGCTTTATACCCATTGTGCATGCAAGAAAACTCATGCAGAAAGAGCTCAGGTATTTGGCAGAACCCAACTACCTATCTCAGGTATAATTAGTCCAGAGACAGAACCAAGGTATCCCAAGTGTCAACACGTACATTTGACCCACCGATGTAAAAACTCAGTCATTTTTCCAAACAAAACTTCTAAGACGTCAGGCTTCAAAACCATCCAATTTTCCAATCAATCTCAAAGGACCTGTATCGAGCATCTTTCAATGAATTTCAGAAGTTTGACTTTTCCTTACATCTCAGGACAAAGCAGACAAAAGAAAGACAACTGCTATGTCCGGAGTAGATTCTCCACCCTTGGACTTTTTGCTGCCTTAAAGGAGCATCAAGACCGCTGATACTCCAAAATGGTACCTTGGTACCCTGTCCTGAGATTCAGTAATCAAGGAAGCAGCATTACATATAATGTAGACATTAATATAAAATACAAGTTACTTGTTTGAATGCTGCCATGTGGGGTTAACTGGTGTCAGTACCACCTTCACTTGTTCCGGAAACTCTGAATTTGAATGTCAGGAGCCTTTGTTACTTATGTTTCTGTAAATAATTAGCATTTCTTTGTTGAACACTAATTGTGTCTGCCATGCAGCTGTGCCAGCAAAAGTCTCGAAATAGATGTCTTAAACAGCAATGGACCAAATTGTCTCCTTACTCCCTCCTGACCCCAGAACATCAGAGCTGTAAGTCAGAGCACGGCATGGCCTCAGGGGCCAAATTCACCTCTGGGTGAATCTCTGCTGTTCAGTTTTGTGAGTCATGCATTTGTTAATCAGCCTCACACAGTGAGAAGCTGCTGTTTGTCAGGAACAATCATGATAGCTGGTAACCTCTTTATCCAGCCTTGGGTTTGCCGTGTGACTTACCAAGAAGAGAAGAGCATGGGGGGATGGGGTGACAAGCCACACTGCTTGCACTCACTAAGCAGTAGCATCATTTTGAGTTCCTCTTCTAGAAAAGAGCACACCTGTGGATCCCACTGCAATGCTGTTTTCAACACTCTGGATATTCGTGATGCTGTACAGAAATAGGTCCCTTCTCCATCAGTTCATACCTCTTTATGTCTGAGAGATCATACCCCTCACTACCTGTGAGAGAACACTTACTACTCCTCTAACACCCCCCGCAAGTATTTTACTCCTACCACCTGTTTCCAAGATTTTCCAACTTCCAACCCCTCCAGCTGTCCTACCGATATCAGCTCTCACTCCACTTCTTAGGCCCTTCTTCCTTCATCTGACTTGGTTTTGTTCCTCAGCTACTCTCCAATTTCCAAAAATATCAACAATATATGTGTCTGACACGAACACTTCACCTGTACTCCTCCTACACATAGCTACTGCACACGCGGCTGCACACATATAGCCACAACATTTCTTCCTTCTCTGATTTCAACTCCCTCTAATATGAAATCAAGCTGTGAAATGAGATGGACTATTTTGGCTTCTAAACCAGGAAAAAAAAGCAAGATCAGCCTCTCCTTCAGCGTCCTGAGACTATTTTCTTATTTGCTTCCTGACAAGTGTCAGAGCATAAAGAATTCAAGAAATGTCAAAGCAGTTTTTAGTAAGTTCTAAGTGCCTTCTCATGCTTCGTTTGGCTGAAATGACTATAAATTCATGAACATGTTAGCCCTTCCATGACTTCCTTTTTCGGTGAATAATTATTTGTGAAAGAAAAACAACACCTCTTTATCATCTAATGTTCTTTTCTCTGGACACCTATACTCTCTCCTGCATTTACCAGCACTTTCACCTCCTCAACATCAGATTTCCCTCAAACTTTCAAACACGTCCTCTCTTCCTTCACCGCATTACAGAGTAGCTGTTACTGGAGCATGTCATCTGCTGTATCTCCTTATTTCTCCCTCAATCCATGAGATTTCCCTCCAGGTTTTATTGATTTTTTTCTTTATTGTTTTCCACTTTTCTTCAGGAAATCATCACCATATGCTTGCTCTATTGCAATTCTCTTTCCCCAAGTGACATCTTCTTTTGACCATTGTTACAACTAATATACTTGGCTAGGTCTGACCCAGTATGGCCTTTCTTATGTTAATCCTAATTGAAAGTACAGCCTCTATCTCTGCATCTGTCTTTTTCCAGCCAATACAATATCCTAGCCTGCCCCTACGCCATTCTGTCCAAAATATTTAATCTTTGTCCTAAATCTAACACAGCCAAAGCTGAATTCCTGGATTTGAGTTCTGGACCACAATACGACAATGCATAGATAAATGGTACTCAGGTTTTAAAACTCATCCAGGATCTAATAATTTGGCAGCATGGTCCTCGCAGCTTTCTGTCTGTACTAAATGCCCTCAATTTGTGAAAAACTGTGACTGAGATTACTCCTGAGATTATCATCTTGACTGCCATTCCCATGTGTTAACTTGTTGCAGCTATTCCTTCTGCCACATGAAACTTCATACTTTCGTTTTGATTTCAAGGACCAAGATAATTTTAGTTCCCTCAACCTTGCCTCTTCATGCCTGTTTCCTTAGTGATGCCAGAGAAGGCAGTCTGAGTGCAGTGGCTGTTTTCCCACCCTCTGTCCCATCGTGCCCATTGGTGGCAGAATAGCCTGGTCAGTGATATTGCCCCTGTTGATAATTTATTTCATGACACTCGCTTTCAGTGGTTTATTTTGTTCATATTAGGAGAGGAGTGCTGGAAGGGACTTTAGTACAACGGAAAGACGATTGCAGGAGTGACGTGATGCTGAACAGTGGATAGAGGTTGAGAAGTTAACATTGTTTAATCAGGACATGGGGAAAAGTCAGCACCACAAAAGAGCCTATTGATGATTATTAAGCTGAAGCTTGATATATCCCCTTCCCTCAATGCATATATGTTCTTTCAGACAGTATGACCTTAAAGAAGGGAGAATGTACTATACCCAAAGGTAACTATGCAGCCAACAACTTGGTTGTAGTATTTACTTAGAAAAGATATACCCGCATTGGCACATAAACAAAGAACTCTGCATCATTAGGACTATGGTCAGGACTTTGCGACAGATACCTTGAAGTGACCGATCTTCATGCAGCCGCAGTAGCTGACTGCTGCCGCCCCTCCACCACAGTGGATGCTGTGGGGTCTACGAGCAGGAGTGCTCTGGAGCCCTGGCCTGCCTTTCCACCCCTGGGGTTTGAACAGTGGCCACTTACTGCCATGTGGCAGCTCCTGAAAACAAACCTGAATAAAGGCTCCTCCTGAGGAGAGCTAATGATGCAGCTTGGGCAGAGGCTCTCCATCAACAGCAGTGAGAGGGTAACATAAGGCAGCGCAGTTTGCTGGGTTTTGATTCAAAAGGCCGTCTTTCTTTTGGTAGTAAAGTCAGGAGCTGGAGGGGGTAGGGAGCTGTGTGAATGACAAATAATGGTGCAACGCTAGCCAAAACAAAAAATTCTTTGTAGTAGGAACTCGAGGGCAACCAGCCTCTTTAAAAGCCCTCACAGCTTAGAACTGACTAAAGCATTTGCCAGTTCAGAAAGCAAGTACCACTGGAAAAGTCGATTTGCTGGGCAATAGGTTGTATCTTCCACCAAACCCAGCTGAACTAATTAAGAGGACCTCAGTCCTAGAGCATTATCCTGATCAGAGTTAATACTCCCGTTTTCTTTTGTTTCACAGATCTGAAACGAGCAGCAGCTCTTCATTATTTTTATTCATTTTTTTATCTTTGCTAACATCTTCAGACCTCTTCTCACCCCCACAATATCAAAATGCAAATTAGATTTATTTACTTTTGAGATAGAAGTGCTCCTAAGCTGACAGTGCAAAATCTATGCCACAACATTATACATACCAAAGACCAAATATCCCATGAAATTACCTAACATTTTGTATATCTGAAGGTAATCATAAATACTAATCCATGTTACTTTCTTCCCAAATAAAATTTTCTGCCAAACTCCTCCTGAATTCTTTGTTATGTCCAAGCCAGGAGCCAGATCTTTAAGTGACTTGCACTTTACAGCCTGTGTCCAAGTAACGAATGAATGAGAGCATCCCTGAAAAAGATTTCCTCCACGAGGACTGAAAACTTAAACCGGAATATAAACATGTGATGTTTCCTCTTTAAACTCATTCCCTTATTTTCACTCCTGTGTTATCCTCTGCATTCACCATGGTAAGTGTTTTTCTCATATTTCTATAGCCACTCCTCCTGGTCATTTTTTTTTCTTCTTTTTTCCAAACAGAAAACTACAGGTTCAAACAGTCAGTATTAGCCATTTTTGTGATAAAATATCTTTCAGCTGGGTACTGTGGGCATCTGAGCTCCCACTCCCACCAATAAACAGTTATTTTTAGAGTTCCAAAGGCTACAAATGTACAGAGACACTCCTTTGGAAAATCAGCATATCAGATAAACCCAGCAACTCTGGGTTGAGTGGAAGGGCAAGGAGCATCCAAAATGACGACTTCTTGACTAAATAGACATCACTAGATTTCCTTCTTTGGTGATATTTTCAAAATGCATTTGCAAGCTTCTTTTACACACACTCTTTTATCAAGTCTCAGAAAAACAATCACCAACCCTAAACTTTCACTTCACTAGCATGAAGTCCCAGCCGCTGTAGCTTGCAGTCACGAATGCCTCCCTTCTCAGTTGCTCCGAGTCTCCTGCAATCTCATCAGAATCACCACTTATTTGAAAATTCTGAAAAAAAATCTGAAAGAAATAAACCTGAACATCCGCAATTGCACAGGTACGACAATCCTAAAGGAGTATTTTAAAGTTGAACAACTTGCAACCTAACATCAGCATTTTTCCAGCTGCAGTATTTTTCAGTGACATGATATCCAGCTTGCAGGACTGAAAGCAAAGATGTTGGCAAGAAAAAGTAAACAATCCTGGAGCATATATTTCAGTCAGAAAAACTTCAGATGCATGGGCATGCAATTTCCACCCATTCAGATTTTGACAAAATTCTATTAAAGCCCACCGGCCACAGTATATCAGCTGAACTTTACGCATTCCTTCAAATCTTCCTTCTCAGTATTTATCTTCGTGATTTTTGTTTGAAGCCATCCACATTGTCCTGACTAGTTAGACCAGCTTCACACATTTTTGTTCCGCAATCAAATAAATGTCAGTCTGCTTTACCAGCTGCAACCATATAATTACTTGATTGTGCTGGTTTGGATCTGTAACAATAAGCTAGCATGTAACAGAACTGAATTTACGGAGCAACTCTGGCTGGCGGGTTTGTGCCGTAGCCGTGCCCACAGCAATCGTGGCCCAGTCGCTTCTGTCGTTGGGACTTTTAACTAAGTACACAGATCAAGGAGTTCTTTTTCACAGTGCTGTCGTTCAAAACGCTGCATCACCAGCACTGTTAGTTCCAAGCCATGACATTTACACAATGTAAGTATACAGCGCCACGTGGAGACAACACAAATGTACGCACAAATGGTTGTTTACAGACATTTGTGCATACAATGACCCGCTTTGCACATATTATCATAGGAAATGTGCTTGCAAACAAGCCTTGTGCCTACTTCCTTTAAACATCAGTCCCTTGATGGAACTGATTACTGTATTATTTTAAAACTCTCTTTAGATGAATAAAGCAATCATTTGTGCGTACATCTGTGTTGTTCCCACGGGGCTCTGTATATCTCAGTTGAAGGCAAATCACACCAGTAAACATCAAGGCAAAGCAGGCACTGAGTATCTTGGCCTTCTTCGTGTCCTTTGTCACCAGGTCGCCTGCCCCATGCAGCAGCAAGTTCAAATTTCCCACAGTCTTCTTTTTGCTGCAATGTATCTATAGAAGCCCTTCTTGTCCCTTGCCACACTCAGCTGCACACGGACTTGGCTTTCCTAACCTCATTCCTGCATGTTCAGACATGCATGTCTTTATATTCCTTCCAAGTCACTTGTCCCTTCTTCCACCTCTTGTATACTTTGTCCTTACATTTGGCTTAGCCAGGAGTAACTTGTTCATCCATGAGGCCTGTTGCTTGTTTGCAAAGTTAGCGTTCAGCAGAGCATCTCCTCTCATTGGGTCTTTGATCACTTGTGTCAGGAAGTCATCGTCAGTGCGCTCCAGAAACCTGCTGTATTGCTTACGCCCTCCTCTGTTGTCCTCCCTGCAGATCTCAGGGTGATTTAAGGCTCCCGTGAGAACAACATGGTTTGTGAATGTAGACTCTTTCCAGTTGTCTGAAGGAGGCCTCATCTACCTCTTGCTGATCAGGCAGTCTGCAGCAGACTCACAGCACAACATCGTCCATATTGGTATGCCTGCTAGTACTGACCTGTAAACTCTAGGCTGTTTCATCTTCCATCCCCAGGCAGATCTCTGCTCATCCCTGCCCTCATCTACTGCCAGGGCACCCAACCTATTTCTGGAGAAGCAGATCTACAAGGGGGAAGGAGACATCCTCTGGTGCCAGAGCCCAAAAGATCCCAGCCTTCCCCATCCTGGGAGTCTCCGTTTTCCCAGCTCCACAAGCACAAACTCTGCCTGCACCTCCTTTAGTACGCCTGCGGTTCAGGCTCTGGTAGCTGCTGGGTCTTGGAGAAGTCCAGTCACTCTCCTCTTCATCATCTCTGAAGGCACACTTGTCTTTGCTTTAGAAGTGCATTCCAGGGTGGGGGTCAGGGGTGTGTTAAAAAACAGCCCTGGTTAATAAAAGATGCCAAGGCAGTACAGATGTTATCCTTCAGAATTATTTATAGCTAACGGAAAATGGTAAAGTTGACATCTGGGAGGCAAGGGAGGTTAGGGCAGTTCGGTCTACATGTGGGACTGCATATACGCAGAGCAGCAGTCACATCCTCAGATTGCTAAGCCTCCCATAACTTTCTATAACTGCATGTATTTTATAAGGAAAGCTAACAGTAAAACCGGTACATGTGTGACTGGCCAAAGAGCTAAGGGCAATATTTTAAAAATAGGAAGTACAAACAAAATATTTAAAATCCCCAAAACATGTTATTATGAGGAAATAATTTTTATGTTATTCTGATTTTAAATAATCTGTGGATTCTGAAGGCTTATTCAGCCTTAGAAGGGAAAAAAAAATTCATTAGCTTTGCTAGTAAGCAAAGTACATACTGAGGGAAGAAATTTTTGGTAGTGAGTAGCTCCTTCATGGAGCAGATGAAGGTGTAGTTGTTAGAAAGTGAAATAACACAACTCTGATCACAAGTGTGGGGGGCAATTTTTTATCAGAGAGAGATGCCAAGCCCTGAAACAGCCACGGGCATGGTGACATTTTACCATTTGAAGTCTTCAAATTATAACAGTATTTCTTTCTCAGTAATACACCATAGCTCAAGCAAGCATTTTAGATTTAATTACAGATTACTGGATGAGGAATTTTACATGTGGTACACACGGTGCCAGACTACACTGTCATTAATAGGTACTTAGGACCACCAGGAACTCTAATGCCAGTGATCTACACAACTAAACATGTAGAATGAAGACATTTCCTTGTAATTGAAATTTCTTGACCATTTATACGTTGCGTATTTATACCCTCGTGTGCTATACAGTTGCTGGAACACCTTATGATACTGCTGTAAGACCCTGGATGAAAGGACAGATGAGTTTGCTTGGTTTCGAACAGATGGCAGAACACATAACAGAGCCGTTGACTGCCACTGGATCATATAAATGGACTTCCCCAAAAGATTCCAACACTGTTTTTCTCCCATTCTAAATTAAAAGAAAACTGTTCTACTACACGCCAAAATGCATTTGTAGATCAGGTGCATACAGTATTGGTAGACCTCTGCATACTGAATAGCAGGAAAAACCCACAAGCTGTATAATCAGTGTTCTCTTATAAAAAGGGTCCTTAACCTGCTTCCTTAACTGGTACATTGATTTCTTCTTTCCATGTTCAATATTAGAACCTCTCTGAAGAATGCACAGATTGGTGTTTTCTATATGTCAATAATTCCACGATCACAGGCAAGTAGCAACCCTGTTCTGGCACCAGCGTATAATGATGTTTGCACAAAAGACCAGACTCAGCACCAAGTGCTTCTGTTGCTGGACAAGGTCTCAGATCAATATACGGTATCTGTGGAACACATGCTACCTTATTAGAAATGCAGCTAATTCTTATTCATTCATGGGCATCATACATCTGGGAATGAAAACAAAAAAATACCTAATGCCGCTATGTAACTGATAGGACATAATGTGTCACACAATAAACAAAAACAAACTAGCAAAATCCCATCGGTCCAGTATGTGAGGACCAATAACTCACTGGGAACGCTGAGAAGGGACCGTGGGAGCAGAGGTCTGCTCTGTGCAGACCTCAAAGCAGGTCACTGAATTACAGCCTCCCTCCCACGTGGCACTCCAAATTATCCATGTGCTCACATAAATCCATCAGAACTGTAGCTGGGATAAACAAAAAAAGAGTATTTCCTGATTGACCTGTCCTGGTCAACTTTTTCTTATTTAAATGCCCCATGTCCAAACAGAGTTATATGAAAGTACCTGTGACTGTAACTAGAACGGAGTTATTTCTAGACACACAGAAACTAATTCAATTTATTCCTCGTATTTAAAATCATTTTTTAAATTTATAAAATATTTCTCCCAACTAACGTTCCAAAGTAGAAGTAAAATAGCATTAAATCTGCTTGATGAGAGTTGACATTAAGAAGCATTTTTTTTAACGTTTACACGAGCATGCATGGGTTTTGCTGATTTTTCTAGGACTTGATTCTGAGAAACAGCAGCTTTAATCCTTCACAAACAAATACCTGAAAAAATCCTACTGATATCAATGATGGGGACGAATCCTCTGTAACAACCTGTGGCTTGTCTGCAGACCTTAATTAGTTAGCGAGATCATGATATAGAGCCTCTTCAAAGAGGGTAAAAGTGGTAGTTCTCTACGGAGAAACAGAGCAACCTTTTGTACCTGGTAATTTAAGGAGCAGCAACAGGCTAATCCGCCGCCAACGCGGGGCGTAGCATGTGGTGTGGTTCTCAGCAGAACAGCAGGCCCCTAATGAGGTCTAGGAGTGGATAGCAGCTGGTAAACTCGGTGCTCAAGTAGGAGGCTCAGAGAGCCTTTATTTGCTAACAAAAGGCTGCAAATTGCTCAAAGGCCTGAGTAGGCAATGAGAACATGTTCATATGGTCAGCCAATATATAAATTTTCAAAATAAATATTACAATATATACATTTTTGTTGTGGTGGAGTTTCTGAGGACCGGACGGTTCAGAAATCAGTCATATGCTGACTCACTGCTAAATTGAGTCCCCCCAGAAATTACACCAGCTCGTCTGTTTGTGTTGCAGGAACTGGACTACACATATGCATCTAAAGTATTTGCATGTGATTTTCATCTTAAAATAATTCCAGGTGAGCTATGCATGTAGTTAATAAATTAAAAAATACTTTACCGTATTCCGCTCCCACTTGAGCCTGAGAACTTTATTGGATTCTGAAGTGTAACGGATGGGGAAAGTTGAACTACATATCAATCAAAGGGCTTTGACAAAGGATGTCATAAACCATAAGTTCAAAGATCAAGTGTTTGAACAAGACCAGAAGATGATATTTACTCAGATTTTGTTATGCGTCTGGTCTTATCCGTTGTTTTCTCTGTAGTATAAGTATAATTCCGCTGGTACACAATTCTGTTTAATGACATGTTATAAGCATGTTTCAAAAGTAGTACATGGCTGGCAAAAGACCAGTCATTGTTGCTACCACAAAACTCCATGGGTCTCTGCCCCCACTGGAACATCAAGATTACTCGCTGTTATCACAGCAAATACTAACGTAATTTGTTCATTTTTTCCTGAAAACTAAGTGAACAGGAGATAGAATCAGCTTTTGATTAAAAAAACCCCTAACAGTACGTGTTCCTTATCATTGTAACAAAAGAATAACACAATTATAGGGAAGTAACCTTAAAATAATTATTTCCAGTGAAGCTCTGGTAATAGTAGGAACCTCACAGACAAATGCACTCGAGGAAATCTGGTCTCCCCATATGGTTGAGGTTTTGTGTTAGAACCACAAAGGTGCAAAAAAAAAGTCTCCAAAAGTTTTTTTAGTTAATAATGATAAATAACATTAACCTGAGACAAAAAATAGGGCAAGCTTTTACATACAATTTGATCTCAGTTTTTTTCCTGGGCTGTGAGATTGAAAATAACTTCAAACGTAGACGCAAAGATTCTCTTGTGCTATTCCCATTAATTAAACTCTAAAACACACCACATTTCACCAGGCTTGGAGAATGAGATTAAATAATTGTCAAGTAATACATCAAATACAATTACAGCAACATCATGAAATCGATTTCTCTGTTAAATCACTGTACCGTCTTTTCCCAGCCACATGAGTTAGATTAAGAATTCTTTTTATTAACCTGAGGATAAGGCTAAGTAGAATATTTTTCTAAACCTTCCTCTCTCAAACAATGAAAATGTGAGGTGCAGAACTGATCGTAAATGAGACATTTGAATTCTCAAAAATAGAAGTTCCCTAACTTTGCTGTAGATACGAGGACAGTTTAAAGACTGTCACGCAAAAGCAGTGAATAACCTCAGTGCCCGCATTAACACTGAGCCGGCAGGTTAAGCCCTGGCGGTTCATGATGCCAGAGAGCAGCAGCATCTTGGCAAGATGCTGAGCCTCTCTGCCCTCGCCAGTGCTGCTGTGCTGGCCTGTGCGCTTCACTTGCGGCAGGGACGGGCTCCCACCAGCCTCGGCAGGAGCAAAGGCTGTGTCCTCCGCTCCGTATTGCCTCCTGCGTGGCGTTCGCTGCAACGCGGCTCGCGTGCGGGGGAAGGGGTTCCCCAAAACCTCCCGCAAGAGATAGATAAGGCAGGCTGCTGTCAGTCACTCTCTGGCCCTGCTCCTTTTAGGTCAGGAGACGCCTGCTCTCAACTGTTTTTGGCAGGTGCAGTTTAGGAGGAACACATTAAAGGAATAGGTAGACACAAAACAGAAGTAGTTTATTTCTGTCTAACAAATATGGTCATTGGGCTGGTCTCTTTTAAGTAGAATCTGCTGGGCAGAAATGCAACATAATAGAGCATTTTACAATCATACTGGTATAAGAAAAGGAACTCTAAGGCAGAACATAATTTAATTAACTCTATTGCAGGAAATTATGATTATCAGAACTCATTGAAGTTAGGTCAGTGTGTAATCATCTACAGCTTTCAGAAAATACATGCTACTTTAACTTTGATGAACTTGACTCAATAGCACACCGTCTGAATAGGTTCTCATTTGTGACTATTCATTATGTATTCAAAGAGCTTTTGGTACAAAATAAATTCTCAGGGCTGCAGATCCAGACCCCTGCTAGAGGTTTAATAATGTTGTCACAAAGGCAAGATGTTTGTCACGGTTTCCTCCTTATATCTATATTTTAAAGCAGAGACTGGAAAGATTTTGTACTGTCTTTAGCAGCAACAGTGCCAAGCAATTGATAAATTTGAAAAACAAATATTCGAGAATCTATAGATATAAAAAATGATCATTTGAGCTGTGCATTTTCAACTCAGTGAATTTCTAAGGCCAGGAATAGGCCTTTAAAAGGGAAAGGGAAGATTAAATTGCCAGATTACATTAACATCCATTCACAAATATGGGCAGCCCAATTTGAAATGAAGAGCTGACCCATGAAGCCATTTCAGGAGACTCTTGCAAGGATGCATGTAAATATCCACACATGATAATGAAATAAATAAATACAGATTTTACTGCAGATTACATCAGGGCCAAAATTAAGCCTTTAAAGAGTGTGTTACGTAGATTAATTGATAAACAGGCTTAATTTCATTCTGGTGAAACACTTATTAGCAATTATTTCATTTGGTTACCTGAGATTTAAAATGCCAAAAAATATATAGTAATATAGATGTTAACTTTTTTACAAAAGGTAGATAAAAAAGCAGAAGCTTATTTCAGTTTAATTGCTGAGACAAGGGAAGCAGAACTTGACTCAAAAATATGCATGAGAAAGACGAGAAACAAAATCAATAACTTTTAAAATTCATCTGTATTGGTGAATGTTCTGTTGGTATGAATATAAAACTCTGCAATTTACTTCATAATTACTACATGTAAGAAAAACAAGTATCACATCTGTTATTAAAATATAGTAATTAATCTGTTATTTTATTTTTTATTATAGATTATGTTATTGTTATAAAAAGGCAATGTTTATTAATAATGGTAGTGTAATTTTTTCTATAGGTAAGAGTAACTCCATAAATGAATCATGAGTTTTATTTTCATGATGTTGCAAGTGAAAAATAAACAAAAACAAACTAGCAAAATCCCATTGGTCCAGTATGTGAGGACCAATAACTCACTGGGAACGCTGAGAAGGGACCGTGGGAGCAGAGGTCTGCTCTGTGCAGACCTCAAAGCAGGTCACTGAATTACAGCCTCCCTCCCACGTGGCACTCCAAATTATCCATGTGCTCACATAAATCCATCAGAACTGTAGCTGGGATAAACAAAAAAAGAGTATTTCCTGNTAGTCTTTTAACAACACATTTATCACCTTCATTGTTTCTTGTCAGTAGCCTGTCTAGTTCTAATACACAGTTTGTAGCACTGGATGGGGATTGGGATATAATGCAAAGAGAATGGCTCCCTGGAGGAAAGTTTGAGATGGGGCCAATTGCCAACAAGAGGGTCCAGGTCTGAATAAAAGAGGTGAAATACTGGCCCTATTGACATTAATGGTATACTCCCAATTATTTTAATATGGGAAGATTTCAGCCCTGGGGAGAGGGAACAATCACCGTCAGTGCAGGGAAAGATACAAGTTACTGCTTGCTTTTTATCCCCTCATCCTTTTTAAAAGAGAAAGTACTATTTATTCCTCATGAGGTCTCCTCAGCACCGCTGCTTTTTGCTACATTCTTGAAAACTACAAACCTGAAAATAGGAAAAATATTGCGCATTTTCCACAGTTGCGTTCCTTTCCCAAAGCCTTTCACCAAAGAGGCTACAGAGCCCAGAAGGACTGCAGCAGACAACTGATGATCTCATATGCTTTTTTTGCCCTTTCAATCAATAAACCGGTTTCAGATCATCTGATGTCAACAGTAAGCAGCTTTTTTTGTTTGGTTGGTTGGCTTTGCTGGAGGCTAGTCCTAAGGACCTGGCTGTATAACAGCCTCTCGCGCTCAGGAGGAGGCTCTCAGGCCTGTTGTGGCACCGGCATCTGCTTTGTGTGCGGGGATGTGCAGAGAAGCTTAAGTAAGTGTGGGAAAACAGCAACTGCAGATCAGGATTTGCCATAAGGCAAGACCTAACACATTGCTCTTTCTGGTTCACCACAAACAGATGGAAAAACACATAATAGGCTCCAGCTAAAAGTCTTCTGTTCTATTCTCTTTCTTATGAATACACCACTGAGAAATTAGCAAAGTTTTTCAAGAACACAAGAACGCTCACAGAGAGAGTAGCTACATAATTGCAAAGCCCTTTTCTATTAACGAGTTTCATACAGATATGGGAGACGTAATGATTAAAGGAATATGTGTCCAGTGTAGTCCACAATGAATACATTTGTTTTTACATGCCACGATTTTGAGCAACAGAGTAATCTTTACCAGCACAGAGGAAAATTAGGCTCATCACATTCACATTGCCGAGACTCATATGCAGAACTGGGCTGAGGTCCTTCCTTCTGCAGAAACACACACACACACACCCCCCCCGGCATTTTTTTCCCCATGTGACCCTATAGGGTGGTGGGAAAAGAAAAGAGTAGCAGGAAGAGACTATGTCTATACTTGTGGCTGCTCAGTGAGGCACACGTAACGGCCCTCCGGATATAGGGAATGGTATATAAGCTTCTTCTTACCAGCTGAGTCTTTTCCTTGTGCCAGAATCAGCAGTTTCATTTTCTGAGATTGACAGCAGAAACTCTTGGAGTTATAATCTCCTGTAGGCATTGCATGCTGACAACGGTTTGGGGATGTAGGGGATGTACGGGTGAGAATGAGCATCCTACTGTAGGTTGGGCAGGGTCAATAGGTTTGCTGGTTTGCTCCTCATGTGGTCCCCTAGCACTTCTAGAACCTTGAGGGGTGTCGGCTAAGAATAGGTTCAGAGAAGCTACGATGTAACTGGTGTCCCCCAAAAACACTAATTACATACAGGAGGCAAGTCCCCTTCAGCTCCTATAGCATAGAGCTAGAATTTACAGGGGGACTAAAAACGAATTAAAATTATAGAGGGACTTAAAATTGAGGAACGCAATTAGGCACCTCGGCATGGTTTCCTGTCATCTAACCTGAGACCTCTGCGTCTCTAAACACCCACATCTCCGTGAGTCATCCAAACCATATAACCCATGGCAATGAATGGGCACTTCTAAATTACATCTCACCTTAAAATAGATGATAGGTCAGAGGATTGTATGCTAAGAGTGTTTAATTCTCTCTCCATCAATTACAAAAGGAGCTTATTGCAACTATCTGAGGCACAAGTTGGTGCCTCGGATTGGTGTTGCCCCTACAAACTGCCCAGCTACCGTTGGGGGACCCTGCACATCTCAGCTGGCCCGTGATCTCCACATGCTGCCACAAAGCAGGATGACCTCTGGCAAAACTTTCTACTCATTCGCTGCAAGGATTAACCCACCTGTTGGCTGTGCATGAAAATACCTTCCCCTTCCTTGCTAGCAGGCAAGCCTGGCCCACCATGTCTCTCTGCTGGCTGCAAGCAGGAGTCCTCCGTGGCACTGCCTGACAAGGACCTCATCTTCAATTGCTCAGAGCCTGCCAAGCCATTATGCACTGCCTTGGACTGCACACGTTGCACAAGTGTTAAAAGGACATACTTAAGATGACCTTGGAAATTATTTGCTTTCTTCAAGAGGCAGCCTGCATTCAGTCTGCGATAAGGTACTTGGGATAGCATCCTACACGCAGCTTCATCCTTGATTCCTCCAAGTGTGCTCCATTTGCCCCCAGATGTGGACAGAAGGCACATTCACTCCTAAGGAAAACCTGTGTTGCATGCTGTATCGCTAATATACATCCAAAACAGCAATGAAGTTGAAGTATTCCCCCTCATTTTGTCTTTCTTTGTTTATTTGGAGAAATCAAACGTGCATCAGTGCTTCCATACGGATAGAAGAAGAGCCTCAACGTCCCTCCTCTTACATCAACCTGCAGCCACAATAATTATTTTGTTTCCAGTGGAGTTATTATCACTTCATACGAAAGAGGAGAGAATTTGGTTCATTATCACTTTCTCAGAGCTTTATAATTATCTTTCGCAGGCGAGCTGGCCTCCAGTGGCAGTCATAGAGGAGCAGAGAAGATGACTGCCTGACTGCCTTGGTGTCTAGCAAGAGAATACAGACAAAAAAAGTTGAAATAAAGACTGATGCCAAGTGGCAACTGTTCACTTATTCGTATACGTGCTTATTATACTGCACTGGAAGCAATTAAAGCAAACCTGTCATGGGAGTGCTGCAGTTGTGGCGTAACCCAGTGCCAAGTGGTGGAAGTAACAGCAATGGCTGAGCCATCTACTGCTGAGCTACAGAAAGAGCTGCGTTTGGCACACTTTTGCCCGAGGAAAGTTTTGACAAGCAGATGGAGAGATAGGCTAAGGCTCTGATGTGCTGTTAGCCAGCACGATGGCAGCAGCCTCATTCAGCATGGTGTCTAGCGGCTAGCGAGGGCTTTAGAAGTCACCCTACAGCTCAGCCAATGCTGAACAAGTTACACCACAGGAGTTAAGCTCCTATGGCTCAAGAATGTCAAAGAAGGAGGACAGTAAGGTAACACTGGGTATTTGACAGTAGGCAATGCCCAAGCAAAAAGGCCAAGTGGAAGAAGTGAAAATAGTGACTGCAAGGATCTGACCCTAGAGGGGAATAAGAGGAACTCCATAAAAGAGTTAAAACCAGCCCTCATCCCAGCATCCTAGGGACAGGCAGCCCATGAGGCTAAAAGAAAGGAAGAGTTGTGGTTTCCACCACCCACTGGCCTACAGCACAGGCACAGCTGGCAACACAGACACAGCTGGCGACACAGGCACAGCTGGCAACACAGGCACAGCTGGCAGCACGGGCGTTGCCGGCCTCCCAGCCCAACCCAACCCCACACAGCTCAGCTGAGTGGCGACTGCCGCCATGCAGCCAAGTGAGAGGCTCACACTCCAAGCTCTGCGAGCTGCATCCGTTGCCCTCAGACCTCGGAGCTGTTGAGATAACCATTTCTGCTACCATCACGGCTGATGAGTCCCCCGAAGGTTAGCGTCCCATGCTTGGCAAGTTTCAAAGATGCCAGGAAAGAAAAAAACATCTTTCATGGAAACAGGCGGTGTGCTTTTTGCTATACTGAGTGCTTCTTCAGAGGAAACAAAAATCTTAATTATAAACCTTGTATGAATACCTGCACCATTTTACTACTTTCATGAAACATACGACAGTAATTCCAGATTCTGGCTGCTACTGGCATTACACCTGAATCTAGAGCCTTAGTGCATTTTGTTATTGAATGAAGAGTATCCACAGACATGTTCTTATGTACATTAATTTTTTTGTCTATGTCTCTAAGCAGTTTATCTGGTCTTGATCTTTATATGTTAATTATACACTAGTGTAAAACAAATCAGCTTTTCATTACTAACACATTAAATTAGCGTTGTGGGTTTTCAAATAATTACATGAAAGATATACAAGGACATCTACAAGAAAAAGCTGTGCTACAGTATTGTGACCCAATTCTCTCTGGATCATGCAAGAGACTCATAATATGTTCTGATTTCTGATATTTCCTCTTAATGTTCTTTAAGATAATTATATGCAGTTACAACGAGGGTACATAAAGAGAAACTGCTTCAAATAATATAAATTACAAGTCTAAAAATACAAGGCAGAAAAAAAATTGATGGCTGATGCTACAACTGCTGCATTTCCTCAAGCCCTTGTCTCCCAGGAGACTGATGGATCCTAATGAAAATAAATTACATACTGCACTGATTAAGCTGCAGTTATTAACTGAAATTCCATTTAATAGAAAATAACCTAGCGTCTACCAAGCAGTTACACTTGTTTCAGCAGGTGATAAATGGATGGAATTCTACAATAGAATCTTCTTTCTAAGGTATTGCACATCCAGTATCCTGATTTCAAAATACATATTAAAGTTTATATTTGCCTGCATGCTCGTTTTGTCTTAATAGAAGATCAGCAAGGGATCTAAAGAGTCAGTCTTTCTATTTGTCATTTACTTTGGCCTGTACAGCAAATAAATGAAGAAAGACCCGGAATTTGGCTGGCAAGTTTTCTAATGTGCAAGGTAGAGCAGAGCCCCTTCAGTACAGAGGTATGCATGGGAAAATTCTGTGCTATCAAGGCTCACAAAAACACATGTAAGTAAGTCTTTCGTTTTCTATTTAAATTTGCTATTAAAATTCATTTGTGAACATGAGACAAGCCCTTCACTAAGTATAAAATGGAAAGTATATCTGAAATAACGAGTGACATTCCTTGGTGGGCTCACCTCCCCGTTCCTCCCAGCTGCAGGTTTGTAAAGCCAAGCATCATCTTCTTTGAGCAATTTGCAAATGAGCAGAAAACTGCCAGTGATGGCAAATTTTCCTATACAAACACAGAGTTGCATGCCGGTCTATGTAGAGCCACATTTCACAGCACAACATGTTTCAAATCTCTCTTACACAACAAGAATGTGAATGTCCAGTATCCAGCCACTGAATTTCTGAGAATCAAGAGCTCTGCTACCAGCAACATCGGTGTCTAGCTGCTAGCAAGGGCTTTAGAAGTCACCCTATGAGTTTTATTCGTATGACTGTAGAGATGGCAAGGTTTTATATGAGCCTCAGACTCAATTTGTTTTCAGTAACATTTTGTGACCACTAAAGCCACAATAGGAATTAGTTAAGTCTTATTTTAAAGCAGGTGAAAGAGAAATATCATCTGTGAATTTAAATTCCCTGCAAGGCTCCTTGCCTCCGTATCCAAAACTTCTCTGACATCATCTACTCAGAAATGTCAGATGCTCCTTTGCAATCCATAACTTCTTTACTTATTCTGTAACAGTCATTAAAAGTCATTCTTCCTTTTGGTTGCATTGTGCCTTCTAACTTTCAGCTTCAGCTTCCGCTTAGATTATTAGACCCACATTTTGCAGAAGCCTTTTCTCAGTTTCGTCGTAATTATTCCAGTGACTGCCTGTATTTGTGACTCCATTATATCATTTTTGCTGTTTTTAGAGGAACTGCTATTAAATGCAAGTCTGTTGGGCTAGAAATTAATGTTAATGCTCTTTCTTGTAAAACAAGTATCTTTTTGCAGATCACATACAGGTCATAGCAATTGAAATTGATGTAATATAAAGCCGACCAGGTGCATATTTGTAGATACGACTTGGTACAGTCCCTGTATACATAATAGAACTAAATAAATAAATAATAGAAAAGCTATTCATTGAGTACTAACAAATGCAGGTCTGAATGTGAATATGGACTTCTACCTCTTGGATTTCCTTTTCAGGTGCACGATAGAGAAATTAGTTTAATGCAGATATATTGTTATTCTATTCTCACAGTAGTTCACCTGAGAGGTGTACGAGCTTCTTGGCTAGTTCCCTTCATTATTAGTTCATTTACTGTATTTTTATTTTCCTGAAGTGCCTACAGTAGTATGAGGGAAAAAAAAGAAAAACAAAGATACAGTTACGAAAGAATTACTCAGATACATATGCAATTGTGCAAAGTAGGGAATAATGATTTATACACAGTGTGGCAATAAGAATTCAGAGTGTCAAATGAACTTGATGAATATCTAGCTTCTGTCTTCAAAAGTTTATATATATAAATTATATACAAATACACATTATATACAAACATAGCTTTACTGTAAAGTCAAGTATGTTTTAATTTGAGAAAACAGTAGGTCATCTTACAATGTTGTTAAAAATCTCGAAACTCCCATGTCATAAAAAGGGTTTTTAATGCTTCCTACAGTGTTACGTGGACCTTCTTATCAAGATAGAATAGTTGAACATGAGTCCCTGCAAAGCTGGTCAACATTATAGAAATCATTGATGTAGGAATTTCTAAGAAAGGCAAGGCAAAATGCTTATTTTCTCCTTCAATGGCTTGTTTTGTCTCTTCAGCACTCCTGGACTCCTTTTAGTGGTTTTAATACAATCATGCTATTTTTCAGTATTTATTCCTTTTCAGCAAAACTAATTTGATGAGTGCTTTTCTATCTTCCTTTGGGATATGATTCTGAGAACATAACATCATGTGGAGTTCAGGGTGTGTGAAACCTCACAAATCACCATGCAGAACACGCATTTTTATGGGTGGCATCTTCATATGCTGCGGCGAGCAGTGTAATAAAATGCCCTGAATGTAATCAACAATTTTTAATATATCTTATCAGCATAAGAGCCTTTACTACAACCTTTGTCCTAAAAAAATACTCAGTTTCTCGAAAGCCTCTTTTGGTTTTATTTTAACATCGCTACATATCAAAGTACAAGGATGCGGCTTTGTTCCTGCTGTCAAGACAACCACCGCCTCTTCAGCAGAAGGGGAAAAAAATCAAAGACTTGTTGAATGCCAGTTGAGTTTGAACCTGAAGGCCACAGTCTCTGAGCACACCTGGTACACCCCACAAGAGCAGGATACTCAAGAAAATTGAGGCTTCAAATGAGCTTCCATCTAACATCCTATAATTTCTCCTCAGGGAGTGGGGAAAATGTTAAAGGAAAATTCAACATGACAGTCCCTTTGCTGAAGCGCTAGGAGGAGTTCAAGATGATCTTCAGAATGCCGCAAGACAAAAGCCTCATTACACATAATTACTTCTTACCAGTACCCCAGATTGATAACAAGCTTCCTCTGCCAATTTTACTCTATCATTATATGAAGAGGTGATTAAATTATTTGACAAATCAACTTTTCTGTGCAATATGGAGTTATTGACCTTAGGTAGAACAGGGCAAGGTTAGGTAATGAAGGGGGGCTAAGCAGCACGGCAACTTTAAAACGGCAATATTTGTCCAAAACTTAGCTACAATATGCAGAAAATATTCAAGGTAACTAGTGAGCTGGTATGTATTTGAAAATAAACAAATATATGTTGTGACATTATAGGGCACGCCAGCCTTCAGACACCACCTTGCGTGTATTGCTGCCTTCTCCTTGAACCGTCACATATTTGATGATTCATGGTCTTCCCTGTGCCTGCACAGTAGCCCAGTGCGGCAATGGCTGTCTGGGTCTGCTGCGACCCAGCAAGGCTTCCCTGAGGAATTCACAGCAGGCTGCTCAGCATGAAACTTCTTTGCCCCTCTCCGGGTGTCTGGAACAAGTGAGAAGCTGTGCCATGGACCACACAAAAAACACAGTACTGATGGTTTCAAAGCAGCAGCTGGCCATGTACTCTGGTCTTATTTGGATTACTAGTGCAGACATACCCAATCTTTTCCACTTTATCATTTCAAAAGACATTTCTCCTGTAACCAGGATGTTGTTATTCCCTCATTACCCATTTACAGTCTTTCTTTTGGGAGCAGCAGTCTACACCAATTACCTTTTTTTTCCTTCTGGAAACCTTTGCAATCTCAACTACTGCAACCGGAAAGATGTGACCAAGAGCAAAAGTGATGTATTGAATGACACTAGCTGAATTTTCTGTGCTGAAACATTCTTAAGTGAATATGACTAAGGTTTATTCAGAGTTAAGATGCTGTGGAAGTGAAAATAAGACCTCATGCAAAGGTCACTTTCGATAGGCGGCACCACTCTCCACAGAGTCATCAGGAGGCATCGTTTCAGGGACAGCTTCTACACAGCATCGACCTATGAATTGTAAGAAATAAATAGCCTGCATGTGAGCCAGCAGCTGAAGTGGGATTAAGGCAGGTAAAATCAAAGGTCAGGCTGAAGTAGCAGTGCTCTGACACTAAGCTGCATAACCCGTGGTACGGCTATATTCCAAATTAGTAAATAAGACCTGTGGAAGAAGAATTCTCATCTGGAGATTGAGCAGGGCATTGCTCTGTCAACCTGCAAGGGAACACACAACCCTGACCACAGCCAGAGCTGCCTTCTCCTTGCTCAGCAGATCGAACTGGCACTTGCTTTGTTCCACTATGCAATGCACTCCCAAGCATCCCTATGGCCCTTCCAAAACTCTTCCACTTTGTCCCTCACCTGAGCAGGCAGGCAACCACCATCTCATTGGGCCAAGCTGCATAAAGGGAATCATAGGTTTCCTGACTCATTCGTGTGACCTCTTGGCCAGCTGAAACAAAATTGCTATCCAAAGCAGGTGCTGGCAATAATTGGCTCTTTCTGAAATCCATGGTTTGAGGGTGAAAATAGTGCTACAGATGCTAATTTCTCCCTATAATATGTCCATGAACTATTCTCTTCTAAATCCTTTATTTTACCACATGAGGGCTTTGTTTTGAAAATCCCACGCTGTGTGGTTTCACACAGGCTCTGCTGCGCTCTCCTCCATGCTGTAATTCAGGGCTGGTGCCTCCCACCACCCCTTCCATGCATGGCCACAACATGTCTGTGGTTGTATATGTGCACGTTATAAAAGTAGAAACTGGGAAGCACAGTTCACTAGCAGTTTTTTCAAACATGTAGTTGAAATTGAAGGTACTGCTTTGCTTAATTGTTTTTATCTCAACTTTTCATGTCAGTTACCTAAAATACTAATTATATTGTTCACTTGGTCTAAAACATAGTTCAGTTATTAGATGGGGTATATGGGATTCTTTTTAGCTTGTTTCCTCTTTCTATCCTATGGTTATTTAAAAAGCTACCAGAAAAGAGTCATGTTTTACAGATCATTTATATTCTTACCGATAAGCTGTGTAACACTAATCTTTTACAGGCGGCAAATAATGATCTACTCCCGTGTCCAGGCGAGTGTCTCACAGAGGCTCATCAACTTCATTTTCCTTCCTCTTGCTAACATCCCCACCCTCCTCCGCAGATAACAACTCCCATTGCCTGTCTACTTGCCCAGCTTGTTAAGAGGATTATAGAAAACTCAGACAAATTGTTCTCAAGGAGTCTTTGATCTTTGTGTTTCCAGAATTACATGTACACCAACAGTTGTCATTCTTTTTAGCCTTTTCTAAAAAAGCTCTGTAAGTTGCAATATTAACTTATCCTACAACACTTGTTTTTATTGTGTCTATGATGTCCAGCATCCAGCAGAAAAACAAATTTTATTTTCCATACTTGTGTTTTGAAGAAATTGTATCAGTCTTCATTGAAAATCAGGACTGAAACATCAAAGATGCAATTGCTGTTTCATGAAAGTGTTCTCTTCTCAGTAACTGGGTGTTTCTCAGCTCTCTGTATTAATTAATTCCTGGGTATTGTGATTGCTTAATTTCATTCAAATAATTTCCGTAAAAGTAGTTGACATGTTGGATAGGAATGTTATATAAGTGATACACAGGTGTAGGGCTTCTGGATTCTGGTGATGCCCATGTGAGATACGTTTACCATGGTAGTTACAGAAATCTTGTACACACATATTTCTGGGCTTGGATTACATGGTTCTGTCACGGACAGATTAATTCAATACTTGTTGGTTTGCAAGAAGTTTGTTCTTGATTATGAGTTAGGTGAGATTAGGAGACGTGCCAAAGATGACAGAGGAGGTGTTGGGAAAATACATTTCAGGGCACAGTCTTCTCATGGTACAGTCTGTATTTGTGTAGAAGACTTTCTATAGAAATTCCATATATGATGGTACACGATTAGTAGGAATATATGAGTTAAGGGAAGGGTGATTTTTATGCTGTAAACAGGTAGCACAGTCAGACACTCAACCTATTCATCCAGAGGGTGACTTGTGCTCTTTAGTTTGGTAAAATGAAAGGCTTTTTCAGAGCAAATCTAAGGCCATCACAGTGTCGTTTGAGATCTCAGCTGCAAATTACAAATTTTTCAGCATGTTTTGGAAAAATTTTTATTCTGTGGGAGTAGGTTTGTGATATTTTTTATGTAGTCATCTGTACAGTGCCATTTTCTTGATGATGAATAATGTCTAGAAAGGATATGTAAGAGTGGCCAACTGATGGTAGAAAACTGTGAAGTCAGTATTTTTTAGGTGATGTTATCAAGGTTTTCTTCTGAACTATGTATGCTCTGATTCATCCAGAATGCTACACCTCAGGGCACTCCTAACAAGTGTCTTCAAAGGACAGTTTGAACTTTATCGCAAAGCATTAAGACTCTTTGGGACATGCTCATGTCTTAATCATTCAAGTGCTTTCAATGCAATCAATACCACAGTTCAGAAGAGCTGGCAGTTGCTTTTCTCTGTTGGAACTGGCTCTAAGCACCTAACTGTTTGTGAAAATGACTGTAAAGCTGAGTTTCCTTGTTCTTTTTACCAACATTTCATTTAAAATACTCTTTGGGTTCTTTTGTTTTATTCAAATTTTTAACAAGATGATGCAGAGTCCTACACTTCCACAATGATGTGAGCAAACTTTTCCAGGTAAGAGCACAGCAGTTCAATACGGCATTTAGAATATGGGTCACAATTCTTTTTCTGCTCTCTGAAAGAAGCATTAATAAGCTCTTGGCATTTAGAGAAACAATCTTTTCTCTTTCTTTCCCTTTCTTTTATTTTTTTGTGTTCATTTGAACTTTTTTCCCCCTCAGCTTTCAAATTCTGCAAGAAAAAACCTTGGAAGAAAATTAAAACTTCTCTTTTAAACACATCTCAATTTGTTGATATTTTCAAGCTTTTCAGTGTAACTGCATTCACAAGTTGAATGTGCGTGCTGTTTAATATCAAACAATTGTTTTAGTGCCATTTCAAGTGTCTGGCTGTGTTCATGCTTGCTAATTAAATGTTTTGTAAAAAAATACAGCCTAAATTGTGCAAAACTTCAGCTACATCTGCTTCTCCTATGAAAAGATGTCCTTGGAACAACTCCAGTATATTAAATAGAAAGCCATTTATTACAAATGAGACAGTCATTTACCTGTAGGCTTTAGCATGAGTTGCTGTGTATTAAATTCACCATTCACTCACTATTGACCGTCAAGAACACAAGAGTCTCTGTGAGATAAAAATAAAGTATTATTTTAACCCTATTTCGATGTGTTATGTTCTGGTATTTTTTGGTGTTTGGTGATAACCAAATATTTTGATCCCATCTCCAAAGACTTCAGGGTGGAATAAAGAAGTCGTCATGTTTCCCGCTCGGCACAAAGGGTCGTTACAAGCTACCTGCAGGTTGCTTCAGGACACATCTCTCTCTTTCATATGCAGTAGCACCCATATGAAGCCTTTGAAGGAGATGGTGTGACAACAGTCTGTTACAGTAGGCAGAAAACACGTGCATTTACACGTTATCGCTTTTATATCGTGTGTTAATCGCAATATTCTGCAGCTTTCTAGACACCTTGCAGATAATTGAAAAGTAATGGATATTAATATAAGCAAGATGGAGTTGACAGTGCTAAGAACAGAAAAGCACTATGGAGAGCCTGTCTTGTCTGGACCATCCATCACAACAGTATGATGCATCCACTAGGAAACCGGTGGGGTTTTGGACTCCTCAAGGCTATGGAAAGCCAAACCATGATCTACTCAACCATTGCCTCCCAAACTGACCACTGCATGCTTTTAAGAAAGAAAATCTTCCTCATGCTATCTAAGACCCACCACAAGAACAAACCTAGCCTCACACATACAGCTTCTTCCTTCACAAAAAAACCTCTTTCTGTATATTTTCTAAACAGTGAAACTTTCAATTAAGCTTGTAGTGCAAAAGAAAGAACTCCTAGAACTCAGAAATGAAAAGACAAGAATAATACTTACATTTCTTTGGCTTTATTCATTAGCTTTCTCTCTTTAAGGTTCTTCACAAAAATACACACACGTGCTTATTAACAAAAACGGCCACAAGTTCTTTAAGGTAAACATTTTTTTCTGCAAAGACACTGGAGAGAGGCTAAAAGAAAGTAACAGAGTCACATATTTCTGTTTTTAAGAAGTAGAGCTTAAGGAGTCACTGAATAGATAATATGCTCAGTAATATAAATATAGAAGTGTCAGATTTATCCACACTGATTTCCCTGCCCGTGTTTTTACCCATGTAATTTCTCCAACCAAATTTCTTGGTATTCTCATAGCAAAGCATGATCACAGCAGGCATGGAAAAGCTTGTTCCACGTATTGCAATATGCTATAAATCTTCCTATAGATAATTTAAAAAAAACAACCTTATAAAAATTGATGCATGTTTCTGTGAGATAAGATGGAATCAGTCTTGTCTAAAGTGGGTGGAAAAACTGAAGTGAAATGCAGTATGTTTTCCCTCGAACACATAAAACCTTTTGTCCACAGAGTCAGAAGATCACCACAGCACAACACATCTGGCCATACTCAGTGAAGACAGTTGTCAGATTTCTCAAAAGAAAGTTAAAAATGTAACTCATCTTGGCATAAATACCCTTTAAGTTCGAACCATTGCAATGTGATTGCTTCAAAAGCTTCTAAAACATTGGCAGATCTTTTCAAGAATAGGCTAGAGGAAATTGGGTTTACCCTGAAATTTGGAACCAGGTAAATGAAAACGTTAAGAGGTTTTTTCCAATTTAATTTGAGTGGCATTTTTGCTGTCACAAGTTCAGTCACTGTTGCCTCAAATAATTATCTTTATGTATTTATCAAGATAATAAATGTAGTTCATTTGGAAGGAGAAAATTCTGTACTTGCTAGATAAATATACATTATCACTAGGAATATGTTACATCTTGTGAACCCCCTGATCATCATTACACGGTCTACTTTCGTAAGCAATAACTGACTAAAACATGTGGATTGCTGAAAACAAGAGAGATTTTTAATTAGATATGAAGTAGGATTGTTAAAGATTTAGAGATTCTTAATATAGTATCTGATGTGACAGGCCTATTTGCCCATACATTTTGGTGAATAGGTTTTAAGTTCTAACCTGAACAAAGGCAATTTTGTTTCCATGTTTCAGATCACAGTGTTTCAGATCTGGCACTAGCTTTAATCTTTTGGAAAAAATGCCTTGACACAAAAGTTCAAAACCTATAAATCCATACCTGTATGAGGACAGTTCAGGACCCAAAATCGGATGTTCAGTACTACAATGCTCAGAATTTACTGCTGCTTATGCAACTGAAATTCCATTTTCTTGCACATACTCGTTTCACTTGTCTGGCCAGCCATAACACAAGAAGTCTGCGCTGATGAAGCACAGGCTTACCACTGTCCAGACTGCTTACTGGTTGAAAAAGTGCACTGTACAGAACAAAGCTTATGCAATTCAAAGGCAAATTTTCAGAGCCCAAATCTGGGCAAATTTTCGTGAGACTAGCAGAAGAGCCCAGTTAAGTTTCAGAATAATTTCCTCACCTGTGTTCATAATTAAAAACATGAGTTATTTAAAATTTGGAAAAAATAACACTGCAGGAAGACCTTTCTTTTCTTTTGGCCATCTTCTTGGGAATGTTTCTTCTGAATCAAACCTGTGATAGACACTGAAGCATGGAAAACATCTATCCAGTTCTTTATTTTTTGAAGGAGAATATGGGACATTCTTGACAGGGATGTTTCTTCCAGCCCTACATGTACTAAATTCTGCAGCCACATCATCTCAGTTGCCATTTAGATTCATGACAGGCCAAAAGATGCAGGTGTCTTTTTGTGCCAGTCGTTCACTGCACCTGTAGTATCATGCCATCACAAAAGTGGTGATAAAGAGACTGCTGTTTCAGAGCATTCTCACACGATGTGGGTCAAGTATATAAAATTGCTGTAGGCTATGAAGACTGCTATTCAGGAACCTGTCTACCTGTCATTCAGCTTCAATCACCTGAGGATCTCCCACCTTGAGACTGCGTATCAAGGCTGCTGTCAAGCACCAGCTTTCATGTCTCCACAAGATTTACGTCTAGCATTTTTCTTCTGTCCCAATAATTACAGTCTTGTTGTGCAGTCCATGCCTGTGTCATCTACAGCAACCACCTCTTTTCTACATTTTTCATCTGTAGCAATACTCCTCTTGTCCAAACAAAATACAAAGGCCAGAAGTATCATTCTCCCCTGTCAGTGAACTGGCACACTTCTATCCAAAAGTGGATGTGATGTCACACAGACAGTAATCTTTTTCCTTCTGTCCAACAAAAAAAAGTGTATTTCATTCTGATTACAAATTCTACTGTGGCTTACAGTTAATAATCATAACAACTGAGACAGCAAGAGTAGTCCTGCACTCTTTTCTTTTAGATTTTTATATGTACTTACACAAAAGACAGTAGAGCATCACATCTCCAGTGGAGCCCAAAGTAACAGGAAAAACAATGCGTGTCACTCTATGTTGTCTGCATGTTTTCCATTGTATTACTCTTAAATCATAGCAGTTACAGGTAATTAATAATTGCTAGTTTCTATTAACATTAAAAAACAACATCAAGAACAGCTCATTTTTAACAATGGCACATTTCAACTAGCTTGCCCAGTATTCTTGTTTCTATGGCCTGGGCTTGACAGACTAAGAATACACCCAGCTGGTTTTCAAACCAACACTTTCAATAGTCTGGGGAAGGGCTGTGTGACTTGTCATAAAAACAGCTGCCTCTGTCTCCCCAACCAGCCAGGAATAAGCTGAAGAGAACAAAACCTTGAAAGAAAACACCTCGACTTTTCATGTAAGGACAAAAGGTGGTCATTATGCATACCAGGAAGGTTCTTTTATAGCTGGTAATTACATATAAATTGGAGAGTTACAATAAAAAAAATCATTTCTCTCTTCATTTACCTAAAATGTGATTTCTACAGCCATTATATAATTACTGGTATTTTTCAGTAACATTATTAAGAACAAATGAGCTAGTGTTTCTGAAATAATCATAAAGATGCAAATACTGAAAGTTCCTTATTAGAATTAGTTGTTCGGCATGAAGCAAGTGGCAGGCAAAAAAGTCTTTTCTTGAAAACCACAAACTGAACTTTTTCCAGCGTTGGAAAAGGATCAATTTCTACCTTTCTACTATCAAGAAACAAATTATCCCTATTATCTCTGACACATTATTTCAAGCTCTCCATTTTTCTCAGTTTCTCATTTGTTCAGAAAATGTCTACCGACTACTGACCTCCAGCAGCACACCTAAACTAAGAGGTAGAATGATCACAAAAATTCCTAAAAGAACACAAAAAGCTCCCTGCTGTTGCGACTCTTCTTTTCCAAAAAATGGCAGTGGACCATGAAATAAATGTTATTCATGACGTTTAGCCAAGCACTCAGTCACATGTGCAACTCTGAAATGTCTGAGTGCAAGTAATAGCAAGCAACGTCTTAGTGAAAGAATATAAAAATAAATAATAAGCATCTCTTAGGAGATATTTGTATCTCCATGAACTACAGCCTAAGATGATAGCTTGTAGGCAGCAAAATTAGATGATATACCTCACCATGGTGAGCAATTTCAGATGTCTTGGAGGCTGAAAATCCATATTAAACATTATTAATATAGAGGAACAAAAGGAGTGATACAGAGAACAAAGAGTAGGGAAAGACTCGTCTGTATTTCAAGGGAGAAGGAGGATTAGATTTGGATCTCGTCACCCAGTCCACAAGAAACTTAACTTATGTTAAGGAAAATTGTTTTTTATTAGTGGTAGCGTTTCTCTAAACAGATAAAAACAGTCAGAAAGCACAAGAAATGCGGAAGTAAATGTCCAGTCCTCCAGGATGTTTTCTGTTGGCAGAAGGCAAAACCACTCACATCTCCACAATAGCCCTGGGGCTCCGGTGACGGCATTTCCAGCAGATTCCTGCTGTCCTGAGCCACCCCGGGCCACAGTGGCAGCAGAAAGCTCCAAACAAAAAAAATAACGTAACTCAAAATGTGGGAGAGCAGACACAAACCCATTGCATGGGCCCAATGGCAGTCCATCAAACTCATGTCTGCTTTCCTCCAGCCCACGTTCCAGCCCACCAGATGCTTCTGCCTGCTGAGGCCTCCCCCCGGGGACAGCAGCCGTTTCTCTTCCAGCAGGAAGGTACAGGTTAGATCTGAGCTGATGGTGAGAAACAAAGGCTTCACTGCTGGGCTGAGGGGGTGAGCAAGATACCTAATTTTCAAGACAAGCTTGTATTTTACTTTTTTAAAAGAATGGAGTGGATTTTTTAATTGTAGCAAAGAAACTTTTTCAACACATCATAATTCATCTGACTCCCTGAAAATGTCACATCTCCCACTTACCCTGCTGAGGACAAGAAGAGGCTCTGTCCTTAGCTGACTCAGACCACTAAAGTGGCTTCTTCCTGGCTAATCGTTAAACATTCTGTTTTAGCATGATTTTGTTACTTTGCTCTTTCTCTTGTGATCATATGTTTCAATACCTTCTGTGATGTTGTTACTCATTTGTAATGTCGCCAAAAATCTTGCAGTAAAATTATGTACATCTTAGTGATTTATCAGAATGGTTTTAATCTCATATTTTAAAACTCATACTAGGAGCTAAAATTTGCCTGTGACTATGTCCCCAGTATTTGCTGTAGTGCACAGAAGTCAGACTTATGGATTTGCGGTCTGTTAATAGGAAAAAAATCACAACTTACTGATCAAATTATGTGATACACATACTAAATAGTACAAATATGTGAGTACCTGCAAAAGTATTCACAGGTTTGTACAGAGCTCATGGCTTCCTCAGTAAGACCCTTTCACTGGGTTCATATCAAACACAGCATTAATTTACAAATGAATGTCTTTTTCTTTGATCACAAAATGCACCTTATTTACATGACTGCTCTTGTGCTGAAGTATTTACCAGTCTTCTTTAGCTGGTATAAGTAATACCTGGTACTTGGTATTTGACACAAGACACATCAGTGAGTACAGTCTTGAATCAAATTCAGAGAGTGAGAGAGGGAAGTTTTATGAAAATGGGGCCTGGATGCAATAAATATGTCACAGAAAAAAAAGAAACATGACAGGTGGCAAATCATAAACAAAATAATGTGTAGTGAATATGAAGCATGGAGTTATGGCTGTCTTTGAAAAACACTAACTCTTGCTCTTGGGCCTAACTGCCAGACTGCCATTTTCTGACAAGCGTCCCGAGTTCAGCTTTCACACAACCACTCCCTTCATCTTGTAGGAGGAGATGAGACTTGATAAGTTTTTCCGTACCCTATATTTCACAGTGGAGACACAGAGGATGAAAATGAATGTACAAACGCCAGAAAAAAAGCATTTGATGTTATGTCTCATTATCATCAAATGGCAAGAAGACAATATATCATCTCACCTGACAGTACCTGTCTATCAGAGACCGTGACAGAAGCTCTGGTTAAGGACCTGAAGTACATAAACTACGAATTTGGCCTGTAGGGAAGTCTAGATCCTACTCCAAATGCTTTCTGTAACCTGATGCCAACCTGACAATGTTCTGTATTGATTTTGCAATTCAAGCTCTTGTCATGGAATCACACACCTACATCTTTGGAAGGCTCCTCTGGAGTTCACGTAATCCGAACCTCTGCTTAGAGCAGGGTCAGCTAGAGCAAACTACCCAGGACCATGTCCAGTGAGGTTCTGAATGTCTCATCTGAAGATAGAAACTCCACAATCTCTCAAGGCAACTTTTGCCAGGTTCTGACAACTCTCATAGGGGAAAAAAAACCTAAATTCTTATGTTCACATGGAATTTTCTGTGTTCCAGTTTGTGCCCATTGCATCTTGTCCTGTCACTGGGCGCCACTGAGAAGAGCCTGGCTTTGTCTTCTTTACTATCTCCCATTAGGCATATGCACACATTGATCAGATCCACCTGAGCCTTGCTGAGAGTGCACTCTACCCAATTGTCCAGGTCATTAATGAAGGTGTTTTAAACATTATTGGCCCAGTATTGACGCCCAGGGCACACTGCTAGTGACTGGCCTCCAGCTGGACTTCAAGTGGCTGATCACAACCTTTTGAGAACAGCAGACATGATTTTTTGTCCACTTCACTATCCATTTACCCAGTCCGTTCTTCGTCAGTTTGTCAATGAGAGTGTTGTAGAAGATGGTGTCAAATGCCTTGCTAACGTAAAGATAAGCAACTACACAAGACATTCTGTTCTCATTCTTTTAACTATGATCAGCCATGGCTTCACCGCATGTACCAACTCTTCCAAGCCCTGAATAAACCTGTCCTGAACGACTCTGCACTGACCCTGCTGTGAGCAGGAGATTGGGCTGGATGCCCGCCTTAATGATCCCATGATTCCTTATAGCAAAAACAGCTGAATTGCTCTCCACCAAGAACACGACCCAGAGCTAGGCTCTTCCTGCTATGGAAAGGAGCTGGCGTGGGAGAGTCATCCAGGAAGCACCAAGCTTACTTCTCCTCTCAGACAGAAGGAGGACAGGAGAGATGAGGACAGTGAATGCTGCTGCTGGGAAGGTTATTTCTCACATTCAGCACTAAGCTATTGCACGGGCCCAGCTTCCCACAGCCCCGCACCTGCTACACCGAGTGTGGAAGCCCCTCGTGTCAGCCTCAGCAGTCTGCTGCTCTGGGTGAGCTCACCTGATAATTATGAGCTCTGGCTTACAGCGCTCCTTTCTGACTACCAAAGAACATTTTCTGGTTGCAGGAGCGAAGGTAAAGCCAAAGGATCAAATCTAGAAGAAAAACCGCAGAAAGAGGTGAATAACAAGAAAAGAAAGGCTAATCATGCAGACTCAGCAGTGTGAAAAAGGTTAGGTTTTTTTTCTAGTATTTTACTGTTGCTTGCTCAGAGATGCTAGACTTTCAATAGCGTGTAGCAGGGAAAGAATGCAGTTTTAGATTGTGCTAAAAAACTCAAAGAATATGAGGTCCTAGGAAAAAGATACTTATAAAAGATAAGATTTTATTTTTTAAAAAATCTCAAACTGGTGATTTCTTTAACACACTTGGGTCGTTTTTGAGATTATTGGGTCGTACGTGCAGTATTGCAGTGCCTGTGGCAACATTAATTCAAAATGCACTTATAATAAGGATCAGAAACACAAAATTGAGAAAGTAACTGTTAGATGATTCTTATCTAGATTTCTAAAAGTTGCAGAACCAGACTGTAAGTTTTAAAGGGAATATAAATAGTGGTACAGGGAATTGAAAGGCAAAGGCAGGGAAAAAGTTACCCTGAGGTGTCCGTAAATTGCAAAACTAGGTATCTGATGAACAAATTAAGACACTGTCTGACATTAAGGTGAAAGTCTGTGTAAACATGACTTAGTTGTGTTGAACACAGATGAATAAAACTGAGATAATGAAGAAGCCAAGAAATCACTCCTTATCATGGTAAGGTAAAATAAATCTCAAACAGATAGCATTTGTAAGAGTTTTGGTAAATGGAACACTTACTTGCAAGCTGAAAGTATGTCAGATGTTAAATCCTGTTGGCCACTTTAATATTGTTATGAGTTTGATAGTTTGATAATTTGATTTGTCCCTGTGAGCGCATTCAGGATCAAATCATCCTTCTCCGTCCACACTGCGTGGCACTTTTGGAGGCTCCCAGTCACGTCCATACTGCCCCAAACATGTCTCACCTATCCTGTGAGGTCTTACTGCACACTTGGCAAGCTGCCTTCTCCTGGGCTTTCCATAGCCATGTGCCTCCTTTGCCGCCTTTATAACAGACACGTCATTACTTCTTGTTATAAACCAGGGGCTAGGAAGGACAGCCATTGGAAACAGGACTGTTCAGTGGGGTATCAGCCTTTTCCGTGTTCTTCCCATGCTTTGAAATATTGACAAGCATAATACAGAGCAGTGAACATCTGCTCTGTAAAACCGACTCATCCCAGTGCAGGAGGCTCCTGCAGGGATGCAGCACACTGTCACATCTCATGGTGTTCATCTGTCATCTCCTCAGCCTGTGTCCTCAAGCCTGGGCCCCCTGTCCTCGGAGGCAGCCCATGAGCCTGGCTCAGCATCAGTAGCGCTCACTGTTACCCAGGGACATGGCCAAGGCTGGTGGTGAATCAGGGGCCTTCTCTGATCAGTGTAAGTGTGGTTGAATCCTTAAGTTAAGGTCCTTCCCCAGGGCACTAATTCAAGAGACAAGAGACATGTCAACAAACAAGACATATTTTATTTTTGCCAGAAACCTCTGCTGCAGTCTGATACCATAATTCCTACTCAAAGAGATCATGGGCAAAGAGCATGCCCTCTTAACACACCCCTAACATCCCGTGATTAGCTAGCTCATTTCATAGAGAGTGATCTGCCTCTCGGTTTCCAACACCCTGAAGTCAGCCACTTACAAACAGAGTCAGGCTTAATCCACTGAGCTGAAGGCAGGAGGCTCAGGAAAAGACAGCAATGTCTGGAGATGTCTCTCAAAGGAAACAAACCTCACAACACCCAGCTCTCTCCTCCTGAGCCATTAAAACTGACGAGTAATTGTCTAGGCAGCAAGGAAAAAAACTGTTAGAACAACCTCAGTCGAGCTGCTCTCATNTGTCTGGAGACGTCTCTCAAAGGAAACAAACCTCACAACACCCAGCTCTCTCCTCCTGAGCCATTAAAACTGACGACTAATTGCCTAGGCAGCAAGGAAAAAAACTGTTAGAACAACCTCAGTCGAGCTGCTCTCATACACAAAAAGCCTAAACAAATCGTTTCCCTCAAACTTTTACTAAGATCTTTGGGCTGTTTTTTCTAACTGAGGCTACATAGGAGAATGGACACCTCTTACGGGGAGGAGCAGGAACAGGCGTAAAGCAAAGCTTCGAGCTGCAGAAGCGCAGAACTGAAAATGGATCATTCAAGCAGAAAAATCTTCACTATTGTGCACATTTAGTGTCTGACACCTTAAGACATCTTCCTGAGCAGGCTAACTTTGAAGGCAACTGAGAAAACCGCAATTATGACAAAAAAGTGATTCTTGCAGTCACGTTTGCAGTGAAATTCTTGTGGATATAGAACAATTTTGTAAAAATAGTGTTAAAATTGTTTAAACAATATTTAGAAATGCTGGAGAGTCCAATACAGGTCCCTACCTGACCCTGTCCAAGGCCAGAGCAAAATGCCGATGCTGATATCATCAGACATTCTGCAATGTTTTTCAGTAGAAAATGTAGAAAGAGATCATCTGGTGTGAAAAAGATGTTTTTAAAATGGTTTGGAAATAGTCAGCAAGCTAACTTTCTTTAAGAAGGTCTATCTGTGTATTAGCAATACAAAGGATTCAAATTAATACGTCCTGTTCCTCAGGACTTAAAACTTGACCCAATAACTCTAGGGAGGACTACAAACTGGCTTGGCTTCTTTGAAAGAGCTAACTCTGCTGAAGACCTATCTCAAACTTTACTAAAGAATTCGCTCAAGTTGAGAGCTCAAAAGAGCTAATTCTACTAAAGAGCAGGGAAGTAAGCTATCAGTGATTTCTATTTAAGACCAAAGAAATGTTTCACGCATGACATCCAGGGTCTAATCAAATGGTGCGATAACTCCTCTACAACATCTCCACCAACTAGCTTTAGCTCAACATCGTTACTGCTTACCGTTTTCCTCATAACTTTTGTTTTCTTCTGGATGATTCAGTTTGTGTGACATCTTCCCTGAGCCCAAAGGCCAAGCCCCTAACAAGGACTTGGTCTAGCAAAGGGTTAAGTTGCATTTCCATTATTGACAATGTAATACGATCCAACATAAGTATGTTGCACAGTTGAGCATTTTTTATTTTACCAAGTAGAGAGTTGTGACATACAGTTCATTCTCAGTATTCAGCCAAGATTCGTACAGAGCACACAGAACACGCACATTATTCTTGTATGATTTCTTTCTTTTTGCATTCTGGTCTTCTCCACGAGGAAAAACAAGATGTTTGTCGTCCCGTAAGGCTTTTAAATAGCAACTTGCAAAATTTAAAACAAAAAAAAGATTGACAAAAAAGAAATCGGAGGTGGGGAGTAGGAAAAGAGGGCAGCTCGAGCCAGGCAAGGCAGGCAGGAAATGGGCTAGAAGAAGGAAAAAGACAGACAGATGGGAGCTAATTTGCACAAGACCTTGAAGGAAAGAACAAGGAGTATGAACTGTATGTGCAAAGCTAAAATACAAGAGATTTCTTCATAAATATTCACACTGAGGGAATTATATTTAAAAACCTTAATAAGATATGATATGATATTTGGGTAACACTTTAATTGTCTTTTTCAGAGAATGACTCAGGCAACCTAAGCCTCAGGACCATTCTTCACGTTGTTTTCCCTATCTGCGAAGTCACTAAATAATTATGCTGTTATTGTGATTGAGGCCTCACTTCTGAGGAATTTCAGCAACACCTGGATATACTGACATTGACTGTGGTTCAGTGATAAAACTTCTTGCAGTTGCTTTAGTAACCACTTCTTTGATGGGATTAAAGAATTGTGTTGCAGTCATTCTTCTGAAGTCCCCACTAGTCTCTACTTTACTAATCTACTAATTTAGTTCTTCCGACTTACCAGTGTGCTGACCACCAGGCAACAGCACTGACTGCAGGACATGCCTGCTGGGGTGTATTTGAGAATGCCTTTGCAAATACATCCCAGTTTTCCTCAGTGTTTGAGCAGGCTTTTTTCTCTGTCGAATACCTAATCAGCACCTGACCAAGGACCCCAAAAGGGTGTTTCTCTGTTCCAGAAAGGGCCTCTGGAAAAGCTGCTGTGACACTGCCTCTTTCATCCTCTAGGTCTTTGATAAGGCGAATGAGCTATAACTTTGCATCTCTCTTGATATATGCCTTGCTAAAAGCAGCAGTGTCTTTCCAGGATCTACGCTAACAGACTCTAACGAAGGTTCTTACAGCCAAGGGACAAATCGGCCTATTTTGCAAACTATTGCAACTGGAATTTTCTAAAGACCCCCAAAAAGTTACACACGAAATGTCCGTTGTAATCCCTCAAGAGTCAGACACTGAGCTCCTTGAGTAAGGCTTCAGCCACCAAATTCAATTATGTTGAGATACAGGTGATCTGACTATAGCTGACTCAACTCTAACAATGTCTCATGCTGGATGTGGGCAGCAGAACACAAGAGCAGGAGAACGTTAGAAGCCATGTGGCACCCTATGCATTGATAGCTGTGTGCGGTCATTTCTGCAGCTCTTTTGCCTCTAGCAACTTTAAATGCCAAGCTGCAAATAGGCACTTTAGGTGAGCCCAAAGACCTGTTGAGGGGCTGCCTTAGCGCAGATCTAAACATGCATACTTCTGCGGATGCCCAAATACCTCTTTTTGGTGGAAACACGTCATACAGCCAGCGCACGGCAGACAAATCCACTCCAGAGTCCACTCTAGAAAGGGCCCTGTCACATGCCAAAAGGGTAGACAGGATTTGTACGCAACTGGAGTCTGGCTTACCTTTTTAGTAACATGGCTGTACCTGCCAAAGTTAAATCCAGCAGAGCTGACGCCTAGCCTTGGAACAGGAAAATTATTGTGCTTTTGGGATGCTCTTGAGAGAGGCTCTAGCATAAAAGTTAAATGAAATTTGTGTAAACTCCTATTGCCTCTGCCTCTGCTATACATATTCATTAGATAAAAGGTACTTTTTAGAACTGACTGAAATTCTGTCACTCAATTCCTTTTTAGTTTTGGTGTTTTTCATAAGCACGATAGATAGAAGCAATTCCGAAAGTCTTGGAAGGGTGAAGAGGAGATATCAGGAAAAACATGCACACCACAGAAGTCTGTGCCAAAACAAATGAGTTTATGAAGATCACTTTGCTATGTAGTCTGTTTGAACATTGTACATGCCATGTCTTTCACCGTATATTCTTCAGACTATAAATAAATCAAAATGAGATATATTCACAATCTAGAACCATCTGCTGCGTAAGAGAGGAAGGCATTTTGAAAGCAAAAAAGGATCTGTTCCTTTTCTTACACAATACATCTTAATCCATGACGTGTATTTCTGTTTTTACAGATGTGTAGCTTGACTTTAGATACATCATCCACTTGAAAAGAACCATTTGAGGAAACCCTTCTAACTACGGATTGTCGTTTACTATTAGATTCTGCACCACATTAAAACTCATGTATTTCCAAAGCACTAAGCTGAGAACAAGAAGCAGGAAGGTCTAGTTTGAAGGGTGGTGAATCAGAACTTTGTGGAAGACGTGCATAGAACCAGAGATAAGGATTATATGTTATATATAAATTATTCTAATTTTAGATAAACATTGGATTTAATAATTGAGACAAATAATTCTCTGCATCATCATATAGTGTTTTAATTTGTTAATTATATTTTTCAACTGTTTTATATATACCCCTACAGCAGGTTATTTTTTCATTAGCTATGACAATAGCATGGGGTATTATTTTCAACAACTTTCTTTCAGGAGCAAAAGTTACACATTATTTATTACCCTAGTAAAAAAAGACACATATATTCCCGAAATTCTGTCTCTATCTCTTTTTAGAGCTTTTGGAAGATTGTGACAAAGCAAAGAGGCATGCTCTAAAGTTAATACACGCTGCCTCAAAAATTTAAGCTTAAGCAATTGTCCCATATAACACCAGAAGTAACTCATTCAGGAATTTAACTGTCCTTCATTTCTTCAACAGTTAAGCTGCATCATTTGGCATTAACACACAATCTGTTATGGAACCACTGAAATCTTTTAATATATCAAACTTATTTACAGTTTCTTAAGACTCTCACACTAAAGCACTGAAAAATTCTTTCACTTCCTCCCTCTGCTTTGTCCAAAAGACATTATTCTTAGCAAGCTGGCTGTCAGCAACACAAAACAAAGGGATGTTAAATTAAGTTTCTGCTTTATAACAGAAAGGAAAAAAAGAAAAAAAGCCCACAAAATTTCAGTGTACTGATGCACTGAATTCTGGCCTGTGCAAAGCTGAAGTAGTCTTCCTTACGAGCACTGACCCAAAGACAGCTATTGCTGTGGGCCACAGGATGTTGTGAGCCCCAACCAGAATCCTGCCTGAACTCAGACCAGAAACTGAAGATGAGGCCCAGAGCCCTTTGTTTCCATCAAAAAATATCTATTTTGCTTATTTCTACAAGGAGGAGCTCTCTCAACAAATAAAACCCACAAACTGTAGGCCAACCATCAGTCACATAGCTATTTGGGCACAATTTTAAGTTGCTGCTTAGTTGCAAATGTGCATTCTCGACGGGATGCTTTAGCCCTGTGCTGTGGTGTCATGGTTTGAGCCCAGCTGGTAACAAAGCACCACGCGGCTGCTTGCTCACTCCTCCCCCTGACACTGAGATGAGGAGAAAACGTAAGGAAACCTGGTGGGTCGAGACAGGGACAGGGAGGGTTCACTCACCAGTTATGG
>VZSC01007686.1:1474-11824 GCA_013398225.1 Steatornis caripensis
AGACCGCCTGCCGCTCTTTCCAGCCGCAGTTACTTGGTGAAGAACCAGCACCTCCGCCGCGGCTGTCGGAAGGGGTTCCCATCAGCTTCTGGGTCGGCAGCGGGCGCCAGCCCCTGCGCCCCTTTAGAGGAAGCTTTTGCGGAGCGAAAAGCTGTCTGCCGGGGTCTTGGCTGCGCTCTTTTGGGGCATTTCCTGCTGAAGCTGCAGGAGAAATCCCGGCTCCGCCGGCGCCGGCGGTGAAACGCTTTTGGCTTCACGAGAGCCGGGAATTTGCCTGAGCAGTTCTAAAACCCCGCCAGAAAAACGTGCGGGTTGGGTTTCCTCTCGAAGGTAGTTACTCTGTGTGCGGCACCTCGGCTCCTGCTTCCGTGAATCCCTTCCGCCCGTCCGGGGAGCCCGGCCTGCCTGCGGCACCCGGCTTTTCTGCCTGCAGACCCTGCGCGGGTGGTCCTGAGCGTCTTCACGTGTCCCCGCCGGGCGCTGGGGAGAGGTGGAAGCCGGCGCTGGGATTCCCTGTGCAGTAATTCCTCCCTCCCTCTGTCTCTCAACAGACTATGCAATTTCCAAACCTGGTGTTTTGTCTCAGATCGAGCAAGGAGAGGAATCGCGGGTGAGGAACGAGCAGGACTTGGAGGAGAGCGAGATCATTACCGATGCCACCGCAGGTGAGGCGGCAGCTTAGCGCGAGGGGCGCCGTGGGTTGCGTTCTGAGGAGCTGCTCAGCCCAAGGCAGGAGCCGTGCTCGAGGAGCTTACCGGGAGGAGCCTTGCACGCGAACAGGAAGGGTTTGGCTGACGAGAGATTTGATGTCCACGTACGGCTCAACGTATAAACCGCGGCAAGCGGAGCCCGGAGAGTTGGGCGCTAGGAGCCCTCAGCATGGGAGGCGTCTGCAACCAGACCAGGTCCTCAGGGAGCCGGCGTGCCCGGCGAGGAAGGAGAGTCGGGTCCCGTTGGGAGAACTCATCCGCCCCAAAAAATCCTCTGCACCCTCTGGGTGTGCGGACGGTGCCTGGGTTTATCCTCGGAGCATCCCTCCGCCCTGCGCGCAGACACCCGGGCTGCTGAGGAGTTTCTCCGAGGGCTGGGCTGGGAGCACGGCACCAGGGACCCCGAGCCCCGGAGCGACTCCCGCTCTGAGGTGAAGGGGGCTGGTAAGGAGGAAAGGAGGTGCCGTGGAGGAGATGGTGTCAGCTCCGCTGCTGCTCTCTCTGGCCCCGGCCTGTGGACGTGGGGTTGCTCCGACCCCCTGCGCGTGCTCTTGCTCGCGAGGGCGTTGAAGTTAAATCGACGCCGACGGGAAGAGAAAAACCACTGGCTCCCCACAGGGAGCTGCGGGCCCAACGCTGCGGCTGCGGGATGTAGGGTGGCGGAGGGGTGCTGAGGTGCGGGCGCTGAGTCCCCGGGCCCGGCGGAGCGAGTCCCGTGCGCCTGCGGAGGATTCCAGGCGAGAGGCAGGAGCGTGGCGGGGCCGGCCGAGGGGAGAGCAGAAGCGGCCGAGCAAATGAAAGCCCTGGGCAGGGACAGCAGCCAGAGCCGGCCTGCGGGGAGCCGGCGGGGATTGTTGCGAGGCGTTTCCGTGTCCCGGCTCCCCGGAGTGACAGCAGGCGGGAATCTCTCTTTGCCGCAGCTGGCATAAGGGTTGTGATCAAAACGGAGGAGCTCCTTCCTGAAGACAGCCCCGAAAACCCTGAGCTGCACGGGATGTCGGGGCAGTCGGAGGGGAGCTTCCAGAGTCCGGACGAGGAGGCGGCCTGCGAGAGCCCCTACGGCTCCGTCTCCCCTGCGAGGGACCTCCCGGGAACCAGCCTGGGCGACTCGTCCGAATACGTGGCTGACTTCAACGAGATCCAGAGAGTCATCGTTCACCACGGGAGCTGCACAGGTGAGACGCTCGGCACGCGGCTCCACGGCACGTGGCGCGTCGGCGGGGCTGGAGGGGCTGTGGTGGGTCAGGCAAAGGGTCAGGCAAAAGAGAAGGGTTAAATCCCGCCCAGAACCGGCACCAGCAGGGAAGTTTTGGCTACAGCAACCTCAAAAGCAGCCGCGGTCAGACCCCGGGCCGGGAGGAGGAGGCAGCACACGGGCAGTGGACGTCGGAGCGCGGTCCCTGAGGGCACCTGACCTGCTCCGGTGCGGGGCGAGCAGTGGCTCAGTCCTCGGTGGGTGGGAAGAGCCCTTGGTACACGCGGAGAGCGAGGGGAGCCGTGTCCCGCCGTTGCAGGGGGCAGGACGTCGGTCGAGAACTCCTGCCGTGGCGTGCGGAGGAACGGCGTGAGCCACTCGGGCGCTTACGCGCCAGGCTCTGCTGGAGGAATGTGTGAGGTCCTGCACGTGGACTGGGGGAGGTCCGGAGGATGGCGAGGAGGGTGGCCGGAGGGCCGTGTCCTGCGAGCTGCAGGGAGGGGGGGGGCAGGGGGAGATCAGAGGATGGCACCGGGCGCTTTGTGTGTAAAAGCCCGCCGGCTGGGCAGCAGGTACGGGCCAGGCGCTGCGGACGTGCTTCGAGGGTGAGAGATGGGAAAGCGGGGAGATGGGCTGTTGCGAACGGCGGCTTCCCTGCGTTCCGACGGCTTCGCGATGGTGTAACGCGCACCGAGAAGGATAGAGTTGGGCATTTGAGGTCCTCCGCAACTCCGTCTCGTGGATCCTGTGGTCTCCTCACAGTTTTTTAAAGGAGACCAGCCAAGCCACCGGTGGGGCTGGAGCCGATGCACATCCGAGAGCCAGCACCTCGGCCGACGCGCAGGGCCCCGGACTGAGCGGGAGCTGCGGCAACGCTGTGACTGGGGTGCGGGTGCCGGCGGCCAGCGCTCGAGCAGCGACAGCCCCTGGGTCTGCGTAGGGGAAGCTCCTTGCTGCGAGGAGCTGCTGAGGAGGACCTGGGAATGCGCGTTTTCCCTGTTGACCCATCCGTCGGAGGGGAGAGGGCCGTGGCCTCGATACATCCTGCTCCCATCGGCTGCCTCTTCTAGGGAAAGCGTGGCTGCTTTTCCTAGAAAAGTACATAGGCCTGGCTCAAAGTCCAGCGCGGAGTGACGTGCGAGGGATCCACCACGGGCCTTTCCTCGGGGCGCGCTGGCTGCGCGTGTCCCCGATAGGGCCGGTCTCGCCAAACAAAAACACCAGGTCACCCCCGGCGTCGGTGACGCAAGCGGGGAGCCTGACGTGCGGCCGTTTGCCTCTGGGAAGGAGGCGGGGGGTCTCTCCCCGCGCCCCGTCGTGGGGAGGCCGAAGGAGGGGGACAGTCCCGGGCTGGGCGCCTCGTCACGGCGGCAGAGCTGGAGCCCGGCAGCCCCGCGCTGCCTTTCCATCGAGCAGTGCCGTGCCGGCTGCGGGGAGTGGTGGTGTAGCCCAGCGAAACGGCAGCAGATGGAGCTGCTCCGAAATCACTCGGCCGCCCGAGTCCTCGCGGATCGATGGCGCTTTTATCCGCCCATCTCGTAGCACCGTGAAGTTGCAAAGCCTTTTGGCAGGCAGGTCTCACCGCGCCCTCCACAGGAGCGTGTCCGGGAGGCAGAGTTTGTCTGTCGTCCCTGTTGCGGGGTGCGCAGGCTCGCCTTGCCGCCGCGGGAGGACGTGGCCTGTCCCGGGGCTCCGGGCTGGAGCCGGCTTGCGTCCGCGTGGTTGGGCAGAGCAGGCAAGTGCGAACAGCTGCAGATGCCCGCGCGGGTGTTTCTGTAGCAGCCCCCGGGTGCAAAAAAGGCCGCCCCGTCCCGTCCAACGACCCTAACGCTGTTCCGCTTTCCTCCCGCAGAGGACGGGATCGTGATCAAGACGGAGGAGGAGGAGGAGGAGGACGACCCCGACACCCTGGAGCCGTGCGCCATGTTCTCGGGAAGGACCGAGCCGCCGGCGTTCCCCAGCCACGAGGCCGGGCTGGGCTGCGAGGCGCAGTGCAGCTCCAAAACGCAGCCCAGGAGCCTGGCGGCCGCCCGCGTGAGGAAGGCCTCCGCCTGCGAGAGGGACCCCGGGGAGATGAAGCCAGCCATCGCCCAGCAGCGGAACCGCACGAGAGAGAGACCCTACATCTGCCCCGAGTGCGGGAAGAGCTTCATGCTCAAGATCAACTTCATGATCCACCAGCGCAACCACCTCAAGGAAGGGCCCTACGAGTGCCACGACTGCGACCTCAGCTTCCGCAACAAGCAGCAGTTCCTGCTGCACCAGCGCAGCCACACGCGCCGGGGCGTGGGGGTCCCCCGGCGCCCCGAGCACGGCCTCAAGCCCCAGCCGCGGCCCCCGCCCCCGGGGAAGCCCTACAAGTGCTCCGAGTGCGAGAGCAGCTTCAGCCACAAGTCGAGCCTCAGCAAGCACCAGATCACCCACGTCGGGGAGCGGCCCTTCACCTGCGGCGAGTGCCGGAGGAGCTTCCGCCTGCAGATCAGCCTCATCATGCACCAGAGGATCCACGCCGGCAAGAGCGACATGGCCTTCCTCTGCCCTCAGTGCGGGAAGAACTTCACCCGGCCCTCCCACCTCCTGCGGCACCAGCGGACTCACACCGGCGAGCGGCCCTACCAGTGCAGCCAGTGCGAGAAGACCTTCAGCGAGAAGTCCAAACTCACCAACCATTACCGCATCCACACTCGGGAGCGCCCGCACGCCTGCGCCGTCTGCGGGAAGGGTTTCATCCGCAAGCACCATCTCCTGGAGCACCAGCGCATCCACACGGGCGAGCGGCCCTACCACTGCACCGAGTGCGGCAAGAACTTCACGCAGAAGCACCATCTCCTGGAGCACCAGCGGGCGCACACCGGCGAGCGGCCCTACCCCTGCACCGAGTGCACCAAGTGCTTCCGCTACAAGCAGTCGCTCAAGTACCACCTGAGGACGCACATGGGAGAGTGAGGCTGCCGAGGGCTTCCTCTCCCTCCCCTCCTTCCCTCCAGCCCTTCATCCCTCCTCCTCCTCCTCCTCCTCCTCTTCCTCCTCCGCTCATCTCCCCGTCCCCTCCCTCCATCTCCCCCCACCTCCCCCCAGCTCAGGGCATGGACATCAAGGAAGCTTTGTGTGGTAGCGCCGCTGGTCTGGTGGAGACGGCTAGGCCGATTGGAAATAAATTAATGAAAGCAAGCAACGCGCGGCAAAATTAAAAGATTATATATATATAAAATTAACAGAAGCAGCTGATTTAGGGGGAATCCTCACCATCGGAAAAAAAGCAAACAAACCAACAACGAAAGAAACCTGTACAGGGTGTTTTGCCGGAGTAGGACTCTTAACTGCTTTTTAAATCTACTGTTTGGTTTTTTAATAAATGTGGAGGATGAGTACTGGGATCCTGAATGCTGCATTAGTTAGCAAATACTTCGCACATCACACAGGCTCACTTAAAATTTGACTTTGTGACTGGGTATGTTGTAAATTAATCTCTTTGAAATGTTTTGCAGAGCTCTGTCTCCATCCAGAAGTTGCAGCAGGCAGCTTATCTTCAGAGGCTGGCTGCTGCTCTTTTCTCTTTTTTTCGGATTAATTGCTCTTAAGTGTTTTTTGNGTAGGCTGATTCTGGCACAGTCACTTTTGTCCAGGAGCTCTGCGGAGGCGCTGCCTCGTCCCAGCTTTCCGGGCTGGACGCGACAGCCGCTCAGCAGCGCGTGGCGACAAGGAGCTCCCGGCCCGGGGGGAGGTGAGTAATAAATAGATCCAGATGACGAGGAAGTTCTCCGTGTGTCTAGATTTGAAGCGCGGATAGGTGCCTGCCCGGCTCTCGGGGCTGTGATGCGCTCATGAATTATACACTAGAATAAAATACTAGTTGCAGTAAAAGAACCTTTTTCTGGTAGGACCCCATCAGCGAGGCTCCTCCAAACACTCATTCCTAGCACTTAATCCTTCCGCAGCGACAGACGCCTCTCCGGCAAGCGGCGATGCCGGGCACCCGGCCCTCCTGCCGCCACGAGAGCTGCACCGAAGGCATCGCCAGCCGGCGCGAGACGCGGGAGCGGTTTGTGAACACGGGTCTCGCCGCGGCATGCTGCGGGGCCGTGATGCGCGAGGCCTCGGTGCCTTTAACCGCTCTTCTTGCTCTCTTGGAAATGCGCTGCGGCGAGCGGGCTGCCCTCACCCTCACCCTTGCCGGCGGCATCGACTGCGCGCTCCCCAGTGGCGGGAGCAGCGGGACTCCCGCCCCAAATGGAGGAGCAGGTCCCGGGCTGGCTCCGAGAAAAGCCCTGGCCAGCTTGGGGCTGTTCGTGGGAGACCTCCCGGCTCCCGGGTGCCCGCTGCCGGGGTCCCTCGGCTGTGGCTGTGGTTGCGGTGGGTGAGACCGGGGTCTGTCTCGTTGCTGTTGGTTTGAGCTCCCGTCTCCAGCGGCTCGGTTCTCTGCTGTCCCGGCTCCTCGTCATCGCGGTTCCTGTAGTTGGGCTGCGGCTGGGTGAGATGCATCTGAAGGGCCGGGCTGTGGCCGGAGCAGTGACGCCAGCTCCTCGGTGCACACCGGGCTCCTGGCCGACTGTGGGGAAGGCGGTGTCGGATCTCGTGTTGGACAGTGGCATCAATAAACAGAGCAATGATGGGAGAAGTTGTCGGGACCCGTTAATGCCTTTGCAGAACCAAAGTCCTCGCTGCAGGACTTTGTGTACATACAGCCCCCCCCCAAATCTGTATTTCACAGACATGCTAGAAGGTACCCGAGGGCGGCACAGCCTCGTGGAGCTGCCGCGAGCCAGTGGCCAGTCACCACCACAGAGAGAAGCCTTTCGGGGCTGCCAGGGCAAGCTCCAGCCGAAATTCCTGCATTCCCGCTCTTGCGGTACTGCTTGAAACTCCCCGGGAGCGGTTTGGCGTTCCAGGTGGTGCTGTACGGCCTCACGTGGCTTAAACGTGCTGCGACGGCGCTGGTGTCCCGGGGCAGGACAGGAGGGCCTGGCTGCAGCCCCCAGCCCCGCTGGCTGCCCCGTGCCCCTCGGCAGCACTAACCGCATATTAGGGGGAATAAAGAAATTAAAAGCAGGACTGACTCTGCTTCTCAGCAGCTCGTGTTCACCACGCTGGCAGCGCCACAGGCCCATCCTTTTTTATCCCTAAAAATGAATGGATTCAGCGCTTTTTTTGGCGGGGGCAAAGCGGGCGTTTAGGTGAGCCCGTGCCGAGACCTGCCAGGCAGCCCGGGGACAGGCGTCCCCCTTGAAGCCTCGGCGTGGCCAGGCCGGCAGCGCCTGTGCTCGGCTCGGTTATCACTGGGCCCTGCACAGCAACCGCTCTCCCCCTCGTGCTGCTCCTCGCTGGCCGCGTACGCACGTAACGTCGCTGGACGCCGCTAGGATTTAACAACGTCCGGCTGACCTTCAGCGCTCGTATGTCAACAGCCCGCCTGCAGCTGCGGCTCCCACGCCGGGGGAGGCACGCAGCCATCGCGGCCGCCGAGCTCAGGGTGGCACGGAAAAACGGTGGACGTGGTGGTGCTGCAGGGCGCGGATCGGGGGGCGGCACATGCCACGAGCAGCCCCGCTGCCCCCCAAGTGGTCTGCAGGCTGTCAGCACCCTCCACTTAATTGCAGGCGGGTTCGTTCAGGGAGGGCTGCGTGCGGCACAGTCCTCGCCTAAAATACCGCGCAACTGTGCCCCCGTAGCTGATGGTTAACGGCACCATCCCGCAGCAGGACGGGCTCTTCGAGGGCTCGCATTCCCGCAGGATTGGCCCTGTCACGCACTCAGCCCGAGCACCGGAGCCCAGGGTGCCGGGGGCACGGGACACAGCTGCACCCAGAAGGCAGCAGCCGCGGGGCCAGGGGACAAGCAGGAGCCACTGCTGTCCCTACCTGGGCGTAAGGTGGGCAGCGTGCCCCTCGGCAGCGTCCCAGCGCCCGCCCGCACCGCAGCCCACAGGCTCCGGCCAAGCGGGGAAACCAGGCTGTCGCCCCAGGGTGCTGCAACGACGGTGAACGGCGGGCTGAAAGGATCGTGCCGACCCCCGTCGCAGCCGCCGCGACGGAGTCTGGGGACGCACTGCGGCAGGGGAGCAGGCAGCGGGGTGCCAGGGCAGTAATCACCCGGGGAAGGGTGGTGTTTGTCTGCTTTATTGCCAGGGAAGGCCCAGCAGCACCTCAGGCATGCGTGGTGCCCCCAAAAGTGCTCAGGGACACTCATCGGGCCCCGGCTGGCAGCATGCTCGGGCGGTGGAGGAGCTGCGCCGATGGCTGCACCCAGCCGGGGCTGATTTTGGGCACCCGCAGGGGCTGAGCCCACCAGCGGCAGCACGGAGGGGACATGCCCCCACAGCCTGCAGAGATGCCCAAGGAGGCTTGGGGGGCTCCCGGGGACCCGCTTCTCTTCCCTAAGCACCACTGCTGCCCTGTGGGCGTTTGGGGGGCTAGGGCGAGGGCGAGGGGGACATCGGGAGGGCCACTGGTGACTGGGGGGTGCAGGGATGGAAGGTGGAACTGCGGCGGCCACTGGGTTTGCTGGGGTTTCATGTGTGCAGGACAGGGCCGGTGGCGTGCGGGGAGGCAGCAGGGCCCCGGGAAGCGGCTCATGGACCGGATTACACTCGGCTCCCGCATGTCACAGCTGCCGCGCTGACACAATCCCTTAAACGGCATTAACCCCAACCCCGGCGGGCGGGAAGGGCTCCGGCAAGCACAAGGCCTCGGCAAGGATCCCGCTCGGCGCCTCCGACCCGCCCGCAACGGCCCGAGCTGGGGCAAAGCTCCCCGGCACGTTTTGGGCTATAAATGATTAAATTTATTTAAGCGGCCAGAGCATCTGAGGTGGCTGGCAGCACCGTGCCGAAGCGTGCCGACCTGCGGCCCTGGGTGCCCAGGAGGGCTCTGCCTGCTCCGGGAACAGCAGTGCCCCTTTTTTAGAACAATTTATAACACAGAGAGGGTGAAAACCCAGCGGCACGCTCCAGGCTGTGTGTCCCACGCGGTGCACGGGGCCTCCCCGTCCTGGCGCTGCTGGGCAGCGTTGCTGGAGGGCACGGGCCGGCAGCAGGGCCGGGGAGCAGGGAGCAGGGACTGTCTCCGCACCCCGTGGCACACTCCAGCTCTTGCGCCAGTGCCGGGACGCAGGCTGGGATGAAGGCTCGCGCTAACAGCAGCCCTCCCCAGGCCGTGGCCGCAGGCTGCCCACGGCCACGCGTGTGTGCAGACACGGGCACACGCGCTGCACACAGAGCGGGGCCCTGCGCTCCCCGCCCCCGGCACCTCTCTGCTCGTTCCTCGATGGTATGCACACGCACACAGATACGTTCACACGCGTGTGCTGAGATCCAGGCTCATGAATGTACACGCAAAGGGGAAGACAGAGCCACCCCTACATGTGCACACGCACGTGTGCATACATGCGTGTAATGACGTGGATGCACACACTTGGCAGACACACACACGGACATGGATGGATACGCACACCCCCTATACAGACACCGCTACGCACACAGGTGTGCGACTGCACACCAACAACCAAACACACGCACGAGACACGCACACACAGACACATACACCCACATGTACGCACCCACACATGCATACACATACACGTGCACACAGACACACGGCCACAAACAAATGTGCGCCCACATGCAGGCACACGCGTACAAAACCATTCACAAAACCCGCACACGTACCCACACAGAAACGTACACACAACACACATGCACACACAGGCAAGGAGATGCACGCAGACACACGTACACCCAGACGAACCTGTGCACACATGCGCACATACACACACACACGCATGCAGACACGTGCGCAGGCACATCAGTACACACAGACGCGCACACATTCACGCATGCCCACACAAACACGCAGACCCGTACCCACACCCACGCACACGCCAACACACAAGCACACCTGCACAGACGCGCACACACATGCCAACACACGTGCACAGACACGCGTACACACACAGATCCGCATGCACATACACACGTGTGCATACAACATCCGCGTGCATACAGCTGCATGCGCGTGCACCCACACGCATACATGCACGCACATGCCAATGCACAGGCACACAAGTATGCACACACACATACACATGCATGCACGCATGTATGTACAGAGGTGCCCTGCCCGCCCCCTGCCCTCAGCGTTGCGGGGCTCAGGCCAGCCCTGCCTGCCCCCTGCCCGCAGCGTTGCGGGGCCCGGGCCAGCCCTGCCCGCTCCCTGCCTGCCCCCTGCCCGCAGTCCTGCCCTCAGCATTGCGGGGCCCGGGCCAGCTCTGCCTGCTCCTTGCCCGCCCCCTGCCCGCAGCCCTGCCATACCCGCCCCCTGCCCGCAGCGTTGCGGGGCTCAGGCCAGCCCTGCCCGCAGTCCTGCCCGCAACCTGTCGGGGCCCGAGCGAGTCCTGCCCGCCCCTGCCCGCCCGTGCCCGCAGCGTTGCGGGGCCCGGGCCAGCCCTGCC
>VZSC01007686.1:19297-58156 GCA_013398225.1 Steatornis caripensis
CCCCCATTTCCTGATGCCTCCAGCCCTGCAGAGCTCTCCACCCCTCTCCTGCTGCTCGCGCGCCCCCCCCCGCTGCTCTTCCCACCAAATATCCCCCTTCCCTGCTGCCCCTTTCTCCCTAGGGACCCCCCAGGCTCTGCCCCGTGGGCGCCCCTGCTCCCCTGCCCACGTGTGGCCGTGGCTCCTGCGCTGTGGGCCATCTTCCCCCGTGCCGTGNGGTCCGCGAGAAAGCACCCGCCCCCTCCCAGCGTCGCGTTTTGATTGGTGGAGGGGAAGTTTGGCGCCAGCTTCGGAGAGGCCGACGGGTAGCGGCTGGGGTCAAAGCGGTGCGGGCCGCGCTGACAGGAGCACGGCTCGGCTCGGCTCCATGGATCCCGCACCGGGCGGCTCCTACCGCCGCCGCCTCCTGCTTCTCTCGCCGGCCTCCCCCGCTTCACCCGCCGTCGTTAAGTCTCTCTTCCCCGCCGACCTCTCGCCGGTCTCCGATCTCCGCCTCACCATGGAGCAGCTGGGACGCGGGTCAGTCAGAGCGGGGCCCCGGCCCCCCCACCCCTCCTCCTGCCTCAGGGCCTCTACCCCCACCTCCCCCCCAAAAAAACCCNCCCGTGCCGTGTCCCGCCACGTGCCACCATCTTCCCCTGCTTCTGCTCTGGGCGTCCACCTCGCTCCTGAGCCTGGCCCCAGGACTGAGTGCTTTCCCCTCTCGCACACTTTAATGCCTCTTGTATGGCTCCTGTTTTGCCCTGGCCCACTCTGGTCCTGATATTTGTCCTTTGTTTGCTGGTTTTATACATTCTCATTTCTGTAATCACCTGCTTTCTTTATGATCCTTCCCTCCTTCAGATTCCTGAAATTCCTGCAAACGATTCGCACCAGTCCCCTCCTTTTCATTATTCTGTCCTTTGAGTTTGTAGCCCTACCTTGTGCCTGGGTGCTTTTTTTTTTTTTAATTAACCCATGTGGTGGAGGAGCCACACTCAAGTAGGTTTTCTCTGAATGTAATACAGAGTAAGGCTCCGTAGGATAGGCATATTTCTCTGTATTGAAGCTGCTATGACCCCTGCCCGTGTGTGAAATTAGTGTGTGTCCAATGTGGCTCCGCAGTCAGGCAGGAGAGCTTGCCTCGAGGTTCCCTGCCTGCTCGCAGAGCCGTGTTTGTACTTGCACACACATCAGGTCCGGGGCTGGTGTTACTCAGGCTCTGGATGCTGCGAGCCCTTTCACCTACGGAATGACGTAGACTGGTCTGACGGTTCTGTGAGCAGAGAACAACTTGCTTAGTTGATAAGGCAGAATTTGAGAGCTAACTACTTATAAAAATGAGCTTGAGTTAGAAGTTTGGTAATTTTTCTTTGCAAAATAGTAATTAAAAGACTGGCTGCTGAAGAGAGGGCTGCAGTCCTGAGAAGGATAATGGGGCTCCAATACAGATGTTTCTAGAGAGTGGTTTTGGAGGTCCTAACATGGTTCCAGGTACTGGTAACCTATTGCACGCTTAAGTTGTTCTTAGTCCTGAAGTTTTATTGCAGGGTCTGACATTTTGTTGTATTGGGACCCTCATTTGTGAAGGCACAAGCTCAGGACAGGCTCTAAAACATCGTTTCAAAAAAAGCCTTCCCTGTTCGTGTGTCATGGAGAAAAGCTTGGTAGTTTCGCACAAAGTGTCCAGAAAAGCAACCAGGATAATTATTGTTTTAAATGATGCTCTCCCTGTCTCTGTTTTGGACGCCTAATTTCTCATATTGTCACCACTGCACGTGCAGGTTTAACAAACAAACAGAAACTGAAGCTTAAGTCCCTGTGGGTGTTAGACCTGGGTCTATTTGTAAGCGTGGTGATCTGGTGGTGGCATTGTCCGTATTCGACAGCGCACAAGAGACTGCAGGCTTGCCAAGCTGGACTCCTTTCACTGGGCCGATGAGAAAGGTTTCAGGTTATGATTACCTGTGCTGCAGATCTATGTTCCGGCACTCCTAGATTGCATTTCTGGCTTCATTAATAAGCATTTAAAACAAATACCTAACTTCCTTTACAGTCAGCATGAAAACGCTGAGCAAGACCTGGGAAACAAGAATACTAATAGTTTACAAAGAACAGTGTCATCGGAATCGACAGACTNCAGATCTGTGTTCCGGCACTCCTAGATTGCATTTCTGGCTTCATTAATAAGCATTTAAAACAAATACCTAACTTCCTTTACAGTCAGCATGAAAACGCTGAGCAAGACCTGGGAAACAAGAATACTAATAGTTTACAAAGAACAGTGTCATCGGAATCGACAGACTCAGGTACGGCTTTCCCAATTAGTAAATAACCAGTAAGAAATTAAAAACATCGTATCTTTACGCAGCTTCCACTACAAGCAGCTTCCGGGGTTGGGACAGAGAGCTTATGCTGCCTGCAATCCCTGCAGCCACTTCTCATTCTTATGCTTCCGAAAGGAGGCAGGCAGGCAAACCATTGCTCAGCAAGCTTCAGCAGCTCATGGTTTGGGTTGTGGGTGGACTTTTTTTGCTTTAATCGTCCTGGAGTCTGTTAGCAGTAGAGCTGGCTTGGAGGGAAAACTGGTTCTGCCCCCACAGGGGCACTGACAGAGATGGCTGTTTCCTTTTTCCTTAGGATGGCTGTTAAGACGTGGTTGCTGACCTGTCACGCTTTTACTCCACCGTGATGTTTATCACTGCCGTTTTCTGATTGCCTTGATGTTCTGCTCTGTACATGGTAGTAGGTCAACACCTTATCGTGAGTGTGTCAGCCCTTCTTGCAGTAGAGACGGCTGAAGAAGAAGGCTGCTGAAGATAGCCCAAGATAGGCTTTGCTAGTCAATTGGATTCCCAGCGTTCTCTAGTCCGGGGTGCCTTGCAGATACTCGCCTGGGAGCGTTTATAGTTGCGTCTTGGGGCTGCGGTCTGGAAAATGGGGAGATAGTGTTTCATCCTTCATTGTTAAGATCCGTGGCGTATCTGCGTTCGGCTCTGAATGGGACCCATTTGAGTTTCTGCCCTTTGGAGGGTGATAACTTTGATGAAAGCTAGTTGTCACCCTGTGGTTTCTCTCTTTAAACCCAAACTGTGCTAACCTGCTCTGCACACTCCTGTCAAGGCTGCTGAGCCATGTTAGTCTCGTGGTTTGGGTTTGTTTCTTTTTTTTTTTTGTGGCTTTTTGTTAACATGAGCTGATTGTTTATCTGAAACCTGGGGAGCTGCATCTTAGTACTGATACTTGCCTAGAAGGTTGGGTTGGATTTTTTTTTGTTCAGATGAGACGTTTTATCAGTGAAAATGAAATAAGCTATTACCCCATAACGTGTAGAATCCAGGAAGCTTCTGCTACCTCACTGGTCCAGCCCAGTAATGGAAATCAGTGTCTCCACCTGAATTTATGCACCAGTCTGACTGTGCACGGTACTTTCAGCCTTCAAAGGAACTTTATGGACCGCTAAAATGCGAGTATAGCTCGCAAACCACAGAGCGGGATAGGTTAACCAAGCTTGCTAAATCTTCACTTTCTTCTTGGCTTTTTTTATTTTATTTTTCCCCCCCCCTGTCCCCAAAGCGGGTCTCAAGTGCTTACTAAACACTTATGACTAAGGTTTCTGCTGTGCCAAGACCACTACCTGTCACATTAGTCAAATTAATTCTTTGTAGTTGGTTGTTTAGATCACAGTCACTGAAGTAGCAACAAGTCTTGTCGTGATGGTGTAGGGAGCGGTGTGGTCAGCTGTTGGCCTGTCACCAGGGCTTGTGAATGCTACCGTAACACAAAAACTCCTCGGGGAATCTGTGTTTAAGTAGGCTTCATATCTAACTGTACTTAAATGCTCCGAAGCTGTAATGTTTTGCTCTGTTTGTGCTAACGGAGTGCTTGCTGTTATTTCCAGCACCCTTGTGTGCATCAAGAAGGGCCATTTGACTATTTTTTTGCAATGAGCCCAGAATTTCTTCCTATGAAGAGATGTAACTAAAAACATGGCTTAAGAAACTCTGAAGGACTAAGTTGCTTGTTAAGTGTGTGTGTGAGAGAATAAGCCAAGAGTGTTCTGTGTCATGTGGCAGCAGTCTGTTCTCGGTGACATTCTACGCAGGGCTAGGGGTTCTTTTTTTTTATTTTAATTACTGCTATTTTCCCCCAAGCACTACCACCTGATTATCGATGGTAAAAAAAAAAAAAAACCCAACAGCATGGAGTATCTGTAGCTGTTGTTTACCTTCTGTGCTGAGGTGAGGCTGCAGGCCGGACTTCCTACCTCAGTTTCCTCTCTAAGCGCAGGGTCTGTCAGAGGAAATCTAGCAATGGCCAATACTTTGCATTTCCTAGGTGCTAAGGTACTACTCAGCAGAAAACACTGTCTCTCCTCTGCAGGTTGTGCTTTGGATTCGCCTGGTCCTGGAGCCTCAAGCAATATCACGGAGGAAACGTACGTAACCATATGCTAAGCCTGGCTTGTGGCATTTCACGGTGCGCCATTACCAAGCGTAGGCTAATGAGAGGCTTGGCGTGGCTTTTCCTTTGCTGGCATGCGTGCAGTGGGCTCTTCTCTCCTAAACTTCGAGAAGTGTGTGCTGTGGTGCTCACAGCTCGAAACGCTAGGCTTTCTGTCTTGTCCGTGTCCCAGAGTACTTAACAAGTCTCGGGTCTGAGTTAAGGTGTTGTAGCAACCAGACTGTTTGGGCATGACACTGGCGCCTTACCAGGAGTCTGAGGCTGCACCAACTTGCATGTAAGTTGCAGTTTTCACTCAACGCTTAACCTATAACTTCTGCTTGTATCTGCCTTAACTGATACCAAGCAGTTGCTCTGGACTTTGAATTTGCCACTCTCAATTAGATTACCTTTTTTTCCCCCCCCTCCCAAATTTTCTGTCCCCAGGGATGGGGGACAGATGCCCTTGGTCTCTCGTTTACTGAGCTTTTCTTCCTTCAACCTAGCTTCTGGCCTAAACAATGCTGAAAAGAATTTAAGGGAAGGAGAGGGAGAAGGAGTCTAGCTAGTGCTTCAAAACCTAGGATGAGATAAGCTATAAATAGCTTCTGAGAAAGACAAAGTGACATCAAGAAGCACGTTGGCTTCTGCTTAGCATAACACTTCACGACTTAAATACAAGGTTGATTTTTAGCGTACCATCCTTCAGTGCTTAATGTGGGGCATCTCCCTTACTTTTAGGTTTGAGAAAGCAATGCTTGAATCCAGCAGGCTGACGTGAGTATACTGCTATTTTAACGTCTTTGTCGGTGACTGTTGTAGCTTATGGGGTTTTATTGGGGGGGCGGGGAACGTGAGTTTTACTCGTGTTTACTGTCTTTCAAAACAAAATGTTGAAATAAATCTTGGTTCTTTTTCATTGCAGCATTCGAGTGCCATTCAGAAGAATACATTCACTGCCCGTAAGTGAGGGTGGTATTGGTCTTGTATTAGGATTTAGTGTGTTAAGTGTTTTTAGTCAGATACATTCCGTAACTTGTTAATTTTCTGGCTGCAAGAACAGCTGCTGTGGTACTTAATGAAAACTGTCAGAATTACAGCTTATAAACTCGAAATGTCATTCAAGTTGGTGTGAAATTTGAGTGATGTGGCTTTGTCGCTAGTGCAGTTGAAGCATTTTGGTACCTGTACGGAGATGCGAGACTCCTGCACGTGGTTTGCACCAAATTGTAGTCAGAGACCACAGTCTTTATCAACCCCTGTTTTGCTTAAAATGTGGCTGTGCAAAGACTCTGTTGCACAGTACTGAGCTGGCACTTCTGTATGAATGTTGTAGCAAAGCCTCCTGGGATCCAGTCCCGCTCTGAAGAGAAACCATTCCGATTCTCTGGACAGCGATGCTTTTCAACTGCTGGAACAAGATGAGAATAAGGAGAATGTAAGTGTTGCTTTGTGCTGCCTGCGATGATACGGTGTCAGAGGTGCTACCGAGGAGGCTGAATTAGGATGCCTCTTTAACAGTGGATGTGGTGGAAGAGGCTTCTGTTACTCTCTGCCGGGCTGTAGCTCAGACATAACAAAGTTTTGCATAGCTTATCTTAGGGGAACCTGCAGCGAAGTGTGACCGCTCTGATTATAGCGACTGCAACCTGATTACAGGTTAATAAAGATCTGGAAGGCTTTGATTGCGCAGCTCTACCTTCGTGGTACCGAACCTGACGCCTTTTAGGCTGTGGCAAGGGAAAATGTATCTGTACTGCTAGCTTTAGATAGCTGCAAGGGGTGCCTCCGGAAAGCTGTTTAGATAATCACCTCTTCTATTTCCGCTCCTGGCATGGGGAGCCCTGGTTCCTCGCAGCACCGATGTCCTCTTGCTTGCTTGGTCTGAAAGGTGTTGGTGCTGGAAATCCCGTGGGCAGGACTCTGACCAGTCTCTACAGCAGAGTGTGTGTGAGGAGACAGCCTTGGCCGCCTTTAAAAATGATTTCTTTTGCAGAGAAGTTGACTGACAAAAGAAATCAAAAAGCCTTAAGCCAGTAGGTGATAGTCAAGCTTTTATCCTCTTCCTATGTTAAATGAATTGCTATTGTAACGTCTTTAATTTGAAAACATTCGTTCGCCTTCATACTATTCCCGTTGGCAGCAGGGAACTGAAATCCAAAACGTCGGGTAGTTTAAAAAGAAAATAAAAAGATAAAATGGTCCTAGCAGCTTACCCAGTTTGTAATTTTGGCAAAATGGTCGCTTTGCTCCTTTTTTAATTCAGGAAGCGTTTGAGTTTAAGAAGCCAACCAAACCAGCTTCTCGTGGTCCTGTGCACGTCCATTCCCGCGACGGAAAAGGTGTTCCTGGACCAAGGCAGAATTCATCTCCAGCTCAGCTAGTGAGTAATACGCTGTTCTTGGCAACTGCTTCTCAGCTAATCCTCTGCACACCTACTGCCTGGGAGGAAGAAAAATTGCATCATGATTCTAAGACAATGCTGTTAATCACTGCTATTCACGTGCCAAATGGAAAAACTTATCTGCCAGATAAGAAAATTCTCCTCAGTTTGGCTCGTGAGATGGTCAGAAGTTTGCGGTGCGGTCTGTGAACAATTAGTTAAGGCAGAGCTGAGGTTATGCTGCAGTAAGTCAAGGGAGCGTGGGAGCAGTAAGTCAAGGGCGCATGGACACTGATGTGGAATAGAGGAATTTAGTTTGGCATTTTTTTTGCCATTAATAAAGTAGATGCTTGTATTGAGGCAGGTGGATTTGGAACAATGAAGCCAGCCGTGTAGATGAAGCTGGATCTTATGTCCAGATATGATGTGCAGGAAGAAAATATTACCTTACTCCTATTCTGTTGCTTAGAAAAAGCAACTGAACAAACACGATGGGTCCTTGCTCAGAAACAGAGCTTGGGGGGCTAAGTCTTGTCTCCGCTCCTTGAGTCTGGTACTCTTCACCCTGCTCAGTACTCTTGATCTCAGGCTTATCAACTGCAGAGTTTATAAGAGTTCTTGTTGCTGTTGACACCACCCGTTTCTCTCCTTTGCACCTTCACTGGACAGCTGCTTCCAGAAAAGAAGGTTATCATGTAACGAGGCTAATGAAGCACTCTGCTGTTGTAGGCAGCAAATAGAAGTATGGGAATGCAGCTTGGGTCCGCTCAAGTCAGCGTATTCCAGGTGGTGGAAGAACAACCGTGTTTTCTGTAGCGCAGTGAGAGGCGTGGCATTGTCTCTGCGGTTATGGCATCCTGCAGCAGAGGAGTGTCATATAACTAACTGTCTTGTCTCAGTTTCTCATGGGTGAAATACCCACAGGAGAGCAGGAAAACTACAGGCCAGCTTTCCTGCAGCAGTCTTCTCTGACTTCCTCTGAAAGCGAAGATGATGATGGCTTCCTAGAGCTGTTAGATGAGCAAGATTTGAAGGTATGTGCAAAGGAAACATGGTGGGCATTTCAAAATCAACCCTGTCTAATGCTCATAGTCTGCCAACCACACGTGTCCGTGGTGCACGTGTCTTCTAGTAGAAGTCATTGTGGTGAGGCAAACTGCAAAAAGCTGGGTACCAGGGAAGCCTAGAAGACGAGTTATCTTTTTGAGCTCCTCCATCTCAGTGTCTCTGTCGTACACGTGCTCTTTCCTAGAGCAGGCAGTGGGATTTACTTGGTGTGTGAACAGCAGTTGGTTTACGAATCGCTGCTGTTCCTGTTGGCAGATGAGAACAGTTGGCACTTTTCTTTAGAAACTTGCTGAAAGAGCTAGAGGCGATACTTGCTTTTGAGCTAATTAAATAGAATACTTTCCAACTGAATTTGAAATGCTTAAAGCTTGGAGGAGCATCGTTGTTAATTGATCAGTGAACTGGTACAACTTACCTTCTCCGACATGTCTCAACTCGGTTCCATTATTTCATTGAGTATTGGACTAAATGAGTTAGATTCCTAAAACTGCTCTGACTGCCGAGTTCAACTGGAACATCTGCCTGCGCTGCGCAGACGCTGTAGATATTTACAGTCTCTGCCTGCTGTGAAGTAGAGGAGAATGACTTTTCTTTTTTTCTCAGAACGATGAGGAGATGCCATCTGATGTGGCGAGCCTCTGGACTGCACCCCTAGTCATGAGGAAAACAGACAATCGGGTGAGTGTTCTGCAAGAGCACACCAGAACGGAGACGGGGACTTTGTTCCGGCAGCTGCTTTCACTACCGGGACAAGCAACCACACTGTCTCCCATCCTGTATCCCTAACAACAACAACAGAACAAGCTGTGGCATAACCCCGCTTCAGGATTCGGTTATCTCTGAAGCCCATTTACCTGGAAAACTTTGTTGGTGTGGAGCAATGCTCATTGTGCCATATATAGGCATTAACTTTATTTCTACGTAAACATTTTGTAAATGCGGGAAGGTCTCCGACTTCCCTTATCAGATGCTTGTTGACACCTATTGAATGCACTCTGCACCGGCTTGCCTGGAACGCCTGTAGCCCGATCTTCTGATAATAGGCTGCTGGCAGAAAGCTGCTTAATCTGCCAATAGATTGTCTGCTAATGAGTATAAGGCACTCTGCTAGCAGTTGGTATTGTTTGTGGTGCTCCAACCTCACCCACTCCGCACAGCAAGAAACAAAGAGTTACTGGAAATGCAGGTCCTGAATTTAGATGACCTTCTCAACATCCTGCTGTTGCTGTGCAGTGGCAGCCTCTTACACAACGCAAAATTTGTAATAGTCTGTAAGTCTGAGGCTGGCTTAGTTTCTGATCTAAATCTTTGCTAGACAGCTCTTAACTTCTCTCATTCCTTGCAGGCCAAACGATGCCGGTTGTTTGGCTCTTCATCTCTGCCTAGCGGTGTAGAAAGGACCACCCAGAAGAGGATGGAGAGATCTCAGGAAGAGAATTCTCCAGGGAAAAGCAAGAAGAGGAAAAGCCTGCCCAGAACACCTTCCGAGGATGCAACGGTTGGTGGCTCGGCATCCAATATCGTAACACAGAATTGACTAGGAGATGACCTACTATAGGTGTCTGGTTTATGAAGGTTAATGAGAGAGCTTTCTCGGGTGAACTGCTGACCTCGCAACACTGCGTTCTTGCTTCGCAGTGTAGGGGATCTGGGGGAGGTGGTGCGGTAGGTGCAACACTCTTGAGCCTGAGTTTTGCCTTAACCTAAAGGGGAAGCTGGGGAGTCGTAGTTCAGGGCTTCAGAGTGAACTCTGAGTTTTCTGTTGTCTCTAAGCTGTTGGTGCTCGGCGTTGATCTCTAACCTGTGTTCCTCTAGAGTTTGAAAATTGTAAAGACGCAATCCTCCACAGCAGAGATCGAAAGCATTTTGGACAGTGACCAAAGAGACCTTATTGGGGACTTCTCCAAGGTAATTCAAGTGATTTAAAGACCGGTCAAGTGCTAATTCAAGTGTTTTAATGACCTCTCTTGGTAGCGATGTCTCGGACCAGCCCGAGTAAAGCAGTTCCCTTCTTTAACAGTGCACATTCACATTGCTGGGAAAGGCAGTCGGTGAGAAGGCTGCTCTCAGGTTAGACACAAAGTGATTCGTTTGTAGTTAATCAGAAAGGTTATGAAATCCCTTCAGGCTAGGAGCCAAAAATAAAATTCTGTCCCTGAATTTTAGAATTCTTAGTTTTAACTCTCGAGCTTTGCTGAAGAGGTTCTTGTTAAAAAAAAAAAAAAAATACCTGTGTTAGGAAATGAACTGCTGGGCACTGTGCTGTTGTGTGGCTCACGCTTGGAATTTTCTCAGTTAAATGCTGTCTGTTTCTAGGGTTACTTGTTCCACACTGTCGATGGGAAACATCAAGATTTAAAATACATTGACTCAGAGATGGTATGTGCTCCAGGGACAGTAAGAAAAATTCCTTATTGAGGGAGGGGTGTGGGGAACAACACAAACATCTTGAAACAACTGAACTCTGGGTTTTTGGTTTTTTTTTTTTTAGATTGTGTCTGTGCTGACTGGGAAGTTTGCGAGCTTCATCAAGGAATGCGTGATAATTGACTGTAGATATCCATATGAGTATGAAGGAGGACACATCAAGGTATGTTGACCCCATAAGGGCGACGTGGAGTTGACTGGGATCACCTGGCACCACACGGGCTCTCTGCTAGCGAGTATCCAATGCTGGGTGGGTACGTTCTAGCTGAGGTGCCCAAACACCCCCACTGGGGTCTGGGATCCTGTTACGCCTACGCACTGCATGAATCTTGGGACACTGGGCTCGCACTTGGTTCATAAAGTGACCCCTTCCTCGAAGGAGGGAACGTTCCTTTCTCCTTAAGCAGAGGAGATGGCCTGTGTGGCAAGCGGGGAGACGGTTCCAGAGGAGGATGCAAGACACTCAGTGTCCAGCACCCTGATACCTCGGGAAGCTAAAATGAGAATATTAAACTTCATTTAAGCCACAGACTTCAAAGAACAAACATCTGTGCAAAACATAATTGACCTTGAAGTTTGCTGCTTGAGCAAGCTGGCAGGTGCTCTCAGATACAGTGAGGCGGGAAGGGAGATCCAACAGGCCGCAGTGTTGGAACGGCCGTCTGAAACGGGTCTGGGCCACCCAGCGTTGGCCTTGGAGTATCTGTGATGTTCTGCTTGGGTTTGGAGCTGTGTTCCCAACGGCTAGAGAGGGTTGCCAGAGCTCCTCCAGGAAACTAAGATGAGGAAACAGCTTGCAAGGAAGTGGGAGTCTCCTTCTGCGGAGAGATTCAACCCCGCCTGGATGTGTCCCTGTGCTCCTGCGCTGGGGGCACCCGCTTTAGCGGGGTGGGGGTGCTGAGGGGTCTCCAGGGGGCCCTGCCAGCCCCCGCTGTGCTGGGACTCAGTGGGATAGGTTTGTTACTGTTCTCCTCCACTCACTGCGTGTGCTCAGACGTGTCTGTGCCTTTACAGGGTGCTGTAAACCTCCACATGGAAGAGGACGTGGAAGACTACTTGCTTAAGAAGCCAATCCAGCCGTCGGAGAACAAACGAGTGATAGTAGTGTTCCACTGCGAGTTTTCTTCAGAGCGGGGTCCTCGAATGTGAGTCATCCCACATGCCCCTAGATAAGAACTTACTGCTGCGCTAGCCGAGAGCAAAGCCTTTGGGGTGGCACCAGTTACTGTGCTGCCGTGCTGCTTAATACGCAGTTTATCGTGAGCAGATGCTGGTTGTCACTCTGGCAGGGACACGACACAGCCCGTGATGCGAACGGCCGTATTGAAGGTGGGCTGGCGCACTGGAATGCTTAGAGACGGAAAGGGAAAACCAGTTAGGCACAGCGTTGCAGCCAGTGTGGCTTGTCAGCCTCTTCCGATAAGCAGCGGTTTGCTCCTGCCAGCCGAGGAATGGGAAGTTTTGGGTGAGCGCTGTGTTCATGTGAGGTTCAATGGAGGATCTTTCCCCGCTGCAGGTGCCGGTTTGTGAGGGAGCGGGACAGGCTGGATAATGAATACCCCAACCTCCATTACCCTGAACTCTACGTCCTGAAGGGCGGTTACAAGGACTTCTTCTCGAGATGCCGCGTAAGTAACGTTCTCCTAAATTTGGTGCTTTCATGCTCAGAGGAGAGGAAACGATAAAGAAATACCCGTGTATTCGTACTCCATCAGACTTCTCCTTGGAGTAGGGCGTGTTTCGCTGGCGTGGCTTTGCCTGCCCGGTTTCACAGCGCTCTCCTGTACCGAGAGCGGTTAAAATTTGGCAGCAAGGCTCTCTGAGCCTGTGCCATACCTCAGAGCTGTCTTGCTGCCGTAGCTGAAAGGTTTTTCCACTTGTCCCAAGGGTAAAGTATAAAAGTGGTTTCTGCCCTTTTATAACAAGTAGGAGTTCAAAATGTCAGTCGGAGAAGGAATTTAAGGCTGCTTAGCCTGCGAGGAGGAGGAGAGGAGAGGCTTGGCAGTAATGCTGTATGACAAATGGGACCTCAAGTCTCATACTATACTAAAAAACCAGCACTGAAAACTGTGAGCTTCGACTTTTCAGCCTCTAATTCAGAAAAGGAAATCTAGAAAATGCCTAGCAGCTCTCTTCCCAGCGTTGCGAGGATGGCGTTCCTCGTATCCCTTGCCCTCTGCCGCCCCAACATTTCAGTGGCAGTACTCTCTTTCTCCAGCTAGATCTCCCTGCTGCTCTGGCACAAACTGGGCTGCGGCCCGGCTGTCACTTCAGACCCTCTCAGCCCCCGCCGCGCCTTAGGGTATCTCTTAGATTACCTTCCTGTTCTGTGACTTGGCACGTTTTCAGAGAGATGCGAACTGTTCGGCCTTCCTGTGACTGGCTGGCTGAGGGGCGTGGGGTTTCCCAGCGAGATGTTGGGTCTCCCAGTGCTTGGGCCGCCATGGGGGAATGCCGGTGTTCATGGCAGCAAGTGCTGCCCTGGTTTTTGGCTCTGCCTGTGATCTGCTGGACGCCTGGGTTTTGTTTTGGGCCCTGTGGGTGTCCTCTGCCGAGGTGGGAGGACCGAGGGCCTCACGGTGGCAGCATGGAACAGGCAACGGCAGCCTTCGGTGCTCTGCTGTGAGGCAGGGGCTGGCCTGGCGTTCACATCTGTGCTATCTCGGGGTGAATACCGAATGGACTTAGTCTGGGGATTGATGTGTGCTGGAAAACTTGGGGTGAGAGCTTTGTGCACAGGGCTGAAAGTCCTTGGTGTAATAGCTACCGCTTCTGAAGCCGCTGTAATCTGAATATCGCTTGGCTGTGTTGGTGAGCGGCTGGTGTGAAGCCCTCGCATAGAGCGGGGGCTCCGGTGCTGTTTATTCTGGTGGCAGTTGTTCAAATGGTTGCCCAGGCTCTGTGCGCAGGTCGCAAACACATCGTGGCTCCTGTGGCATGCTGAAGTGAAACCGGCTTCTCTTTCCCCAGAGTTTCTGCGAGCCCCAGAGCTACCGCCCCATGCACCACGAGGACTTTAAAGAAGACTTGAAAAGGTTCCGCACCAAAAGCCGCACCTGGGCTGGTGAGAAGAGCAAAAGGGAACTGTACAGCCGCCTGAAGAAACTCTGAGGGCTGAACTCAACAAGCAAAGACTGCACATCGTTGGGGGGGGAGGCTGCGGTGGGAGGGAGACGCGCCTGTTCCTTGCTTGTGGTTATCCGGTACCAGCTCTCTCCTCGTCCGTTGTCCCGCTGGGAACACCGTGGAACACGTGGCCGCAGGCTCGAACCGAGCGATGTGGGAGCTGACTCTTCTGAACGCCCTCGCTACGCTGCTTCGTGGAAACGGCTTCTCGTGCTCTGCGACGCCCGCAAACTGCCCAACAGCGTGCGCGGGGAGGGGCTGCCGCACGCCACCTACGCGACACTCGCTGGTACACGGTGTAAGCAGCGAGGATATTTTAGTGCCTGTTATGTTTTAAATGCTTTGTTTTATTTAAATACAGTCAAATGAAGCTAATGCCGCTGCAGTTGAACGATCCGGATTGTGCTCGAACTTTGTTTCTGCTAAAGGGCAGCCTGCTGTTGGGGCGGGGGGGAGGTTTAGTTCTTGTTCTCAGCTGCAGCTTTGATTCTTGTGTTTTGGCAGCGTAATGCGTCGTGGCGAGGTCAGTGGGAAATAGTTCATCACAGCCAGAGGTTCCCACCTCGCTGACCTCCGGTGTTTCGCTGTGGCAAGCCTCTTGGAGACACTCTAAGGGGAAATTGCTTATTGTACGTAGTTATCATGTTCACCTCGTTTAATCTAGATTGCTTTATTTCACAGTAATTTGAATTTAGCTGCTGCTTTAGTTGTGTAGAGGGGTTAGTGTTTCAAAGTAGAGAGAACTTCTGGGAACTGCAGGTAACTCAGAATGACGCTGTCTTGGGTGACCCTGGAAGTACCGGGTGGCAAAGCTGTTACCGGGATTCTCAAGAACAGCAATTCACTGCCGCTGCTCCCTCCGAGGCTGCGCGTTATGGCCATGAAACGTGTCCGGGAAAGAGCCCGGCAGTGAGGAATCGCGCCGGTGATCCTGGGAGGCTGGTCGGAAACTGCTCCTGCTGCCGCGGGTTGGAGTTCGGCCATGTCTCTGGTAGCAGGAGCGCCTTCTGCCAGGAAAGGCAGGATGTAAAATTAATTCTCAAAGGAAGAGGAACTTCCTCAGCCGGCGTTGTGCCCTGTAGGCGAGGCCTACAAACTGCCCACCTAAAGCAGAACGCGTGGTTCCACGGCACAACCGTGCCTGTCCTAAAACGGCTTTGTTGCTGTTTTTTGGTGTCACACGAGACCCAAGTCATGAGCCTTAGAGTAGCCCAGTGATTTCGGGGTAGCAATGCTGTGGTGATGGCTGTAGCTCATCTTCCTCGCCCATGAGCTCCTGGGTGAAACTAGTGCTCCCGAGGCTGGGCCTGCAGCCTGGGAACAGCCCCACGTCCCGGAAGCTCTCTGGTCTTTAGCAGAAATCCATGCATCCCACAGCTTAGCTTGCTCCATGCGAGCCAGTCTTGCGTGCCTTGTATCTGCGCCAAAAAAATATGGAAACGGACTTTTAACTTGATTTTTTTTTTTTAAACCTGCTGTTAATCCTCTTGAGAACTGGAAGGATAAACTTTGACCTCTTAACTTTCTCATTTAAAAAAAATAAATCTAATTTTGCTGGCTTCTCTCAACGCTGAATGCCTTGTACAGTGCTAAATCAGAAACGGCGCTTACCAAGTCTCCCCTGGAAGGTTTGAGCTCGCTGCGGAAGCCGGAGCGGTGCTTGGGAGGACGGCGCAGTGGGAGGGGACCACAGGCCCTGGGAGCCAGCGGGGAAAGCTGGCTGACCGCGACGTGGGCAGCACCCTGATCGACCCAAACGTCTTTTTGGCGCAAGGCCCCGTTGCGCCAAGCCGAAGCGGTAAATTGTCAGTTTAGCAACACGATGGCCGGGTGAGCTGCCTTGGCACAACTCCGTAAACCAACCAGCACTCTGTGCGGAAGTTTAACTCGCCAGCCCTATTCAAAAGAAGGCAGCCGGCGGCAGAGCCGCGATGCTCTTTTCTGAGGTCACTTGCACGGTTGCACTTCCTGCGCGTGCCCCTAAATCAGCCCCTTGTCCCAAACTTCCTGATAACTCACATGCTGTGGGCGTTGCAGCTCTGTGCCCTGGCAGTACTAGGGGCCGCGAGCCGCGGCGTGTGCTTTGAGGGCCTAGGGGTGCCTGCGGGGGGGGAAATGAGACTCCTTCCTTCGTCCCCCACCTCGTTCTGCACGCGCTGTGATTCGTAAGAGTCCTGGGAGTGTTTCTAAACAGGATCTGTACCGTATCGGCCCGCAACTGTGATAGACAGCTGCGGGCTAAGAGAATACAGTACTTAAACTCCACCCAGTTTGTATAACTCCGCTTGTCTTGCGGCAGGCTCTGCGCTGGTGAGCTGCTCAGCATTGCCCACCGTGGCTGGAAACCGAGCGCGCGTTGGCAGCCGCTGTCTTTCCTCTCTTGTGTTCATTGCGCATTGCTTCTGGGCTGACTTCAAATGACAGCTCCGATGAGAAATAGTGCCCTGTTTTGTAAGCTGCAGGAATCGGACGCCGCGGAGGAAGGGTGGTTTTCCGGCCCAGCTGGCAGAGCTGTGGGATGTTTGTGTACCTGCAGCTGGAGGAGAACCGTGCCGAGGCCCGGGACCGTGGCAGGGATGGACGGAGCTGGGCCAACCCAGTTCAGCCCCGCTCCGCGCTGGTTCCGGGCTGATGGGGACTTGGCTCTGCAGTCACCCCCGGGACTTGGGAATAGCCGGGCCGTGGCCACCTGTATTTTAAAGCGGCGTACTTCCATCGTACTGTCGGTGCTGTGGAGAGTTGCAGCCCACTTTTGGAGGAAGATCCTTGCTTGTGCTGGACGCTTTCCCAGTGGAGCACCTGGGAGGGCTGTTTGGTTGAGGACGGTGACAGCTTCAGCAGAGAGCGTGGGGGTGAAGAGCAGGTGGCCGGCAACGGGGTCGGCATTAAAAGCTTCCCTTAAAGTACAGCAGCGTGACTTCAAATCCACTGGAGGCTAAGGCAGAGCGCGGGGTGGGGTTTTTTTTCCTTGCCTCCATCTGCCACCCTTAAAACTGATGTTGAAAGCAGCTTACAGCTTCGTGAGCTCCTGCCACGAGCTGAATGCCGCGAAGCTTAGCGTTTTCCTTCATCTTGCTTTACCTTTTGTGGCCTAAAAGGACGCCTGCGCTATCTTTTTCTCTTGCAACGTTCGTGGCTAAGAGGAAGGCAAGCTGCAAAGGGCCAGCTGCCCGGGATGTGCCCGCAGCTCCTTCACCAGGGGCCGGTGAGGAGCGGGGAGCGGGCGCTGGACACCCCTCTGGTGCTGCCTCGCTGCAGCTTTATGAAGAGGGGAAAGGTGGTTTTTGCTACAACTGTGATGCTGGGCCGTCCCCTGGTTTAAAATCCTTTTTCAACTTTTCAAACAAACCTTTACCTGTCTGCCTTCGCTATTTTCTCTGCCCGGGAGGGCGGCGGGATGGCTCTTCCCTGGCGCCTCGGAGCCTCATCCTGCACCTCTGCTCCTGCCGCCGAAGGCAGCTTTCCCGCAGGCAGCTGCGCTCCCTTCCCCACACCACGGCAGCCCGGTTGCTGCGAAACCCAACCTTGCAATTTTCTGTAGTTGTTTGTCAAGTGAAACTGCCCCCGCGCGAGGCTCTGCCGGGCCAGGAGGAATTCTCGGCTTGTGGCAGGAGCACAGAGTGTGGGATAACTCTGCCGGTGCCCAGCATGCTGCAAGGGCAAAGTAAGATGCTCTGCGAGGGCCTCGGTGCTCCCGGCTTGGGTTGGGGCAGAGGGGTTCAAAGGATCCGCTAAAGCTCGCTGATAAACCAAGCCTGCTCCTGGCAGTTCGCAAGCGGCGAAGCTGGAAGTGTTTCGGGGCAGCGGCGGGGAGAGCGCTGCCTCCCCGATGCTGCGGGGTTTGGTGGGGAGAAGCGACGGAAGGAGCCACCTCGGATGAGAATCTTGTCTGTGCCTGATGCCGGCAATGCTTTTCGAAGGAGATTGACGAGGCTTTGCTGGGCAGAAGCTGATTTGTTAGGAAAAACACCAGCTTCTGGTCCTGGCGGTGGCTTTTAGTGACGCGTGTGACCAAGCTGTCCCCCGGAGAGCTGGTGCGCAGGCGGCAGTGCCGCGTAATTCCTGGAAACACCGGTACCAGGACTTGGCCAGGCCGCCGATTGGGTTTCCTCTGAACTGAAGCTGGGCAGCGGCTGCTCCCACGGGGCCGTTCCTGGGGCTGCGGCACAACCCAGTGCCTCGTAAGCCCTCAACTGCGCGGGGTGACCCTGCTGCGTCATGTCCCACCCGCCTTCCCTTCGGTCCACCGTGGCTCCACGGGGACATCCTGCCGTCACCTGGTCCCTTATCGAAAGCCTTGTGGTCCCTGCTCCGCTCCGGGCACAGTTACACCCCGTGGCTGGGGAGGGCGAGAGGACAGTCCCAGCTCCCAGCCCTGCACCAGTGCCTCCATTTCCCCAGTAACCGTGATAAACGGGACAACTCTGCCCCGGGGAGCGGGGCCCGTCGCCGTCCCTTCGCCAGGAGCAAGGAGCGGAGGCCGCCAGCCAGGGCGGAGGGTGGAAGGTCCTTGTTAGAGGTCACAAAATCCAGGCGGAGGTGGCAACGAAGTTAATCTCCTGCTGCCGAGCCAAGCTTCTGGCGTGCTGGAGAAAACTCCCCGCGTGGGTGTGCCAGCCCTTGGCCTGGCAGCGGCAGCAGCGTGGCCGCGTCCCCGTGCCGCTGGGGAAGGCGTGCGGGAGGCCGGGCTGACACGGCGCTGTGGCCGCAGGGGACGGGGCACCGGGCACGGCCGCCACGATGCACCCGCACCGGGGCTCTCGCAGGGCGCGCTCCCGCACCTCCCCGCATCCACGGCTCTGTGCCACCAGTGCCGAGAGCCACTGGGTCCCTCCGTGCTCCTCGGGGGCCCACGCCGGAGCCGAGGGCCCCGGGCAGCTGCTGCCTTTTAAGGCTGCTCTGGGCTCATGAATCGGCTGCCAACCTGCGTGGCGGTGCTCAGCCGGCAGTGGCACACCGGGCGTCCCGGGTGGGTGGCACAGACCGTCTGCGCAGCGTTAAGGAATGACGGGTTTTCCCTGTCGGTGCCCTGTTCTCTGCCCCACTGCGGCCAGGGCTGTGCTCGTCGAGCGGCTGCTGTGGCCCCTGTGCAGCTCTCGCTCCCGGGTCCTCTCGGGCCCCGTGGCTCTCAGTGTCTGCCCCGTGTCTTATTTTGGATGCACGGAGCTGATGCCACACTGTCCCGGTCCTGCCTGCTCTTGGTCGATCCCACGCACATGCCTCTGTGCCACGGCCAGGGTGGGATGCCCCCAGCTCCAGCCCTCCCCGTGGGCTGCAGACCCCCAGGGTGAGGGAGCAGACGGGCGCTGGGCTCGGCACCGCGGTGCTCACCCAGCAATTCGCTCCAGTGCAATTTGCTCTCTTTTGGCACGTGGAGGTGAGACACGGCCAAAGTCACCCAGACCCTGGGGGCAGGTGGAAGCTCTTTGCCGTCACCCGCGCAGGCGAGGGGGGTCCCGGGGGACCCAGGGAGCCCAGCGCCCGGGTGGGTGCGATGCCCTGGCTGACGGAGGCCCCGGCACCCCTGTCCCCTGCAGCGCCCATCCTGCACTGCCCCGGCAGCACCGTCCGCACCGGGACGTCACAGAGCCAAGAAACCCACCGGTGGGTGGCTTTGCTGAAATGCTTGTGCTCCTGTGGACTCAGGAGCAACAAACCCTCTTCCTCCTGCTGCCAAGGCAGCAGCAATGGCCGCGGTGTAGCTTTCCCTGAGAAGCCGTGGAGCTGTGGGTGTGGGAGATGAACGGCACTGCCGCCACCCGGCAAGGGCTGTGGGGGGCCAGCAGCGTGGGGTGGCAGATGCTGCTGCCAGGTGCTGCCGTTCCACCTCCTCCCCACCTCCCCACCTCCCTTCCCAGCACCTGGGAAATTTATTCTTGCTGCGTCGGTGCCATCCGACCCATCCCTCGCACCAACCCCGCGCTGCCGGTGCCGCTCCCCGGGCACAGGCTGCCCTCGGCTGCTGCCTGAGGGGTACGAGGCGGCAGAAGGGAGCGGGCAGGGATCTGCACCACCGCCGTCTTCCCTGCGCCAAACGTCTCCCCGCGCAGCGGGCAGGCAGGAGGGGCGCAGGGACGGGCATGCACGGGGCAAGCAGCCCCAGAGGCACCTCCGTGCCCATTCCAGGCTTCGTCCTGTGGCTTCACCTCCTGCAGTGGGGCCACGCTCAGGAGCGTTTCAGGGTGCCTGGGAGCCTTGGGCACCTTTGGAGAAGGGATGTCACCGAGACGCCTGTGGCTCGGCCACTTGGGCCAGCACGGGTCTGCCTTTGGGGGTTCTGTCTGCTTTTGGGGGCACAGCCCCAGCGGCCGCAGACAAGGCGTGCTGGGCCCGGGGCGGTTTGCTGCTTTCCACGCACGGAAGACACGTCGCTGTTTGTTGCTGTTGGATGAACTCTCCGGCGATGTTTGCTGGGGCTTGAGGCTCAAGCAGGGAGCCATGAAAAGGGAGAATAACACCAAAAGAGGAAAGTGGAAGGAGGCCAAGGGGAACGCGGCCAAGTCCCCTTTCCTTCTTTCTCTTTCACTCTGTGCGGGAAATCCCCGAGACTGTGGGCTGCGTCGCATCCCTGCGCCAGGCGAGATGTGGCCCCGGCCCCCCACGGCCCTGCCACCACGGACGGGGCCCGCGAGCAGCAGGGTCCCTGACAGCAGCTCGGGGGTCCCGAGGAGGGCAGGGCGCGGGGGGAGGCTCAGCTGGAGGACAGGGGCCCAGGGAAGGAGCTTCTGTCTGAAACTGCACTGCAGCTTTTGCTCCACGCCGGTGGACGGCTGCGTGGGGTGACTTCGTCCGTGGCGTTTGGTGGGACGGGAAGGTCGGTCCCCACGGGGACGTGTGTGCCGGCAGAGGAGCCCTGTGGCCGGATCCCGGGTGTCTCCACCAAAGGAATTAAGTGGGGCGGGGAACGAGACAGCGGCTACTCTGCGGCGACGAGATCAGCGCGTGCAAACAGCACCGCGGCGGTGGCACAAGCCTCTTCAAATAGCTGCCAGGTGCCACGTGAAGCTGCGACCCCGGCTCTGCGGTGCTCATCCCTGCCGCTGCCCCCAACCGGGTTTCGCTGGGTGCTGTGGCTCAGCGAACCGCACGCAAGCAAACCCCGGTGCCGGTGGTGGGTCGGGAAGCACCACTGGCACCTGCGGGGATGCCGGCAGCCGCGCAGGGTGACCCATGCGCTGTCAGGTCTCTGTGCTGCCCGGCCTGGATCGGCTGCTGAGGCTTGGCGCTGAGCGGAGGCTCCCCGAGGAGCTGGAGGCCCTTGCTGGGCACAGGCTCCAAGGGCCAGGAGATGGCCATCGCACAGCCGGGCTCGAGGGTCTCGCGCCCTGGGAGAGGGCAGCGGCGCGGTGGGAGAGCGGGTTTGCGGGTGCGCTCTGGGAACAGCCCCGGGGCTGTGCGCTAACGAGGGGTGAGGCAGCAGCACCGCGGCAGCCTCGCAATCCTGGCCGTGCGTGACCCTGAGCGGCACCGTAATTAGAAGGTGCCAGCGCCGCTGTGGTTCAGCCCCGGTTCAGCCCTGCTTCGCCTCGGCTTCGTCCTCCACCGTCCTCCTCCCCGGGGTGGAGGCAGTCCCATCGGTGCAGAGCCGGAGCAGGAGCTGGCCCCACGCAGGTCTCTGACTCCAGCCACCGCGTGCTGCGGCCCTTCTTGTGCAGGTTACAGGGCAGAGCCATGCTTTGGGAGGCAGCAGTATGATGAAGGATTCAAACCCATGTCCCACCACCAAGTTAAGCAATGCGGCGTGCGGCGAGCTCCACGGGGGACCCCTGCGCTCACGGGAACTCTCCGGGCGTCACCGCGGTCCCAGGAGATGTGGGGTCTGCTCGTGCAGAGCAACCACAAGTGCATATGGGGCCGCGTGTGGGGATTTCCTGGGTGCGGAGTCGGGCCTTTGGGTGCTGATTTGGGTCCTGGCCGTTACCCCGTTGCTGCAGGAGGAGGAGCAGCGCCCCGAGCTCCTCATTGGGAACAACCAGTCACGTCCCCACCAGTCCCGCGGATCCGCGTCCCCCTCAGCCGCTCCTCTCCCCTCCACCAAATGCGCTGGGAATTGGGTAAGAAGTTTGAACGCTGTTGTGCAAGGGCAGATCCATGCACGCGGCCGCTGCTCGTCCTCGTTTTTCCTGGGAAACCCAGCCAAAAATCAGGGCAAGACTCAGAAGGCGGCACCACATACCGCCCCGATTCCAACGGAGCTGCAACACAGCGAGCCCTTCGGCAGCGCGTCCGCCACCGCCCGTTGCCCACCGTGGCACTTGCTGAAGAGCTCCTGCGCCAGCCCGAAGATGCTGCCCTTGGTCAGGGCATGCCCTGCAAAAGCTGGGGCAGCGGGCTCAGCAGCAGCAGCGCGGAGACATTGCGCTACCGAGAAACTCTTCCTCCGAAAGGTGGTCCTGGCTCCATCTGCCATCGTGGCTGGCCCACCGTCAAGCTCACGCCCGGGCCGCCTGCAGCCCCCCGCAGCTCTCCGGTTAGCTGTCGGACCATCTCCCAAGACCGCTGTGGGCAGTGGTCAGACCAAGGCAGTCCCGATGACAAGCTGCCCGTCCTTTCTGGAGGAGGATTCTGGCTGCTCCATCCCCGTGTCTCCAGTCGCACAAACATCCAGAGCCAGTGGAGGGGCAGTGGCCCACGGTGACTTACCCCGCGCTGCAGGACTATTTTAGGAAACTTGGCGACGGCAGGGAGCTTGCATCTAGCTGGCGTCTGCCCTCGCTCTCCCCCGGCTGCAGCGCTCCGGGGGTAAGAGTAAGAACACGCCACGAGGGCCTCGCGCAGGGGCTGGGGAGGCGTTCGGTGAAACGCCAAGGGCACGGCCAGCGTGCCCTTCCTTCTCGCCAGGCTCGGCCCGAGCCGACTGGGGTACAGCTGCAGAGTTGGGGTGTGGGGAGCCCTCCGCCGGTTCACCTCCTGCCCTCGGAGGCTCTCTCCTCACCTCCGTCTTCTCCCGTTGGAGACCAGCAGGATCGCTCCTCCCTCGGCTCGGGAAGGAGAGATGACCGGGGCAGAGCCGTCACTGACAGCACCACCTGCTTAAACGACTGCCCAAAGTCGCGCTCTGATGAGCAGTGGCGGCGTTGCTGCAGCTCACAGCTTCGCGGTGCTACGGGTGTGCGTGCACGCACCCGCACACCCGCACACGCGCTCCGGCTGTGCACAGATGTCCTCGGGCCCCTGCTGCGGCTGTTGAATGTGTTACTGTTCCCAGCTGCTCACAGCTGCCCCGTGAGCTGGCTGCTGCGCTGGTGGGACCGTCGGAGCCGTTCACACCCTGGTTTTCGTCAAGAGCCGCAACAGCAGCAAACCTCAGCGCCGGAGGCCGTGAGGCGACGGGGTCCCGGGGGCAGCGAGCAGGGGGCTGGGGCTCTCTCCACTTGCTTCACCCCAAACTCACATCAGGCCGGATCTCGTTTCGTTTCAACCCAACTTTTGTGCTGCGTCAACAAGTCCCACCGTGGGGTTCGGAGCAGAGAGGGGACCGCTCTCGGCTCCAGGTCCGCCAGGCATCGGAAACTGCAGCAACAGCTCGGAAAGCGGGCAGCGGGGGCCGGGTTTTATCTTGAACGGCGGCAGCTGTCTGCGAAACAAACGTGTGTCCGTGGCCTACGAGACCGTCTCTCGCCTGGGCAGCTGACGGTTGAAATAAAGACGTTCCGACCGAAGAGACAAAGGCCCGGTTGTCATTGCCACAGCGCGGCCGGGGCTCAAAGAGGCGTGTGGCCGTCGTGCGCGGAGGCCGTGGCGGAGCCGCCGAGACCTGGAGGGCTCACGCGCTGTCGTTGCGCGGCGCTCAACGGCAGCTGGGGCTCGTGGAAAACAATTCCCCAGTGCCTCTCTGAACGCTGCGGAGCTCCTGGCAGCGGGGACCTGATCCGGAGCACGGAGGCCGGCCGGCTGGCAGTGCCTGCATCAGCAGGGAGGACTGGGAAGGGGGAGAGCAACGCGCAGCTGCTGGGAGAGGCAGGTTTCAGGGGGATTGCGGCCGAGGGAGAAGTGCAGGGCTTGGCTAACGGGTGCTGGGATTGGAAGAGAAACAACCGGCAGAGCCTCCTAGAAAAACGCTCCAGGAATTTCCGCGTGGGCTTTCCTGGATGCCGGCAGAGCTGCTGCCCCCGGGCTGTGCCAACGCTCGGACCCCGTGAGATGGGGAGCGGTCGTACCTGAGCTGAGGGCCGTATCTACCATGCTCCCTGTCTTCCTCGCTGTGCGCCGAGCTGCCGTGCAAGCTCAAAGCCTCAGCACCGTGCCTGGGGTCCATCTGGGGACCGTGTGGCGCTCAGGTCTGCCCTGCGATGCCTCCAGCCCGTGTGAGGGAGAGGGCGAGCCGCACGGCGCACACAGACCCTCACCCTGCAGAGCGCTCCGGCTGAGATGGCTGGGACCACGCACCGCTCCTGAGCGGCTCCGGCATCGCACGCCCCGGGTATCGCCGCCCAGCAGTCTGGACGCGCCGTGGTGCTTCGGCGGGTCATCGAGCCTCAGGCTCTCCTTCACCTTCTCATCTGTGTTGGATTCACCTTCTCCCCCCCCACGCAAACACCCCCCCTGCTTTGTGGAGATAGCGTTGCTTCTGCGCGACAGAGCAGCTTTGCACGAGCGCTGCGTGTGCTCCAGCAGGCTGGTGCAGCAGAGCCGAGCGGAGCTGCACAGACCCGGAGCTGCGCTGAGCACGGCTGAACCCAGCAGGGAATCTGCAGCAACCTGGGCAGTTCATATCCATGAAGCAGGAGCTGGACTTGGAGCCAGACGTTCTTGTGCTGCCTCTTTTCTTCCCCAGATGGATGCACGAGTCCGTTTTGTCGGAAGCATGTTTGTGCGGAGTCCAGAGCAGCGAGTCTGGGTTTGAGCCCGGGCTCTGGCCCAGGGCTGCGCGGTGGCAGAGGGAACCCTCACAGACACAGGCAGCTGGCGGGTGGCAGGAGACGCCGGCTGCTGTGCGCATTCGCACCCTCCGGCGTCTTACTGGGGATGCAGTAAGAAAGCCTGAGGAAAACAAAAAGCATTAGGTGAACAGGCCTTGAAGCAGCTTCCCCCCGCCTCCGACTTCTCTGCAGCTGAGCACTCACGCTCCGCTTTCGGCCAGAAACAAGTAGGAGCTTCTGTGCCTTGCTGAATACTCCGCTGGCAAAACTGGGGTTCAGATGCTTTTTCCTCTCCCCGGGGCGTGACGAGGAGGGCCCTGCGCTGTAAGCTAGGCCCTCGCTCCTCCCTCGCCGCAGCCCCGCTAGAACGGACTTCTCTTTCTGCAGAATGATGTTGCTGTTGACAAAAGTATGCAGGCGCCCACCCACTCATAAATAACTCCGTTATTTCCAAACAGAGCCACACTTTGCCGTAACTTCCCGCAGTGCCCCGTGCAACGAGGCTGCCTCTGTGCGGCAGCGAGCACCGTTCCGCTCTCCAGCAGCCCAGGCCTATGAAGAGCTGCCCCAGCAGCAGATCCCCGTGCAGCCGGCTCACCCAGGGCTGGATTTCAGTTGAGGCGCGGTATCAGGTTGCTCGAAGCGTCCATTGCAAGACATTTTAATCAGCCTAGGGGGAGAAGCTCTTCCAGTTGAAACGAACAAAATACTTCGGCTCTTCGCGGCTCAGCCACGTACACAGGGACTTTTGAGTACTTGAAGGAGTCGCGGAGCTACGGAGACTTCCCATGTTCTCTCCCCACCGTAACCAACGCCCTGGGGCGCTTTCCGCTTTCACCAAACTTCCGCTGAGAAGAACTGCAGTATTCAAATAACAGCAGCCAAGATTTGTACAAACGGAGCAGCTACAACACTTGTACAGATGGTAGCACTCGCAATCCTCAATGTTTTTTATATACCTGGCTGGACAGACTGGGCAAAAGGTACTTTTCGGCAAACCCTGAGCCTTGCTTTCTACAGGCAGGGGATGTTCAAGGCGGGGACAGCGGGCACAGGCACGAAAGCCCTGGCCTTTTTAGAAATGGGGGGGGTTGGTAGCATCCTGCATCCCTGGCCCTCGTTGTTCCTTTAGCCACCCGCCTCCCCGTCGCACTCGGAGCCGCGCCGGCGGCGAGCAGCGACCTCCCGCAGGCTCTTTGCCGACGACAGAGCGCAACGTCATCCACTCATTTTCGAGAACGCCTTGTGAGGAAGCAACAGTAGCAATCCCGTGCTGCACATCGTTAGATGTACGCATATGCATAAAACAGCAATTTCGTGCAGTCTCTTTGTTCAGCAGCTCTAGATGCTTTAAAATTAATGGCCTGCAAGTGCTAGAACCAGCCATCATCACTGCAAGACTCAGCTGAAAGAGCTCTATTCCGGCGGCGGCGGGCCTTGCCTCTGCGCAACACCAGCATGTCGTATTTTTCAACAAACATTAGTGTTTAAAANCTCTTTGTTTAGCAGCTCTAGATGCTTTAAAATTAATGGCCTGCAAGTGCTAGAACCAGCCATCATCACTGCAAGACTCAGCTGAAAGAGCTCTATTCCGGCGGCGGCGGGCCTTGCCTCTGCGCAACACCAGCATGTCGTATTTTTCAACAAACATTAGTGTTTAAAAATACGCTGATTGTTTTCAGCAAAGTGTATTTTCGGTAATAAATAGATGGCGACGAAGGAGCTAAGCAGCCCGTCCACGCACTTTCTGGTGCTGTGCAGTAGGCCGCTGATACGCCAGCCTTCCCGTAACGACAGACTTCCTTTTTTTGAACTGTTCTTTCAGTTTTGCCCCGATTTTCCTCTCTGAACAAGAGGCTGTCTGTCGTCAACAGCCAGAAGAGAGATTATCTCTCCATTCTTCGTGCCTGAGCGTTCTGGCTGGGATGCCCCAAGGGATTACCACGGGATCATTTGGTAATAAATAGCCGTATTTGTAATATTTGGTTACAAATCGCATGCTAATACTCTTTAATAACTCAGCGCGTTTACCATACAAACACCAAATTTCTCTTTCATCACAATCCCGCCAAGACTTCTCCCGACCTATCTTTTAATCTAACCCCATGAGGAACCTTAGGAACAGTACTTACATCGGCGTTCTTTCATCACGCTGCCAAATGAAGTTGTCGGTTCTCTTCTCCCAGACTAAAGGCTGACTCTGCGGCAGCGCACGGGGAGTTTGGTACACAACCTCGTCAGCAAAGCCAGCAGAAAAAGAAAAAAGTTATGTATTTTGCTCGCAAGTTTCCTCGCTGGGCGAGCACCGCCTCTACAATGAAGCGACAGGATTTCGAAGCTGCGGGGACTCGGGGGTCCCGGTTCCTCTCAGCTCCCCAGCTCCTGCCCTCCGCCTCGGCTGCAGTGGCCCACAGCCAACCAGTGACACACAGCACGGGGCCTGGGGTGGTGGTTAGTGCCTGAAGATGGTCCTACAGGCTTAACCAGACGGCTAACAGAGTTAGTTTTTTTAGCGACCAGCTGGCCGACCTTAAGTATTCCGCTGCCCACTTTCCCTTTGAGACCATGGCCTCGGTCCCATCACACAGCACCTGGCAGAGCCGGTGCAGCAGCTCCCCAAACGGGCTCTGCTCTTCATTTCGGCCATGCCGTAGCCCACCACACCTCGCTACCATGCACGCGTTTTTATTTCCTCTCCTATCTCTGTGCAGCTGATCTGGAGGAGTCAGAGCTGTCCCTAAGGGTTTCCGCTCGCCTGCGGCTGCTGTAGCTCATGACGCTGCTGGAGGCAGTGGCGCAAGTCCCGTGTCACCGCAGGGGTGAGCCCGCTGGGTGGGAGCCCCGGAGAGCCCCACGTGCACACAGGGACGCGCGCACGCAGGCCGGAGCAGACCTCACGCTTGTGGAAACGGACGTGGCTCTGCTCTGAGGGCGGCAGGACGCGGAGCAGCATGGAGGAGCATGCTGGTGCCGCCGCGCGCTCGGCGGGCGCGTCAGGAGGACGAGCGAAGGCGGCGGTGGTGTGAGGCTGCGGGGCTCTGCTTTTCAAGCTCTAGCGGGGACCTACTGAGCGCAGCATACGGTCTGCTTTCCCCATTCCCGCTTTTGCAAGAGACGTGACCCCGTTTCTAAACCTTTGAGCTAGCTCCCCCAATCTAACGAGCCTCTGTTACAAACCTACATTTGTTAATGCTCGGGCTGTTCTTAGCCTACCCCCTTTCTAATAACACAGCATTCTCACCAATGCTTATTTGGGATGACTGTGGGAAGATTTTGAGACCAGATATAGGCTTGGCGAAACACTCATTATGGCTGCAGCTCATCTTCTCAACGAAGAAATTGCGTATTCCCCCAGTGCTCCAAATCTGCTTCCATTTGCTGAAGCAGCAATTTGACATTTAAGCCATTTGGCTCTTCTCAGTGGTTTCGCATTTTACTTCTCAGATTTCCTGAGGTATTTGTTGCAGACTAATATTTAATCACGCTCTGGTAGGGTGGCAGCTCAAGTTTAGCAAAACTATTGCTAATATTCAGGTCGGGAATAATTTAATTCGGAAGCAGACGCTTTCCCAAAGCGATGGATTTATTTAGACACTAATTTCAGGGAAGTATTTGGGCTGGTTACAACCAGCGCTACTCCGCCAGCATGTAAAGCTCTGTGCAGCGCGTTCCTGACAGTTGTGACAAACTGATTACCCCTTATTCTCTCGTCCAAAGACTCCGTGGCCAAGTGGAGGAGACCATAGGCATCGGAGCCTGTTCTCAGGCAGAGGAGGATTAATCCATTGACTTTTAAAACTGCTTTGGGGCTGACACTGACAGAAGTTGTCCATTAACAAAATATGGGAGGGATGTCCGCATGGGATGTAACTTCAAACGGAGAGCTCCCTTTCCAAACCTCTACAATGAGAGATTCGTACAGCTAAAATTAAAAGGTTCTCTGCTGGCTGAAAGCAAGCACTCCGAAGGTTTCCAAGTGCTCTGTTAGCAGGATCTGAACATTGTCCTTGCTTCATCCAGTTTCATTTGGGGTTTATGCAAACCACAGGCACGGTCTGCAGTTCACCAGCTAGTATTTTTGCTGAAATCTTTGAACAGCGATTTAGTAATGATACGGGCCTCTAAGTACTGCACACAGCAAAGGCTCCTCTCACCAGGAGAACAACTACAGTAGTTTCCTTCATGGACTGTAGACGCTCCTCTCGGAAGGAACGGCCTGAAGGTCACCCCTCAGGGACGCGCTCACAATACCTTGGGACATTTGTCTGGATACTACGTGACCCCACAGCTTTTCAAACTCCCTCTTGCCTCTACGGTTTCTCCTGTTACCTAACATTTCAGGGTTAATCAGTCCCACGTATCTTCAGCTAGTCTGCTGCTCGCAGATCTACCCAAGGTATCCAGAACTTGGGCTATTTGAGGACTAGAGGATTTTAGATTAAGTGGCAACGGTAGCATGTATTTCATTATGATGTGTAATGACCTTTGGAGATCGTTTTTAATTTAGGAAAGAAGTCTTGAGTCATTTCAGGCTTTCGAGCCAGCATCTTCTGCACTTTCATATGGCATCTTTATGTTCCGAAAGGTTTGCTTGCCCGCGTCTGTCGCCAACATATTCAACTATACTCTGAAATGAGTTAATTGCGACGCAGCTTTCGGATCTTCTGTCTTCATGACTCCCTTGTAATCTTTTCCACTCCTTCTCTAGGATTCATTTTTCGCAAGCTCGCTCTGTCGGTGCGATTGTCTGTTTATTGACTGATGCTGGCACTGAAGACTTCTGTTTATAGAAGTCTTTATCGCTTATTTCTTTATCACTTATTCTGTGGCGTTTCATGCCCACAATTTTCCCAGCGGCTGCAAACCTTCTGCAGATCAAATAATTTGGGAGTAGCTTAGATGAGGGCGGCTTTGATTCCTTCAGAGTTTGTTTTCTTCGCCTTGAAAGGCAGGCTTTGACACAGATACCACTTCACAGTTAAGTGCTGCTGATAGCGATTCGTTCAGTTTATCAAAAACTTGAAAACAGTTGAGTTGGGCGATTTGGTTGCCAGGATGAATGCTCCCAGCGTTTCCAATTACATTCGTTTCACACAGGTGTGCCTAAATTTCCCTTAATTTCTGCCTGTCAGCTGCCATGCTATTTTCTGTGATAATTCCCCTTGACTGCAAAAAATAAACGCCAAAGTAATGCCTAAAATCCGTCCCCAACAGCCCTCCTTCGCTGGGCCCTAAGCACCTGCTCGCTCCCCGCAAAGCGTGTCTTACCCAGCGACTCCCACGAAATGCCGTCGGGGGGGCTGTCTCTCGGCCTTCTTGCTGAGTTTAACTTCTGCAATTGCTCAGACTTTCTACAGTCTTCTGCCTCTTCTCTCCCCTCCTTCCTTTTCTGAATTTCACAGTCTGCCAAGATTTTTTCATCGGATTATCTTTATTTTCCATGCTTTGTATGAACGAGTTGTATTTCTATTCCAAGCAACCGGAGCGCGTTCCCTCCCCCCTCCACCCCTTCCTTAAAGTCTCTCATTTTTGGAAGACGAGTAAGAATTTAAACAGCAATTCTCACCCCTAGTAATGAGAGCCACTGTCGTGTTCCGCAACTCTCATTTCTTTTTAAAGCAAGAGCAAAAAGATATGTAGAAAAAAATATTGCAGTTTGTGGCCTTTGAGCATAAGCTTTGGATATTGTCTGCAAATTTATTTCTTTTTTTCTACTGGCAATGATGAAATGTCGCAATCGGGTCTCCAGGTCTGTTATGGAGTCCCAAGGGAAGACATTGTCTTCTAGAAACTGTGTTTACTTTGTCTCTTGCAGAAAGCTCGGGTTCGACAACATTGTAATTAAATTTTTATAGGACAGATTGAGTTTCATCCTTCAGCATTTTCAGGCAACTTTTAATTCTAATGTCATCCACCCTCTGTTTTATATATAATTCAAGCAGCTCTCTGCCGCAGCCATGTCATGCAGCGCGGCGATGCGCTGTCACTCTTCTCCTCTGGGCTGGTTTCTAGCAGTTACGCCCTCACCCCAGCCAGTACCTTCCTTTTTTTTCCTACTACAACTCTGGATGTGAGAGAATTCCTCGGAGATCACCCCTCTAACCCCGGCGTCAGGGGTTAGCTGGTTTTCTCTGGTTCGTATACTCTGCTCTGTTTTGGCAGCCAGGGTTTGGGAGCAGATTCAGAAAACCTCTCGAATTGCACGCCTGAAAAACTCGTCTCAGTGAGGTACCACATTTGAATGTTCTGGAAGGTCCATCTTCCACAGTGCGGTGCTCCACGTCTGCTGAGCTGGGCGGGCTTCGTTAGCAAATGACTGTGCCGCCCGCACAGGTGCCGGGCAGCCAGTTCAGTCCAGCATGACAGGCCGGCGCGGAGGCGCTCGCCCCGACAGTTGACCATCTCTGGCTTGTCAGAAGCCTTCTCAAGAGGCTCCCAGGTGACGCCACAGCGAGCTGGGTGTTCCGCGTACGAAGATCTCTGCCTTCTGCTGTACTGTACCTGAATAATTTGTGTTTGGCATAGGGACTATACTGCTGCCTCCGCTGGCTCAAGCTGCAGGGGGAAGAAGCTTTTGATCAAGAAGGGCCGAGCTCTGTCCTTGCTGCTGACGTGACACTGTCTTTAATCCACACAGAGGGCTTGCTTCTAGCCTGAAAAGATGTTTTTCATGCCATTTTCATGCGCGGCTCGTATTTAAAGCTAAAGCATAGCAGTGAAAGCTACACACCCTTTATTTGCATGTCTGAACTGATGAGTTTGCAAAATGGGACCAGCAGCGGCTGCATGGCTGTGGGTGAGCATCACGCATACGGTCTTTCCATCCCACACGTCCTTCACAGCGTTCGTGCAAATGGACTAGCTGCCCAAACTGAAAGTAAGCAACAGAAAATGCCCTGGGAATTCCTCAGACAGCCAAAGCGCTCTCAGCCATTTTGATGAACCAAGGGGAATTTCACGGGAGTCAGGTTTCTGGAGCGGCTCTGTCATTTCAGAAGGGGAACTTGGGCATTACTGTACACAGCACTGTCCTGACTTCTGCCTAGCTTATGAACAAAAGGAACAACAAGGTGTTCTTTAAAAGATGAAGGTTGAAAAAGTTGAAGATTGAAAAAGATGAAGTACAATTAAAATATTGGGACACAGACGTGTGATGTAGGAAATGTATGTAAACAGTATAGTCTTTCCAAAGACGATACCTGTAGCATTGTCCCATCCCACCACAGCAAGAAGTTGGAGAATTCAAAAGAGTTGACCAAAAGCAGGGAGGGCAGCCATGGACGAGAGAAGAGCGCATGACGAGACACTGAGAGATCGGCTGCCTCAGAAAAAGAGGAAAGTCAGAAATTATGTGAGGGAACCAGAGAAAATACTGAGTGGCCAAGAGAAGGTACAGCAGGAACCTTCCATTTCTTCTTTTCATGTAACACAAAAACAAAGGAATTAGAAAGCAGCACATTCCAAACCATTAATTTGCACACGTACCATTACAGTGTGTAACTTGTTACCACAAGAAAGCGTTGCCGCTGGCTTATTAGGACTCAGAAGGGGAGTGGACCGTTGGGTCCCAGGAGTGACTACAGTAGTCGTAATGAGTGGTACGGAAAGTGAATTAAACCTTTTATTATTATTATGTATTAAACAGAGCTTCAAGCAGTCCAGCAATCAGAGCGCGGGATGAGATCCAGCGTGAGGAGCTCACCCCGAGTTTGGCCTGGCAAATTGTGCCTGTTACAGCGTGCCTGGCACCAGCCGCCCTCAGAGATGAGGTACCACACTAAAAAGATGTGAGGCTTCGTTGCCTTTCACAATTCCCTCATTTTGCCCAAGCAACGACAGCACGTCTCGTAACAGAGGCATGGCAACCCTCCAGATACCCGTGTCCTTCATCTCACCGCCCTCAGATCTGCTCCTCGCAGCCTCCGGGTGAGCGATCCAAACTTTCCCCTCTGCTGCTCTCTGCACCGTATCTTGTACCTGATCACCTGAGGAAGGAAGAGAACGGGAAAATTAAAACAAACTAGGCCCTGACCCCTGAGACGCTCTCCTTGTTGGTGGGGGATCTGACTTGCACGAAACTTCTTGCAGAACTGCAGGGCTTAATGGAGCCGGCCTCTTTGCAGATTGCTTTTCCCCGGAACGGTCATCTTCCGTCTCACCGCACAGCTTTTGTCAGTGCTGGTTACATGCGCTGTCTAGTTCGGGCTGGAAGCTCCTTGGGGCCCAAAGACCTCTCACCCTCTCTTGTCCCCCGAGTGTCCTGTGCACCAGGAGCAGGACAGAAATAGCAAATGACCATCACAGTGATCAGGAGTCATCTGTGAGCTGCATGGTTCACACAGTAAGGGAGAAAACGTCTGGGGCTTCACCGGGGATTGCTGCAGAGTGAACATGGTCAAAACCCCCCTCTCTCCTCCGCTTGGTAGTTTGAGGAGAGTAATTTGATTGGAAGGCAAATCCTTTAATCTCCAGATATAAATCAACAGAATGGCAGAATTGCTTAGGACAGAGCATATCATACAGGGCATGTACTGTAAGTCTTTTTTCCCTTTAAACAAACATGGCCCCCCCAGCTGTTAACCTACTTACAGAAGGTAACTCAAGGCTACACGCAAACTCCTGAGGACATTTCATTCTGTCATTACAGCACAGACTCAATCTTTCTGCCTTAGAATAATTGGGCTTGGTTTATGAAGGTCCAGGCTAGAGAAGAGATCAGCTCTGCCAACCTGATGCTAAAAGCCCTCTCCAGTGCAGAGGAGCAGGATTAAGCCCTCTAGAAGGCCAGGCTGCCCTGCACGTCCCAGGGCAAGCCTCTGCTTAGATAAAGAACGATGCAAATATCAGCTACTACAGCACAACAAGCCTCTGCAGGTTCTCCTCTTCCCGTGTGGGAAAGCCCGTGCTCTGGGTCATGTGCTGTGTGTGGGAAGTGTCCTGCACGCCGGGTCACTCACAGCAGGACCTGCGACGCCGGGTAGCAGCTAGAGCCGTGCTTTCTGCCGGCGCTCCCAGGACGGCGGGGCCCCCGGCAGTGGTACTCACTCCCCCACACTCGGTGCAGCACCGCAGCCGCCCTCCTCCTCTGCGGCCCTGCACACCGCGTTACGGCTGACGGACAGATCCCGGATCAGGAGATCACGGGGTGTGCCAGCTGCAAGGCAAATCCCATGACCGGTCAGAGAGACTTGACAGGTCTCTGGGATGGCAGGGATCCCTGGCCAAAATTCCATGCCTTCCATTGTGGTGGAGTCAGCTTTGATGAGCGTAACAGCCACGTCTGCCTGGCAGATATCTGCCAGTGACCCACAACACTTTTGTTGTCGCCGGAGCAGCATCCTGCCTCACTCTGACTAGTTAGCTTCTACTCGCATGCCTAATTCACCACAGGGAAGTGGGCGTGAAACAAAGACTGCGGCATGGGAGCGAAAGTTGCAGGCTAGTTTTGTAAGGATATTCAAATTCTCTAAGATGCTTTCAGGCATTCACTTTCGAAAGCATTCGGAAACCTAAATTTCTTGAAAACAAGAGTCTGTTGGGTGCTGCTATAAGCGTTGAGGCAATGCTCTGCTCCACTCAAACACTTTATAGGTCTTGTCACTCAAACACTTTATAGGTCTTGTTCCTTTTTCTTTTTCTTTGTAGAGGGCTCAGGTTCATTACTTACTAACTGTCACTGACGAGCATTCGTTTTTGGAAGTGACCCCTCCAAAGGCTCTCCTGCATGTCTGAAATGAGTGAGCGATCAGAGGAATGACAGTGAGCCCCACGGCAACAAGCAGCCCTTAAAGCAGCATCCCTGCGGAGCCAGGACTAATGCCAGCAGCCCTGCCTCCCAAGCACTTCTCACGCTGAGCATTCACCTTCGGCTATCACGCCATGGGCTTTGAGGAGAGAATGACAAACTCTTGATAAACGGGCAAGAAAGCTGCACAGTTCACTGCTGTTTCTCTCCAAGACTGTTGCTGCCAATGGCCTGGAATCAGCAGAGCCAAACCCTGCCACATTACCGAGCGTCCCTAATTTGCACTGGCTCCCATCAACGTGGAGACGAACGAGCATTTGCTCTCCCTTTCCAGCTCCCTCGGTGCTCACGAGTGACTCACATGAGACGAGTCAGGCCTGCGCGCAGAACAGCCCAGAACTACTGGCCTGCTCTACCTGCCCTGCTGGGCTAATGGGCCTGGCCAGGAGCGACTCGTTAGGGAGATGAACTGGTCCCCTTCCCTTTCCCCCATCCACTTTCACTGTCTGGCTTGATGAAAGGGCAGAGCCATGGCCTACTAACGTGCTCTCCCTCCACCTCCCCCCTCAAAAACCCCAAATAATCGCCCCTCGCTATTACACGGGCAGACACACCTGTAGCGTCTCATAGATTTTGTCTACCATACGATTGAGGAGAGTGGCTCATGCTGCTCTCTCTTTCAGGCCAAATGCAGCTGAGAGAGGACTCGGGGAGTCTGGAGAGGCAGCTGAAAAAGCAAGTGAAGTAGGTTATATTCTTTTGAGGCATAAACAAAGACAAATGAGATGCTCTGAATTTTTGCATAGTGGAAGTACGCAGGGAGGCAACAAATGGAGTCTGTCCTAAAGTTGCTCCCATAAAGCAACGAGCAGGCTTCAGATTTTAAACTAAAACAAGGAAGTTTCAATAGTGCCCCGCAAAAGCCATGCTAATCTCAGGTAGAATAAGAAAGTAGACATCAATTTTCCTGGGCAAGCTAGGCTTGTAAGCACAGTAACAGCTAAGAGAACACGCCAGTCAGTTGTTCACCTAGGAACAAGCTCAGCTGGGACTTCACCCTGCCTTTACACTGATGATTTCCGAAGAGTTACAGGAATTCAACCGTGTGGAGGATTGAGGTGCAGCTTGTATTACATATTGCCTTTCCTTCCTTCCTTCTAGTCAGAAATAAGTTACTCTGTTCTTCAGATGTAAGCCAAGCTATCAAACTCTCTCCTCCGTCCTGCTCCTTCCAATGCCAACAATAAAAATTCAACTGACTTCAGCTGAAGCAAGACAGGATCTAAGATAACAGGGAAGCCCAGTTCTCAGTGTTCTGAGAAGCTGTGCATAACACGGTAAAAGAACGTAACAGCTGAAGACGTGCAGGGAGCATGCCACGTAGCACAAAGAAGAAGCCGTAGATGGGGATGAGACAACTGGAAGAATCTGTTCTCAGCTAGCAACCTGCATGGAAGAACAGCGATGGGAGACAGCTGCCCGTGCTGTGATGCTGCATGCTGTACAAACAGATTTACTTTGCTTCAGAGGAAGGAAAAACCACGGCTCTTGGGCTGTTGGTAGCCCACCTCCCAGGGTTTACGAATTCAGGTTTTGTAAAGTAGGAAGCCCCTTGTGCAATGAAATACAGACGTTTGGATTATGGTGGACAGCTGCCTGCTGCAACATGTAGTTTATAATGGACACACCTATCGCATTAAAGGGCTGCGGCCTGCTCTGATTTATGATGGTTAGGTGTGCCTGGCGGGGACTAGGGCGAGTTATCAAAGCTGTCACCTGACAGAGTGAAGTCTGGACACCTCCGTCTCCTTAACACCAATAGTTTGCTCCTGGGTGACCACTGTGCATTGAAGGTTAAGCTTTGGACTCTTCTCTTTTGGGGAATAAATTCAGGGCTCAGTGAACAACCAGAAGTTTTGAGCCGGCACTGGGCCCTTGGGGACGGGAAAGCCAAGGGTGTCCTGGGGGGCACTGAGGAGAGCGTGGGCAGCAGTGGAGGGAGGGGATCCTGCCCCTCTGCTCTGCCCTGGGGAGGGCACATCTGCAGGGCTGGGGCCAGGGCTGGGCTCCCCAGTTCAGGAGAGACGGGGAACGGCTGGGGAGAGCCCAGCGGAGGGCAGCGAGGGTGGTGAGGGGAGTGGGGCATCTGTGCTGTGAGGAGAGGCTGAGAGCCCTGGGGCTGTTCAGCCTGGGGAGGAGAAGGCTGGCAGGGGATCTCCTCAGTGCTCATCGATATCTAAAGGGCGGGTGTGCAGGGGACGGGGCCAGGCTCTTTCCAGTGGTGCCCAGCGCCAGGACGAGGGGCACCGGGCACAAACTGGAGCCCGGGCAGTTCCCCCTGAGCGTGAGGAAGAACTTGTTTGGCGTGAGGGTGCCCGAGCCCTGGCCCAGGCTGCCCAGAGAGGCTGTGGAGTCTCCTTCTGCGGAGAGATTGAACCCCGCCTGGCCGCGTCCCTGTGCCCCCTGCGCTGGGGGCACCTGCTTTAGCGGGGGGATTGGGGGATCTCCAGGGGCCCCTGCCAGCCCCCGCCATGCTGGGATTCTTTTTGAAGCCAAAAGCAGATCAGCCCAGTGGTCAGACATACTCCATAACGCAGCGCCAATGTAACCCACTACTTTTTGTTGTATCACAATGTCTGCTCCACAGACACTGGAATTACTGTGCTGCACTAGAACCAGGGTCTACCGCGTCTCGGAGAACACCTAGCAGAAAGACTCCAGAGGAGAACAGAGGTGGATTTACTAAGGAGAGGCAGGCATCTTTAAGCCTCTGATGATTTGAAGCCCAGGGTAATCTAGGACAGCCTTGAAATTCAAACCGTCGCCCGATCCTCCCAAAGCAAGCCATTAGGATGCTATTTTATCTTGGAGCTTAAAAATAGCACATGGTACAAGCAGTTGTTATATATATATGCCTTTCATCAGGACACGGGATTTCCCCCATCTTCCCCTTACAAGCTCTGGCCCTGGAAAGGTACCCACACCCTCAAGTTTGGGAGGAGGGGGGGCGGGCAGAAGCTGCGACCTTAACTCTACGTGGATGGGGTGTGCCCCCTTCCACAGCCCGATGCTAACGGCGTGTCATCCCTCAAGCGACTAGACAGAAGGGACACACCTATTTTTCTTTTAATTTAGTCACCACACTTAGGTTTTCTTATCTCACAGGCCAATGTGTCACATACTCTAATGAGATTTAGTAGCTCTGTAGCTCTCCGCTCAGATGAGTGACACATACACCTCTTGGGCACATGCGGGAACCTTGTTGTCAACAGCCAGGGGATGATCTCCCTTCCTCATGGATTAACTTGCGTAATAGGTTATAATGGTTTAAACCATTAAGAATGAGGCTGAATATTCCTCCTGCGTGGTCATCGTCACTGTACCAGTACTGGATGGTCTCATCTTTCTCTTCTCTGCACGCTAGGGAGTTTCAGCCATGTGCATCACAACTACACCTGCTGTACAAAGCGTGTTCTTTCATCACTTTCCATTGTGCTATCTACATTTCATCCCTATACCTTGTTCTCCTGTCCTTCTGCACGCAAGGAGGGTTGTGTTTCTGGACTAGAAGGGCCACGCTGGAATCTAAGCAAAAGCACCAGTGGTACTGGTTGTTCAGCCACCTGGAGCGGTGGGTGAGCTCTCCATCTGACCCTGGACGCTGTATTTTACAGAAACTTCACCACATTGATGAATCCTCCTGTCCAACACAGGCATGCACGTGCTCCCAGGACATCCTCTCCCCCGCCAAACGTAGTCCTTTCCTGCCCCACCTCGCCCTCCCCAAGCCACGGGATGTCCTTCATCTCCTGGCAGCCAGCATCCACCCTCAAACTTCTGTGTCTCTGTGAGCAACCATCTTGGTCCCCAAAGATGAGATGACGAAGCGTTGCTGCCAGGGAGCAAAATGTGCCGCTTGCCCTTCCTCACTGTGTGCCAGTGCTGGATACACGCTAATGCTGGGGTTGCTCCCCGCTGCCCGGGGAGGGGACCCGCTCTTACCACCCCCAGAGACTGTGCCAACTCCAAAGCNAAAGATGAGATGACGAAGCATTGCTGCCAGGGAGCAAAATGTGCCGCTTGCCCTTCCTCACTGTGTGCCAGTGCTGGATACACGCTAATGCTGGGGTTGCTCCCCGCTGCCCGGGGAGGGGACCCGCTCTTACCACCCCCAGAGACTGTGCCAACTCCAAAGCACTGGTGCAAAGACACCCTCCCACCCTGCCAGCACCCAGGGCCTGCCCAGCCGAGCTCAGGCCCCATCAGTACCTGAGAGCCCCACCAGTGCCCGAGAGCCCCATCTCCCCTCAGCCCCTTGTTCCCTCACTGTATCCCCCTCGGGCCCTTGCCTGTCACCTCCAAGTGCCCTCGCCTCCATCTGCCCTCAGCGCTTCCCCTAGCCACCATCTCTCCTCACCGCTTCTGCTCAGCCTCCTCCCTGCTTCCCCTCAGCCATGTCCCCTCAGCCCCCATCCCCTCAGCCATGTTCTCAGCCCCCTGTCCCCTCAGCCATGTCCACTCAACCCCCTGTCCCCTCAGCCATGCCCCCTGAGCCCCGTCTCCTCAGCCACGTCCCCTCAGCTCCCCGTCCCCTCAGCCACGCGCCCTGAGCCCCTGTCCCTTGAGCCATGTCCCCTCAGCGACATCCCCTGAGGCCCCTGTCCCCTGAGCCCCCTGTCCCCTGAGCCCCCGTCCCCTCAGCCATGTCCCCTCAGCCCCCCATCCTCTCAGCCATGCGCCCTGAGCCCTGCTCTCCCCAGCCATGCCCCCTGAGCCCATGTCCCCCTGTCCCCTCAGCCTCATGTCCCCTGAGCCCCTGTCCCCTC
>VZSC01007686.1:59143-96837 GCA_013398225.1 Steatornis caripensis
GAAGGCGCCGGAGCATCAGGAGCGCATCCGCCGGGCCGGGCTGCGCGCCTGGGTCCTCCCGGGGGAGGCGGGAGCTGCCGGGAGCCCCTTGGGTGCGTGGAGGGGGAGAGGCCGGGGCGATCCCGGGGAGCCGCTGCTGGGGGCAGAGCTGGCGCGGAGCTGGGCTCCCCGCAAACGCGGAGGGAACGCGTTGTTTTCCCTCTTGGGTCGAGGGCAGCGCTTCGGTGAGTCCGCGCTTCCTGGCGGGGCCTCAAAACTTTTTGTGGACGTGGTGGTCGCCCCTGCCGCCTTTCCCCGCCATCCTTCTGCTTGGCCTTCCCTGCTCCCTGAGGACGGCTGTGGCGTGGCGTCGGGGGGCGTTTGTGCTCGGGAAGGCATCGGCGTTGGCAGCGTCGCCGCCTGGTGCGATGGGTGTGGCGAGCGGGGTGGATGCGGCAGACTCGAGGCCTGGGTGGGTGCGTTGCCCAGTCATCGGCGGACTCCAACAGCGATCTATTTATGTAGATATCTGTAGATGGGGCCCGCTTTCGAGATGAGCAGACTCGTTTTAGGGAGAACGGTTGTGGTTTTAAGCACTGAACGCGTTTGCTGCAGCGTGATGTAAGATCGCTGCTAGCAAGTTTTAAGTTTTCGGTTCTGAGGATGTTGTTCCGCTGCCAAAAGCTGTGTCTAAGTGTATCTTGCTGCGGGTAGTACGCTTTGTTGTAAACTCCGCTTCTGCGGGAGGGCTGTGTTACAAGCAAGATCTGTGAATGTATTAAACTGGAATTTAGATGTTGGGTTTTGGGTTTTTTTTTTAAGTTCTTTTAAATAACTCTCACTTGGCTGCTCCTCTTCTTTCCCCAGTCAGGGGAAGAAATATGGATTTAACAAATAAGCTCATTTATTTTAACTTTTTCAAAAGTGTGGGTGGGTTTTTTGTTTTGTTTCTTTTTTTTTTTTACGCTGGAATCCTATATTCCATGAACCGTGTTCTTCCCAGCTTACAGTTTCAGCAGGGTATCTGAAAGGCTTCTTGAATAATATAACAGACATCTAAGTACGCCCTTAATGTTTCAGCCTGCGGAATAGCAGGCCTTGCTCGGAGCCTCCTTACGCCCTCTTTGCGCGGGGCTCTGTGTGATGCTGCTGTAGCTTCATTTTGTAACCTGAAAGGACAGGGCTGTGCTGGAGTTGTACAACTGGAAAGCTTATTCCCTCTTTGCTGCGCCTTGATTATCCCACCTGGCAGTGTGTGTTTTACTGGTATTGCATATGTATAAGGTGCTGGTGTAGTTTGATGAACTCTTACTTGAGAAAGACAAATGAATTGTAACTCGACTGCATTGCTGCGTTGAATATTTTTATGATAAAAGTGATGTTGGCTGGACAGAGCTGCCCATGTTAAAATGGCTTTAAGTTTTTTGTTTGTTCGTTTTTGCTTAGGAGAACTGGTGAAATCCCCGATTATCCTTTCATGTGCATTTTGGAGGATTCATGGACTCCTTTTTTATTTTTAATTTTTATGCTTTCTGCCCTCCGCACGTTTGAAGAGATGTGCTTTTTCAGTTTTAAAGAGAGCTTAACTGACTCGCTATTGCAATAGCAGCAATATCCCGTCTGTTCTGTTTTCTTTGGTAATAATTACATGTTAGTGACAAATAATAAGCTTGAAGGCAGAATAGTTGATCTGTTTGCGAGTGTGATTGTTGACTCTAAAACTGAAGGGCATGGGTATTATTAAATCTGTGTTATGTGTCTCTGCAGAAATGACATCAGGGAAATACCAAATAATACAAAGCCGTGTCAGTGGTTTGAAGATCACGGCCCTGCAAGTTCAGCTAGAGCACAGCGTTGCCATGGGTACGGTTTTGTGGGTCACCCCTCGTTCCCCCTGGGTCCTCAGATGATATTAGGACACGATTAAGTCACTCTTGTCCTTAACAAATGGAAGCCTGTTGGTAGTATGCTTACGCCAGTGGATGCTCGCTGAAACTTTAATATCTGACTTTATCAGATGGTTTCTTAAAAGCTAATGACTCTGTCAGTCAGTTTACATGTTGCTGGCTGGTGAGCATCGAGCAGGCTCCGAGGAGCGTTGAACACCACGGCTCAGCTCTGGGAACTGCAGCACCTCACCCTCGCAGGATATCTGGAGATCTGTTTTAACAAGTTGCCTAATTTGTCTGTGGGAAACTTTGAAGGTTATGAGTAGTGTGGTGTGGGTAAATGCATCACTTCAGCCCTTGCCCGCTGCTTTGTACGAGTTGGCTGTGGGCATCGTAGAGAGTGGAGCAAAGAGACCAGGAGGTGAATAATCACACTATAGGCTCCCATAAACTGTTGAAAGCAACTTGGACTTCCTCTGGTATCTGTGTGTGCCATGCCGTGCTGGTAAGCATCATTTAGAGATGGCAATGCTACTTCTGAAGTACTTGGTTTTAAAGTACTCGTTCGTTTTCCTTCCAGGGACACTTGACAGTTAAGCCTAGGTTTGAAGTACCAAAGTATTGCTTAAACTGTTCTTTCTATCATGATATTAAACACCCCCCGACACCTCCAACAACAGAAGTACAAGACAACCTGATCAACAGAAACACAACGAAAACAGAAGCAACTTGTAGGTGAGGCTGTGTGCAGGGTGGGACGTGACTTGATTTCCAGTCTTAAGCTCGTTTTATGAAGTCTGATGAATACTCAGTTTAAACAAATGAATTGCGTATTCTTTCTGGTGTTTGTAAAAGGGCTGACGCAGCCTTAATTTAGCGGATGGAGCTATAATTATGTTTGAGGTCCCAACCCCTGTAGTGTTTCAGTGGTTACCTCTCTTCCCTAGAAATAAATGAATCTGAGCCATTAAATTAGACTTGAGTTCTTGCAGAGTTCAGGACTAGTTTGGACCCATCTCTGTTAGCGCTGTTCTTGTTCTCCTGTACTATTCTTAAGCTTACCTCATGCTTACTGAACTCTGTCGATTTCTTCAGGTAATAACTCATTATTTAAACTACATCTGTCTCTGTGTACTGATGTACAGACTTCCAAATTCTGATATGTGCCAAACGTATGACTAAGGGAAACCACTGGTCAGACAGGCTGTAAGTCTGTCAAGATGAATTCAAGCTACTTACAATTCAAATGAAAGTGATGGTTACTTAAAAGCCAAATAATGTATAACTAGACCTTGTTTTGGTCCAGAAAAATCCCAAATAATTTATTTTGCCAGTCCAGACATAGATTGGAAGATAAAGTTCCAGTCTCCTCCTCGGATAGTGAAGATTTCAGGGCACGTTACTCATCGTGGTGTTGCCAGTCTGATTGTAGACGGAAAAATTGTATTTTGTGTTTATGCTTGTGGAGTTTCAAAGGCAAACTTGAAGAAGCTTATGTTGCTGTGAGAGGCAGACAGTTGTTTCCTGTAGCTGGGTGTTCATGCTTTGCGTCCCAACTGAAACAGATCAATCTCTTGCTTAGTCAAATCTCTGTGTATATGGCTTCTTCGTGTCTTAACAGTGTAATCAAACTGATTTTCTTTGCACTTTTTTGCTTTTCTTGCTTGAAGGCAAGTGAAATTATACTCAACCGTAGATCAGAGAATTGCAGGGGTCTGTGATTACAGCAGACGGGATGGTGGCAGAGCAGCTTGAGTCTTCAGCCTGAGCCATCATCTCCCAGAAGAAAGGGTAGATGTACTTTGGATCAGGTTCTTGAGGAGGTGGCATAAAAGCTGGGTTGAACAAAGTACAGCCCTCGTGAAGAATGCGGGCAGGTAGGCTCTCACGGCAGGCAAACCCGCGCTTCCCTTGTGGTGGATTTCTCCAGCCTCCTACAACTCAGAAGTCAATTTAATGACTTAGTATTTTGCACATGTAAGATTTCTTGTGGGAGGAACAGGTCAGTGAAATCAGTTGATGTAGACATTATGTAGGTTTTAACTTGGTAACAATAAGAATAAAATACTTCTGGCTCGCACTAGTGCCCTGTGTTGCGCTGCTTACTAAAGTTTCTGAATTTTAAATGTTACAAATTATTAAATATTAAAATTATTTAAAATGTCTGGGAATTCTAACCCCAAAGGATTATGGACAGACACAAGTATGATGCTTAAGCAGTATTTAAGCTCTAGCGCTATCTAAAAATACATCAGGATAGTGCTAAGGGTTTGGTGGGGCGGGGTGGGGGTCCCAAACAAGATCAGCCTTAGGCTCCTCTGAATAAATTGTTAAATTATGTGTATTGTCATACCAGCCTGTATTTTGTAAACGTTGGTGTGCTTGATAGCAGAATGTTTGCAGTTGTTGCTGTGGAAAACACATGAGATACTGTGAATGGGAAGTGTAAGTCTGCTACCTAGATGAAAAATGGATGTATGTGTGAATGATAGTTTAGTCAAACTTCATAATACACGTTCTTCCCTTGAAATACCTGCTGGAAGGTGGGGGGATGGTGGGTTATTTATTCTGTTGCTTTACATGCATCCTCCCCTAGAAATGGAGAGGGAAGGGTCTGATTTCTTCCCCGCCTACCCAGCCTCTTCACTATTAGAAAAGACTATTTCTTGCTGCTCTTTTAATCCCTGCCTGCCCTCTGACGAATTTGCCTCTGAGAGTGGCAGCGGCTGAATTCTCTCAAGGACTAGGAAGATACTAATTCTGCGATAAAGCTAGCGATGGCCCCGTGATTTGGATAAAACTAGCAAAAAAACCCCCAGTTGCGGTTGCATTATTCAGGCAGGTTTGTGTAATGCAATAGGCCCTGTATTAGCTTTCCTTTGCCAAGGTTAGATTTCCAGTCTCATGGAGCGGTAACTCCTTTTTTTTTTTTTTTGTTGTTGTTGTTGTGTAAAGAGACTTTAGTGTAGACAAATACAGGTCTGGAGTCTTTCTACCCTGCCCAAAATGATTGTGTGGAAGATTTGATATGTGGGTGGAAATAAGGCTAAGTATTAGGTATATCCTTGCACGCTGGATGACGTGACACACGTAGCTGGAGATTAAAGTGGGATGAGCAGTTCACTGTGCTGCATTCTGGCTATCAAGCTACTCATGCGTAGCTGCAGGAAGCTTCTAGGAGAAGTATGCAGTTAATCACATCCATTAGCATGATTAAAACCCTGATTAGCCTGTGTCACTCACTCGCATTCTCCACCTACACTTTGCCCCTTTTATCTGGAGTATTTGCAAGTATGAGCACAAGACAGACTGAGAACAATGCAGGCACCAGCCCAAGGGATGGTCTCTGGGCATTCAAATGTATCCAATAATTCTGGGCTTTATATTGGCGGAGCAGGCAAGTTCTTCAGTAAGCGGTACAGCTGCTGTCTGAACATAAAATGGTAAAAATCAGCCCCTCACAGATAGAGGATCCTCGGCAATACTGTCAGGAATGCGGTTGAACATGAAGTAGGCTTGTCTTGCTAGTCAGTCAAGTGCTCGTAGCTTGCTAATGTTTCGCATCTAGTGCGTACTCATGTTTTAATTTTAACGCCTCGATCCCTTTGTGTTGGTTGGCATGTTGGATCGGTGCTGTCCTTTCCTCTTAATGGCGAGAGCTAAAATGGGCTGGAGAGCAAGTCATGCGTGGATGTAATTCTATGGAAAGATGACTACGTTTAGGCTGAAATTAAGATTAGGGGAACTGCTTGCAGATTGGCTGGTTGGCTTTTGCCAAGACGTGAAAAAAGCCAAAAAGGAGGTAACTTTGTAATTCCGTTGTGCAAAACCTCTCCCTTTTTAAAGCTTTACTTGTTGGGGAGATACTGTACGTATTAAAGTTAGATCTTTTTGGAAAAGCAAGTTGCTTTCTGAGTATTAGGTCATACACTTCCAACACATTCCCGCCTGGGAGTGAGTCATTGTTCCTTTTGTAAAATTGCATTAGAGCTACATCATCCTGAAAAGCTGTTTTTCAGCTGAGTTTAGGGTGTTAACACTTGCTTTAAACAAAGTAAAACTATGGGAGCATTTATCAGATGAATTTCAAAGTATGTTTACATGCTCTTGAGTTACGACTCCTGAAGTGCTAGAATATGAGATCAATTCATACTTGTTAGTGAAAACCCTCTGGTGCTGGGGCCGCCACTTTCCGAGTGCTCTGGGTTTCGCCCCCTCCCCGGGCCCACTGGGGTTTTGAACCCTCGGCTCTTAAGCTGAGGACCGTAGCGTGTATGTACGTGTAATTTAACTGATGTTTGTGAAATGCTTAAAATCCTCTGAAAGGGGCAGAAGAACACGCACGTGCTTTATCTTGTTCTTACTTCTCCTCCCCCAACTTGTCACTTGTTCCTCGCGCTAGCTGTGCTGTGTCTAACCGTAGCTTTTTGCTGTAGATACTCGGGCGGTTCGTCCTTCTAGGAGCGTGATACTGAGAGTTTGTTTCCATATGACGGCTTTTTTTTTTCTGTAACAAAACTGGATTGAGGTTCCAGCCTCCTTCCACATGACACTTTTTATCGTGCTGTTATGCCAACGTAACTATACGTGCTGTAAAATGGGTCGGTGATCAGGTGGGATTTCTACAACTATTTTTAGGAGCAGCATCGAGTCTATTAAAGGGGAAGCAGAAACGACGAGTCGGAGAAGGGGATGGCAAGCATGCATTAGACTGGCTTTCTGTTGGGGAAGATGCGATGGAGAAGCACTGTTGGTGGTGTGACTGAATAAGAGCAGTGCAAAGCATGAAAGCTTGGGGGTGGAAAATCCAACCCCAAACCATACATACCGTCGATTGGAACGGCTTAAGCTGCCGGGCACGCCAGGATGTTACTGGAAATCTGAAAGTTGTGCTTCACTGACAGTTTTCCTTTAATCCCCTCTGGAAAGTACTGTGCATTTTCTAAGCTTCTAGCTGTTAGTAGTTTAAATTTGACTGGGTTTCAGGCATATTAAGAGGAAGAAGTCTGCCACTCGGTAAGAGGCTGCTTATCATGGTTAGGCTAAAGGTCTACCTGGTCTAGCAGGTGCTCTTGACAGGGACTGATGACGACTCCTCAGGAGGTTCTCATGTGGGTAAGTGTGGCTTGATCTACGCTTGAGTAGTCCTGTGAAATTGCTACTGATGCTGGATCTGAAATGCCGTTAGAAATACGGAGAGAAAACCCTACTGCAAGCAGCAGCTTACGGAAAGCATTTTTAAGTGTAACTGTTAGCACTGCCCGTAGCAGTTCGCAGTGCTTAATTCCTGCCTGTAACCTGATTACCGCCTGCACGAAGGTTCCCTTTCTGTTGGACTGAAACGGTGTTAACAAGAAACACGTGAATGTTGAGTTAGGAACTTTTATTTGGTTACTGCTGATCAGGGTTTTTCTTCTCATTGCTTTCCAGTCCTCCTCTTGAGTTTTTGTGTGTGTGTGTGTGGTGGGTTTGGTGGTATTTCTTTGTTTTGTTTGTTTGGGTGTGTTTTGATTTGTTTTGTTTTTTTCAAACCTTGAGTATTCTACTTCTCTCAGTCTTCTGACTCTCTGTAAAGGCTGCTTCTCTGTTGCAGTTTTATTAAATGTAGTGCTCTTTTTAAAGATGCTCCTATGCTTATCTGCAGTGCTCTGGAGGAGTCTCAAAATGGTTTTTCTGTGGTTCATAGATAGCTAATTAATAGTAGTGAAAGTAATTGGAAACTTCACAACTGTGGAAGAGCTAGGACAAAAGTCCTCAAGCCAGCTCCAGCAGAGGCTTTGAATTAGGCTGTGCAGACATAAGAGGCAAAGAATGAGACAAAGAACTGAGTCACCGGCTCTTCGTTCCTTTTGGCTTTTGTGGTGGGAGTGAATCGCTTTTCTTTTTTGAAATGAATCAAAGAGATTAGAAAAAGGGTTCTAGATGATTTGGGCTTCTTACTTAGCAGGAGATGTGGGTTTTAAAGTGATTTAGTGGATTGGCAGTAACCTAAATAGATTTATGTTGGGGATCCAGTGAAAGATCATAACGTAAGTTACTGATGCACAGCTTCAGAAGTATTACTTTGATTATAACTCCATACATGCTAATGTTTTCTGTTTTCCCTGAAAAGGCAGAGAGGAACCTCTGGAACGAAAGGTGAGACATAAAAGGAAACCTTTAAAATGATCTGGAGATTCTGGAGGAAACGTTTGGTCAGGACAGCAGTTGGTACTTGGGGTTTGGGAGTCCGCGCTCCTGCTGGGGCTTGCGGAATGCAGCTCCTGAGCGTGAGGTGGCTCCACCTACACCAGCACAGTTGGACGAAATGATGGGACATCGTCACCAGGTTGTCTGTGAAACTGGTGATCGTTGTCGCAGTTTAAATCTCGTGTTAAATGCTTTTGGGATGACGTGCTGTGACGCTTGTCGCCCAGTATACGTATGAGGTGGTGCTGCTGTGACACCACAATGATGGGGACTCTGTAGGATGCTGTGGGTGGCTCAAGCTATGTTTTATGTAACAAATTTGCATTTACATATGAAGCTACCACGTACGTAATCTGCAGTGTTGCTTTTAAGCATAAAGATACCCTGAAAAAGCGCATGTATTTTTTTTTTCTTAGACTGTATTTTAACCCATTTAAGCATTTACAACTTGTGAATTAAAGGATGTCTCCATCTCGTGTTCTTAGGACCAGATTTTTTTTTAACTGGTCTTTTCAGTGAAGCATACTTTTTTTTTAATTGGTGTTTGGATAGAGCGTGTAGGGCAATAGGATCAAGTGTCACATTGGGGATTACATATTTGTCCCGGAGTGACCCTCTTAGTAGCTTGCATTGGTGTAATTGGTGACTGACGGGGTTTACAGGGATGTATAGCTGCATTAGCACTGTTTTGATGTAACCCTAGCTTACTTTTGGTCCAACCTGTTTTTCAGCTTGGGATGAAAAATGATCCTTTTAAGGATCATCCTGTAATTTGTCTCAAACCAGCATTTTCAGGCTTGTATTTCCCCTTAAAAATAATGGTGATTTTACTGGGAATAATAGTTCTGTATCTGGATGTAGCAGCAGAGTATTGTATGGCATCGGTCTGGTTGCTGAAAACCAAAGCTGTCCGATAAGCTGTATGTTTATTTGAGGCCTGTGGATGTTAATAGTGTTTGAAAATATTGGTCAACTGTTCTTCTGTTGCAACAGCAGTCATTGTCATCTTGTTAAAACTATCACAACTCTTTAACTCCTGGTATTTTATATTATTTTGATGTGTTGCGTTCCTTTGCTAGTAGCTTCCATGCGATTTCCCTCTCCTGTAATGAATAAATACGAATTTGATAGAGTTGGGGAACATAAAGAAACTCCTTGCAACTCCAAGCTTGGTTTTCTCCAGCTAAGATTTTTTTAACTTGCCAAATTACCTCTAATGGCTGGTATGGCTGACAGACTTACCCTAAGGGCACATCCTTCTATACTTGTCTCTAAACGTAACTCTTGCAGGCTCGTGTGCATCCAGTACTGGGTATCGCTGGAGACTGTAACTTCAGTAGGATTTTTCCACTTTAATCTAGTCTGCAGTTATGCATGCTCCTCTCCGCTGGCAGAATCTCCCAGGATCACGTTCAGGTAATGATGGATTAGTAAACGGTTGTGATGCTATAAACAAGAACAGCTGAATTTGTGCGCTTACAGCAGATAGCAGTGTTGTACGTTGAATCTCCTTACGTGTTTGACAAAGGCCTTTAGTTCTGAAGCATTCGTTTGGGGTTTTTTCTTACTTACCTTGAGCTGTGTTCGTGCTACAGGTTCTACTCTGCTGCCCTCCTACTGCTGCGCTCCTCTGGCCGTTTCTCTCTCCTCTGCATCCGTATCAGCTGAACTCGCTTCCGACCTATGCCACTGTTTTCTTCCATCATTTGTTTCTTGCCTGCCAGATCCTGTTTATAGCCCCACTGAATGTATTGAATGTGGAGCGGTTTTCTTTTTTTTGCTTCAAAGACCTTTTAACAAAGCTGTTTGAGGGTTGATTGGGGCATGTAATTTAATACAGTGCTCCTAAAAATCCTCACTCTGGCTGGCGTCAGCTGATGCTGTGTCTTATTTAAACATACTGCAGGCATCTTGGTGGTTTGGTTTTTTTTTTCCCCTGGGGGATTGACTTCCTGTGATAAAATGAGATTCCCTTTTAAAGTAGAGATCTGTGGTTATATAATGAGAGTAGGAAATGGTCCAAAAGTGACACTGGGAGAACAGAAAAGTTATTTTGGTAACTGACTGTTAGACAGGAGAATAGAGAATATGTTCAGGAGTATGTTGGTAACTTGAATTCTCTTTGGAAAGTGAGGAGAATACATGCAAGGAATTAAGTGAGGGAGTGACCAGGTCAGAGCAGCAGAAGGGAGGTTACCTGAAGGACAAAGTTGTACAATGCACATCTAGGATTCCTCTTACAAGATTTAACTCTTTCCAGACAACTTTTATTCTCCTCAAGAAGCTGCTGGGTTGTTCTTGAGCGTGATGTGTCTTCAAGTTTGAAATGCTAAGAGCCTTGCTGGCTTTTGCTTTTTTGACTTAAAGATGTGAATATAGCGGCTTTTTTAATTTGTGCGTGTGGTTTTGTGCCCCCCTCCCCAGCAATAAGGCCGGACCAGGGAATTCCTTTCTTCCACCTGCATTTTCTGTTCCAGTAAGACAATCTTGCAAAGAATTATGCAGTAGTCAGAACTGGCTTTTTACGCTATTGGGAGGGCACTATTGAAATTCCTGAAGCAGATCAACTTTGCTCAGCAGGGATTGTTAGGAGGCAGCGGTACAAACTCGCGGAGAAGCCAACTGGACTGTGGCAGGGGATCACTAAACTTGCCGAGCGTCCCTAATCTGCTCTTAGACGGAGGAGTTCAAATTCAGCGCTGCATGCACGCGACGCTCCGTGCTGTGACCGGCTGTTCTTGCAAGGCCGATGTTTCTATGGATCTAAACTGGAAGATTGGTTGTGTTTGTTTGTACAAGGCTCTCTTAAAGAAATTTACGATTGATTAACTCCAGATAGTCACATTTTATTGAATAATGAGGTGATTGTCTATTTTCTTGCTCATTGTGTTTTTGATTTGTGTTCTCTTACACTGGTCTCGTGTTTTGTACCGGTTTGTGTCTGTCCTTGTCTCAAAGAGGGAAGGCAGGCAGAGGCGGAGGGAATGAGACTGTCATTAATTTAACTCCCAGTTCTGTTTGTTTCTCGCTTGCTTCCTCAGTAACCTGTGCTAAAGTGTTGAAGTTTAAAATAGTGCTGATACTTTCAAGTATAATCTTCAGCAGACTGAATGGGGAAATCTGCTTGTCTTGGACAACAGTTTTGGTCTGATGGGATACGTGAAAAAGCAGTGTTGTATTGTAGTTAGCACACTTGGTGCTCTTGGGGGTACGGTCTGAGGTCAACATAGGTAGAGTTTCGGCAGAGCTCAAGCGTACTGGTAAGCTCCAGGACACGGGGTGCTCGTGAACGGCGGCGGTATAAGTTTGGCATCGTTTTATTTTGTTCTCCTGCATAGAAGTGAAAAGGGAGGTACTAATTTCTGTAGGTGTAATAAATCCGTGTGTGGAGTCCAGTCTGAGAATTAGAATTTTTAAAGCCTGAACGTGTAGGAGTTGGCCAGCCATTCTGGAATCGTTTGCTGAGACCTTCCCTCTGTCTTCTAAAATACTTTTCTTTGTCAGCTTTCTGTTAAAGAAATTGCATGTGGGGAGGCGGGGGGATGCAGGTTGTCCGAGGGAAATGTTCTTGGTGTAGTTGATCGTTCATCTTGACGAAAGCAGTGGTCTCTGTCCCGTGCTAATAGGACCTTAGTGCCCACTGATCATTCCAGAGCTCCCCTTCAGCTGGTGCAGCTTGCTAAGGGCAGCTTCCTTGCATTTGCCCTGAGTCCCACAGACAAGTTGCTCTCCTGTGGAAGAAGGCAGTGTGTCGTGCTGGCTGCCTTTATGCAGGTCTGCCTCTGAAAGGACCCTCGACTGCTTTTCGGCTGTGATATGCCAGTAGAAACCTTGAAAATGCCCGAGAGTCATCAAAATTAGACTGGTTTTCTTCCTTCGAGTCTGAGGTATGTTTATTTTCACTAGTATGTAATTTATCTGTAGCCTTATTTTTCAGCAGCCGAATATGCTGACTGTGCCTGTTACATTTCCCAAATGAAATTCTCTGGCAAGCTTCACGTCCTCTAATATCATTTTGAGGTGCTGATGTAATCAAATGGTTGAACGTGGACTGAACAGGAAATTACAGAGTGCAAAACTTGCTCTTAAAATCTGTATGGAATTAAAATGCATTTGTTCTTTTCATATGTTTTTACAAGTAAGCATTTGTGGTATTCAGTAATTTAACTTTTGGCCTTTTTTTTTTTTTAATTGGAGATGTCAATTTATTGAATACCTAAGGGGAGTGGGAGGAATAAAGACTGATGTGTTGCGTATCTTTAACATATCACTGGAGTTTCAGTGGGAGTTATTTTTGCGACTCTATTCTAATAATTAACCAATGTGCTGAACTAATTTTGCAGATGTGAAGGGGGTAACACAATGAGTACATGAAAATAGGTAATCTCACTTGAAACGCAGGAGCAACCTGACTGTAGAACTGTAAAACCATGCATTTTTTTTCAACAACTGTTGTATTACTTAAGAGAAACTTAAGAGAAACAGAATTGATGAATTGAGGAAGAAAATACAAACACAGATTCATAAACAACCCTCCGAAACAGACAGGTAAAATAGAGGTAGCCTCTGATCTTGAGTGTCTCACCTAGCACGTACAGATCACCTTGAGTAGTGTTGTTATCTATACTCAATTTTTAACGCATGCCTTGAAAGAAAGGTAACTTCGTAAGTGACTCGGAGGACCCACATTCTGTCCTTAAATTATTTTAATTTTCAAATTAAAGATGGTTGGATCTGATTATTTACACAACATAGGCTTTGGATGCAGCTGAAAGATGGTACTGGGTTATAGAGAGAAGTCAAACTGCAAGGGGAAGCTGTATAGCCTCCAGCAACACTTCTCCTTTACTGATAGCGGACTTTTTCAGAGTAGTTTTCTTTCAGCAGTCCTGCTAATGCTTTAGGTTCAAGCTCACCCTTTTTTTTGTGGTCAGAGGAATAAATGGAATGTATTGGAGGGGAATAAAAGCAAATATTTTAGCGTGAACAGCAAAGGAGTAGGGCGAGGTAAGTTACTGTTAGTTGTTTTGATTTTTTTTTTTTGTAAGTCAGCAAGACAGTATTACTCTCCGCTTTCATAGCGTATGAGAAAAGAAATCAAAATGTTAAGAACTACTACAGTAGGTCAGGGAAAAGGTGCATCTACGTGAGTTTGTGCAGTAGCATGTTTTCTGTTTTGTCCTTTATTTGTTATCTTGTTTTCCGTGCTCGGGCGAGGGTCAGGTGTGGGCTGCCTCCTCTGAATGTTTGCATTGGAGTGTTAGGTGTTGATCAGCAGCTTTTGTACCGCAGCCTGCGTGCGTGTGAATCGTGTGTGATGCTGTCTGGTGTTCAGATGCATAATACGGCTTCTTTGGAGTCCCTTCCTTACGCTGCCAGTGCTGATGTCCTGCAATAAGAAACACCTTTTGTTCATATAAGGCAAATAATCTGTAAACGGGCAAGTGCTGGTGGTGTTGAGGAAATAACCCAGCTCAAAAGTCTCTGTGTCTAAATAAAAAAGATTATCTTTGGTTACCTTTGTCCTCTCGGCACAATTTATCATGCTTGTAGGCCACAATAATCGCTCTCGTGTCCCTGCTTATCTCTTCTGAGGGTTTTTCTTTCAGTCTTTCAAAGTACGGGAGCCATAAGTTATAGGTGAAATGCTTTGTGTTGTACTTGTCAGAAGCATAATGCCAAAAAAGGGGGTGCACCCTGAGGGGACCATTTGCATCTGCTAAACAGGGACGTAGACTGTATTTTATGGAATTGCCTCAGATCTTATGTGTTTTAGTCTGGAGATTGCCTGTGAATGGTTCTCTCTCTTAGCTACTTTTTACTAAATTACTTCTAGTCTACTATTCTTTCCAATATATATTAAAAAAAAAAAGTTCAGTGTGTTCAAGATGCTCACCAGATTGACCTGAGTAAAGGCGGTCTCTTGCTTTCACGTTTCTTTTGTGTAAGCTCTAGGTTAATTGACGCCTTCATTCTGCCTAGCTAAAGCTGAAAGGCAGCAGGGGCGAATAAGTTGCAGGCAGCAGATGCTTGGGTGAAAGAAGAAACAAACCAAGCACTGAGTGAAACTTTCTGAAGCATCTGTGTTTCCTTCTGAAAAGTGAGTTGAGAAGAGACAGCCTGTGCCTCGCCAGAGATCTGCGGAATTGATCCCTTCGTAGAACATAATCAGAGTTTCTTTCATAGAATCATAGAATCATAGAATGGTAGGGGTTGGAAGGGACCTCTAGAGATCATCCAGTCCAACCCCCCTGCTAAAGCAGGTTAGCCTAGAGTAGGTTGCACAGGAATGCATCCAGGCGGGGTTTGAATCTCTCCAGAGAAGGAGACTCCACAACCTCTCTGGGCAGCCTGTTCCAGTGCTCTGTCACCCTCACAGTAAAGAAGTTCCTCCTCATGTTCAGGTGGAACTGCCTGTGTTCCAGTTTGTGCCCTTTCGCTTCCTAAATACTGCAGGAGTTTCAGTTTTTGCTTTTGTTCTTACTTTCTATGATCCAGCCATTAATAAATGCCGCTGCCTTTTGATTTGTTTCAGTTGTGTGCTATACAATGGCAAACCTTAATTCTGTGTCCACTTACCTTTGCTTCTTGTGGCCAAGAGGGGAATTCTTGCATGACTGGAGTAAAATAGTGGGGACGGTCTGGAGCAAGGTTCAAAAAATGGCATGCTCAGTTGCAGGAGAGTGAATAGGATGCTCAGGTGTCAGGAGCCGTGGGTTCTGGCTTACATCCTTTGGATTATTTCTGGTTTTATCCAGCAAGCCTCTTGCATGAAACACAGAAACAGTTCCTGAAACAGAAGTCAAACCCTAGACCGCTTGGTTAAGAGGGAATAGACAGACACAGGCATGCTGGCCTTTCAGCATTTGCAACCCATGCGTTCAGGCTTACCTTACGTGTACAAGTGGACCCCTGTGTGTGAAGTGCCTGCAGCAAGTGCTCGGTTGGTAACGCACTTCCCAGAAGTGGCGTAGATGGCTTTGAACGCTTTCAGGCTGAGGAGGAAATAGAACTGGGATCTTGAGCTCCCAAGGTATGGAGCCCACTTCACTTAAAACGGGGATGCTGTAGGTGCTTTGGTGTTCTGTCAGCTTGATGCTGTTTGTGCGTGTTTCGTATGCGTGAGTGCATCTGTGGGATCAGTTCCTTCGGAGGCCTGTGTGAGGATGCCGAACTTCTGGATCTAGAATACACTGGATATTTGGCTTAATCAATTGCCGGTGCCCTCGGACAGGTATGACATCAGGGCTTCCAATGCTGAATGAAGTCTTGTAGGGAGGACTTGGCTGTCTAGAGCCTATTGGGTGCCAGAGCAGGCTACGTAATTTTTGTTGAGCTGGTATTTTGGAAGTAAGTGTCTCGGCTCCTCTGAGCTGAACATCAGGAGTTGGATTTTATTCGGGGGGCGGGGAAGAATGGTACTGTAGCCACTACTTTTTTTTTCCTTGCTCATTTTTCAGCAAAGGTGCCTTGCGCAGTAGCAACCTTCTCCTTCCATGCTGGCGTATTCTTCTTTTTCTTCAGCCTGAGGCCAGGTATAGGTGGTTTAGAATATTTTCTCATTACTTTTGAAATGAATGCAAAGCATGAGTGATGTCTAAAAAATGTTTCTTCTTTCAAATGCCAACAAAACCCCCAAACGCAAAGCCCCTCCCTAGCCCCTCTGATACTGGTCAGAAGTCATCCCCTTATGATTCTAAATTTGTCTGAAAAAGTTTAATAATTTCTTATAAACTTTTCTAAATCTAAAGAGGTAGAAATGGAGGAGGGCAAAAAAAAGGGGTGAGGGATACGGAATATTTTCTGCATAATAAAGTGAATCTTTCTGTAAAACATCTTCTTTCCCAATGAATCATAAAGCGCAGCTAGCTTTCTGAAGTACAATAGCGTGCAACAAAAAGCTTTTTGATAAAAGTTTGCTGTTGGGATGATCTCACCCTAGTGACCAACCGGTCGCTGTGCAATGCTCTAACTATTTGCTGAAACAAAAGCATGCAGCGTCGGCTGACCGCTGCGTAATCTGCTCCGTCGTGTTGGAGGGAGCCGAGTGCCCATTCAGACGCAGCCATGGCACGGCAGCAGGTAGGAGATGCCATCTGTAGAGCTTTTCGCTTCAGTTTAGAAACACCAGCCAGTCTTCGAGGGGGGGTTAAGCAAGAGCTACTTCTTGTGAATTGGCTGTACTTGATTTTCTGGCAATCATATTGATTTTTGAGACTCTAGATGGAAGATTTAAACTAAAACTGATCTAACAGTGATCCCAAGCTTCATAGTTTTAAGTCAGTTATTTTAAAGCTTCCTACAGTGAATCACTAAGACTTCTGCATTAAATTTACCCATCTGTATTTAGCACTGAACTTCCATCTTGCCAGAGTAAGAAATGAAGGCATCTCTGAAGTGGGTTAGAGTGTTTATCTAACATTCCCTTTGTCACATACTTCCTCCAGAAAAACATTCAATGACTCCTGTAGCTACTGCGTAGCCACATGCAGAGTAAACCCTGCTCCGTTCAGTACTAAATACTGGCAGTCGGTGTATTCGTGCTGCTGTGACTGGAGTCCTCTGCCCTTTCAGAATGAAACCCTTGAGAGGAGGGCCCTCCTCCCCTCCGCCCACGTTCCGTTGCTGTGTGCGTGATCGGAGTTTGGGTATGGGATGATTGACTTTCACTAAAAGTTTGGGAAGCAGTGGGATTTTATTTAGTAGTGCAAGCTACTAGAAGTGGTGCGTGGTGGAGTGCCATGTGCCTCTCTACCTGTTTCCATTTTTACAATTATAAAATTGTCGCTTTAAAATACTCAGTAGAGTGGAAAAACTTACCGTGATAAGAGCAAAGCCCAGCTATTCAACCTCTGCGGTTCCTGTGGGAGTTGACCGTTGCATCTGTGTCTCTTGCTGAGTTAGAACTCGCTGGTGTGCCAGAAACAAAGCGAGTTTGATTCCTTCTAACTCAGCTTTAGAAACTAGAAGTTGTAGTATTCATTGGGTTTGTTCTTTCAGTTTCTCACCCCTGTGTGATTATTTGTTGTCCTTGGATGCAGCGAGAGCCACATGCTGGGTGCAGTTTAAAATGCAATATCTGCGTGTACGGGAGCCAGGAGGTTCGGAGTCTGCTCAAACTCAAATACAAGTATTCCATTTCTGTCAATTAATGAAATGCTGAGAAGTATAAAAATAATGGAATTCTATATGAGACCATGTGTTACACTTGTCTTCCTTTTAGTTGGAACTTCTCTTAAATTCTGGAAGAATTAATTTGTAGTTTTAGAGTCATAACGGCTTCTAAACCTGAACGCAGCAGGAGTGACTATATTTCACCTACATGTTGTTGACTTAGAAATCCCCAAACCCCGGGTGGCATAGAAACAGAGCTGTTTATACAGCTTTCTGTTTTGTTAGTAGCTGTCAGGCGTGTTGCACAGGCCGGGCCCCGTGTTCCCAGCGCCGAGTTACGTTTCAGTAGCAGTGAATGTGATATTTGGGAGCGGAGCCTGTAGGTGCAGGGCTGCTGTTCACCCACGGGCCCGCTGACACGGCAGACAGCGAAACAGTGAAACCGCTCTGTTGGGGCTCACCAGTGAGCTTAAAATAAATCTATTTAAAAAAAAAATAGCAAACAAGTCCAGTTCGTAAGTAACTCCTACACAAGCCAGCCCTGCGTGTTTGAGCAGAAGCTGGTGGCCATGCACGCCGTCTGCTTCCGCTCTGCCAGTGCTTCGGGCGGGCGCATCTCAGCACCTGACCTTTTCTTTATTTCCCCAGTTGGTCTTTGCAGTGAGAACCTCCACATAGAACCGACAAGCTTTTCTGATTTGTTTGATGAGTGGGGTTGGCCTGACAAGCGGTTGCTCAGTTGTCTCGGCACGGGAGAGCGACAGGGATGCGCAGCTGGGGCCCCTGCTCCTGCTTACGGCGCAAACCGTGGCTGTTCCAGGACTTTCACCCCGAGTAACTTGCCTGCGTGCTTGAGCAAGACTAGCACTGGATTCGAGGCCCCTGTGTGGAGGGGAGGGAAGGGTTTTTATTTGAAGATTACTTTGTTGGCACTGGAGCAGCTCTTAGGCTTGTTTCGTTGGTCAGCTGAGGCCTTGCTATGCCGAATGGGCGATGCGTCGAGTACGTGTGCGTGTTCTCCCTGGGGCGCGTAGGCTTCTTGTGCGTCTTGTGTCTCTGCGGAATGTTCTTAATTCCAATAGCTGTGAGAAATACAAATCATATGGATCAAGTATAGCACTGGAAGCTGGTTTTATTGGTACATCTGAAGCGTTTTCACAAGGGAATTTTTTTTCATTCAGCCATACTACAATATTTATTTTATTCATGTAGCTTTTGATTTCTGAAGGCGTTATTTGAGATTTTTGACGCAGTAAATCTGTGCACTAACTTGCTTGATTGTGATGTACAGTAATGCACGTTGTACTGCTTTCAGCCCATATGTGAAGGAAACTGCTGCTGACCTTGCGACATCTTTGGAGCAGCTATCGCTTGCCTTGATAAGCGCAGAGTGAGTATCTGAGAGAACAGTCCCACCAAACTCCCCTTGTGTAGGGTATCGTTGTTGCAGTAGCACTGGCAGACTAATACTGCTCCCCTGACTTCGCCGAAAGGAAATAGGGTCTGTGGGGAAGGAATCTTCTAAGATGCTGAATCTCTCGCTTCCTTTTTCCTGAAGTTCTTCTCCATCCCACTTCTTGTTTACTGTGATGGAATAGCGATTTGCAAAAATGCAGCAAAATAAAAGTGCGTGAGTCTCGCGTCCTCCACGCCTCTGGCTGTTTTTGCCGTGGCTGTAACTGCTAATAGGTTAAACTCCCCCAAATTTAAAAAATCAAGTTCAACAATACATCGCAGTGTCTTGGGCAGGGCAGTGGATGTCGAGTGAATGGTCTTGTGCTGTGGCGCGCTGCTCTGCAGCCATCTTCCACAGGGCAGTTTTTGGAAGCCTGTCTGTGTCGAATACACCATTACGTATATCGTGTCTCAGACCTTGAAACAGTTCATTCACCTGTTCTGGTTTAACACAGCTGTCTGCACCTTGTAACCTGTCATCATCTGGTGTTGGATACTACGAGTCCGTCCCACTTTTTCAGGCAGGATTGAACAAACCTGGTTTTGGGAGACAGTTGCGTGATGGGAAACTGGTGGGGTTCTGGGTTCTGTTCCAGTTAATGTTTCGTTAGCTTTAGAAACTTTTTTCTCTAGAAACCTTAATAACTCTTTTACAGTTGTAAATAAACATCTGAAGGATTTATCAGTTAATTTCAAGGCTGGTCACTTTTGTCTTGAGTTTGCTAAGGAATGACACTGTGTTTTAAACCCCATCAAAGCCATAGTTTGGATGCAGAATATGTGAGTGTGTTCCAGCTCAAGCCAAATGTTTAATCTATTCGCAAACTGGCATTGAATCTTATTCGGACTGCTTGGTTTTCCAGCCCACTTGTAAAAAGGGGGAACTTACCTTTTACAGATAGACTTCTTTTGTTTGTTTGTGGTTTGTTTTTCCAGTCTGAGTCCCAAGGACTATCCCTCTTGGTGAGAGAGAACAGTTTCCTTTGCGGCAGGATGGGTTTTTTACATCCCCTCAAAGCGTTAAGACTTATGGAAAGCCCCAAAAGCTTGAGTGAGATGGGCTTCTTTATGCCTTGGACATGTGATACGCAACCTAAAAGGCAAATAACTATATGTTAATGATCTTAACCCTATCTGGCTACACTGTTCTGCCCTTTATCTCCCCTTCTTCTCTTTCACCAGGTACGGGTATCACTTTCTGCTTACACCTTTCAGAACAAATCTGCTCCTAGGTGCTCTGATTTTAGCTGGAAGCCTTAAATGTTGGTGCTGTATGATAAATAATGGGAGATTGTTGGTTTTCTTTTGTTCCCCTGCACCCTCTTAATGCCCGAGTGGTTGTTTCTGTGAGCGGCGGAGCGGCTGGTCTGTGCGTTGGAGATCGCTCGGAGCTGCCCGAACTTCTTGGCTCCTCCTAACCTGAGGTGCCAGCCCCAGCTCGGCCAGGTCAGTCAGGCATTGCGTGCTGGTCCCGCAGAGACGAGGTGACATGATGTTTTGAGGCCTCTCCTGAATTAACAGGGAGAACGTGGGATGTTCCACAGGGGACTTCTGCACAGCTGGGGTGTCGATGAGGTCCTGGCAAAGTCTATGTGTAATCCGGCTCCGTCATGGATTTCACCGTTTCAGTAGCTTTGGCATCTCAGGACACTGATACCACGTAGTTGCAGTGAAACTGGTCTTTTCCATGGAAGGCTTTTGAGCAACAAGTCCTCTGACAACTTCTGGAACAGTCGTATTCTGAATGGTCTTGCTTTTAATTGATTGTAACGCTTTATATTGTGTCTGTCATGATTTTAGTGTCGTTAATGTTTCTGTTAGAGGATGGCCTCTAGTCTGAAAAGAAATATTTTGATATCAGGTAAAGTATATAGTCTGTGTCCTGCTGAATAGCTGTGACTTCTGGAAAGGCCTTTTAGCTTGAAGGAAGGGGGAGAGAGAGGAGGAACCTCCCCCCAACCCCTGCCAGGGTTGTCTTACGGTGCCCGTTACACTTGAGTGGAGTATGCTTTCACTTGCTATAGAACTACAGTGAGGATCTGTAATCCATCACTGTGCAATCGAGACTCTGACATAGCAAGATTGGAAATATTCAGCTGTCAAATGCCGTGTATCGCTTAAGCTCTGAACGGTTTTAACTTTGTACTCAGAAAGGTAATCTGTCTCTGCAGTTGCACTGGCGTGGAGTAAGCCTTGGTTCCTATCAGCTGGTCCTCTCCATTGATGGGATCGGTGAAGATTGGCCTGGGGATGTGTGAGGCAGCAGGTGCTTCACTAGTAGCAGATTCCAGAAACAAACAGGGGGAAGCTCCATGATTTCTAGCCCTTAAGCAGCAATGATCATGAGCCTGTGTGCTAGGTTTGAATGCTTCTTTTGCCTTCTGACACATTGATATTTTGGCTTTTGAGAGGTCAGTCTATTGGTGATGCAGAGACTCTAGACCTGCTATGTTTGTGCAGTGGAAAATAAAGATTAGTGGTGTGGGGTTTTGTTGGGTTTTTTTTTTGCTAATGTAGTCCTTGGTGTACTAGGTGCATTGCTGTCTGGCATCATTAAAAAACCAGTTGCATTCCCTCTGTCTAATTAGAGATGATGATGCATCTTCTGTATCATCATGGACTAAATAACAGCCCTGAAATTGATACAGAAAAGATAAAAGCAAAATCAGGTTCTGTCGTGTTTGTAATCCGCGACTGTTGAATTTTGGCGTGGAGTGAACTTAAGTGTTGGAGACAAGGGGAACTCGCATTTCCTTCTACCCTTTTTAATGCAGAGGAAATGCTGCTTTCCTCCTTTGGTCTGTTTTAAGAAATAGCAAACATGTGGCTTGCCCTGGGGATGCTTTTGTTCACCTGTGACTAATGAGGAGTGTTAGGTGTTTCTAATAAGGTCTTATCTGGCTGTTCTGACACCAGTCCTGCTGCTCGCACCCTTTAGAGACATTCTGCTCAACTTCATCTCCAGTTTCTGTAACGAAGACACAAGGCACTGGAAACCAACCTGTGAAGCTCTTGTGTGCGAAGGTAATGGATACCGGGTGAAGGAAGATAGAATTTCCTGTACAGCAGCAGCTGTGTTCAGTAGCACACGCCACAAAAAGCGAGCAGAAAAGCGCATTGATTTCTAGCACTTAAGTAGCAGTGTTATGTGTGTGTTTTATTTATTCCCCTGTCCCCCCACCCTTACTCCTTCTGTTCCTTACTGCCATTTTGCCCCTTGAGAAAGCGGATAAAAATCTCTTTTGATGCCTTATTATGCAAGAGACGAGCATCTCTGTCTCTTGAAAATGTTGCTGCCTGTTACGTGTGAAAGTGCGATGAGGACCGTAAATAGAATATAGAGCCACGATGGAAGCTCTGCGCTGTGGCTTGTTATGGCAATGTGTGGCCTGAACTCAGAACTGCTCACAGAATTGTGTCTGTAAAGAGCAACTAGTTCATTAAATAATACATCGCCGTAAACAAAGGAGGCACTGAATTTGCTGTTGAGTGGGTTCATCTGACAGTCTTGCTCACTTGCTGAAGTGATGGCGTGACTGATTTTTAAGGACGTCGTTAATCACCAGTTCAGTTCCTCTTAAGTGTTCCTAAACATCTTAAATATTTCACCTAAAACACACAGGTTACTCAACCTGTCAAAGGGATCTGCTCGGATACCAGTGTTTATTTAGAGTACGTCTGGGCATGAGAATTTGGTCTATCTAAGCGACCTTTTTCATGGAGATAAGTTTGTGGTTTTGTTGTTGTTTTTCACTAAATCATGTGTACTTTCAGAGCTTTGAACCCAGGGTGCTGGCCAGGCTGCCGGAGTGTATTCTGCTTAATGTTGGTACTTGATGTTTGGGGTTTTTGGGTTGGGTTTCTTTTTTTTCCCTCCAAAGCATTCCATGTAAAATCTAATGTCATAAATAAGTTTCCAAACTGAAAATAAAAAAATTAAATCCTAAATCTCGCTGCCTTAAAAGTACTTCCAGGTCCGGCTTGGGGTAGTTGCCGTCAAGGTGAAGAAGCACAGATCAATAATGATGCCGCATTGGAGTCCTGAAGCCCTGCTAAAACGACCCATTCACAAGCACCACGTAAACTTCAGCTGAAAGAGCACCCACTGTTCTGCATGGATCCTTTAACATAAAAATTACAGTGGCTTGGTAGGTGGTTTTTTAAGATGCGCTGCGCGCTTGAGGGCTCAGTGAAGTGAATTAGCAGTGTCCCTGAAAAGTGACCTGCGGTTGTGCCCTCTCCCCTGCCCTCATCACCGCCGTCCCTATGTACCAGCGGTACAATCCTGTCCATACTGCGCTCGCTCCTTGAGGAGGGCTCATAGAAGACGAGGATTATGACCTCTGCAGGAGACGTGCGTGTAAGTGAGGAGGCATTAACGGGCAACCCTGGCACTTAATTTATGAGACTTCAACCTACTTAGGTTCTCAAGGTTGGCGCCTGCCAACTTTCATAATTTTTCGTGCTTTCGTACAATAGTAAAATGTCAGATATGCTTCAGAATTCTCCTCCAGTAATTGTTTTGCTTTAAAGCTGTCGCCATGGTGACGTGTCATCGCTGAGGCAGTCTCCAAGGTCCCAAAGAACCGGGAAGTCCAGACCTCTCTCTTGGTTGCCCACACTAGTAACTTAGCTGACGCTGCAGATGCCGTTCTTTACTCTGGTCTAATTTTGTGAAACTGCCCCTGGCACCTGCAACTTCCTTCTTGGTTTTCCTTTTCCGAACTCAAGGAGAGGCAGTGTTTCATAGTCCAAACGAGATCATGGTGTTCTCCGTTCAGGGGTGCACCGGCAGCTGGGCGTATTTGATATACATTTACATTTTACTTTAAAGTGTGCGTAGCATCCCTGACTGCTCCGTCGCCGCTTTGAGCTGCGCAGTGAGAGCTTGTCGTCTGTGAAAGCGGAAAGGAAACAAACAGCCCTGTTCTTGAACCAACTCGAGATCTGCCAGATTAGGGTGTGGGAAAGTAACGGGGTTCTCTGCTGCTGCTCTGAAAGGATCTGGTGTGGATGAAATGAGTAAGAGAAGGATGCTTTTTGTTCCGTGTGTTGAGCAGCCTGTTGCAACTTGGCTACTGATAAACCTATTGCAGGCTTGTTTGCTGGGCAGGTGGCCTCAGTGCCTTTTGTGGCTTGCAGCCAGAAGCCTTGTGCTTCTTCCCTTGCCCTCCTTCACCTGTGTCTGGAAACGGCAGCTGGCTGCCTGCCTCTGCAGAGCAAAAGTGAAGTGTTAACTATGGCTTGAACAGGATTGGGCTCAAAGAAGTTCCTTTGCAAAGTGAGACCGAGAGTTTTCATGCAGTTGATAAATACAGCTCACGGAGCGACATCCATCACTGTACGGAGAATGAGGGAACGCGGATGTGTGCAGCCAGTCGGCTCAGCGGTATTTTGGGTTAAAGAGGTGGCAGTTGTAGGTTAGAACTGATGATCCCCTCGCACTCCCAGCTGTTCGTTAAACAACCTTTTAAAGTGTAAGAATTGAATCGGTGTGAGTGAAGAGGGAGTTGGGTTGGACGTAGCCCTCTGCTTTGGCTGAAGTTGTTACGGATGGGCGCTTACACTGTGGAGTGGTAGAGGAAAACCACGGAGGAGACTCTGTGGAGAGCTGCTGGTTGTCCATGCTGACCTCCTGATGAATAGCCTGTGAAAGACAGATGTGCCAGGCATTCAGTTGAGATAAAAAGAGCCATCTAGAGCAGAGAGACTTCATAAAATACTTCTCAAAGACTAGCAAAAAGGATAATGCCTGGCCTATGATTTATTTATTTATTCTACGGGCATTGAGAGATAAGACTTTGCAAGCAACCTTGTTTCTTACATTAGTGGGCTCGGGAGACTTTCTTGGTTGTCTGTTCTTTTGTAGTGGCAGATGAGGGTGAGCTGGACTGCTGGAGCTTCCAGGAAGCTGGGATGATGGGAATATCAAAACAATTTAGTAAGTAAAAGCTTCTTGTAGTGTGGCGTCTCCTGCTATACCTGTGCTAGTGAATTACATGATGCTTGGTGACTTCTGGTAGTGCTGGAGCACAGCATCTGTGCTGTTTGTTTTCAGAATATTTCCTGTTGCAATCCTTAGCCTGGGGCAAAAACACTGGTGGATGCTACTCAAGAGCTGTCGTGGGCCAGGAGCATTCTCAAGAGCTGTTTGCATGCAGGTGCCCTGGTTTAAAGAGCAAGGCTTTGCAAGTGTGGATGGCGGCCCTTTCCTAGCCGCTGTGGTTCGGGGCATATTTAAGTCAGCTCTGACATTGAACTTCCTTGTGGGGAGGTCGCCTTGCTTTTCTTGAAATCAGTTTAGCAGCCTCTCGTTAGAGGACAGGTGGCATTTGAATAGCGAAAGATGGGCTTTCTCTTTGTCCTCATGAAGTGATAATGAGTGTTTGGCCCCAGCTAAGGCCAATGGGCCACGGGAGGAGCTTCGGTTGTGTTTCTGTTTCAGTCATAGTTCAAGGCTTGACTCAGGTTCTTACTGCTCCTTTTTCTAATGTGCTTGCAAGGGAGTCTTTATTTTATGAGTCTCTGTAACATCTCAAATCATTAAAAACTTCTATCTCTGCTCTGTACCATCCCAGAAGATGGCAAGTTGTTGGGTAGCGCTGCCCGAGTCGGGGCGCGGGCATGCGAGTGTGACGGGAGTTGTGGTGGATCTCTATTGATTAGATGGAACAGCAGGAAGAATTCCTGAATTCTTAATACCTTTATTTTTAGATGTAATTTGGCTAGGCTGAGGGCTTACTGTTCGATGAATTGTTCCAAAAAGAAACATTTTGGAAGAGGATTAGACTTGAATGGGAAGGACAGTCTTTCTTATGCGTTGGTGTTCCTGGAAGGAGCCGGTCAGAAATCCCTGTTCTCCTTGCGTGCTCTGAATCTGAGTTAGAACTGCTTTCACCGAAACTGCTCATCCACACAGGAAGCTAGAGGTGCTGTGGGGAATGCAACTGTGATAGCTAATTTTGGCTAATGTAGTCCTGTTAGCAGCGGAGTTCTTCAGCTGTGAAAAGAGATGCTTTGGTCTTGCTTAAATCGCTTTCTGCTTTTATTGAACTACTGGAACTTCCACTTCACTACTGGAAAGGAACGTGCTTTGCTGTTTCTCACTAAGGGCATTTTCTGCCTTGGGGTTTTTTTTGTGTGTGTTTTGTTTTTATCTGGTTGTTTGTGTGCAAGGTTTTTTTCTGTTTAGACACATCTAAAAGATCTATAGAAAGATTCAAAGATCCCTTCTGCCAGAGTATTTAATCTCAGCCTTCTCTGGGTGCTCTCAGCCTCTTGTCACGTGTACTGTCTTGTATGCGGTTGACTACTCGCTCCCGCCGTCCCCATGCTCTTCGGCTGCACGCTAGCTGACCAAAGACCACTGGCTGCTGGTGCTTACCTCTTAATTAGCATTTCTTGCACTGTCCAGCCTTTTGGGATCGTTCTGGTTGGTCTCTGACACTGGTGATTCGGCAATCTGTGAGTCACCCTTCCAGCTTTCTGGAATCACTGCCTCTTGTTTCTTTAGTCAAATTGCTTTCGACACGAAAATCCAGTGTGCCATAAAAACGGCTACGCTTGTGCAGGTGCTTATTTACTCTGATTGCGCGAAGGCACTGGTTTTTAACTTTGTCAACCCAAAGTGCTACAGAAGCGCATTTGTTAAAGCCTCCATTCTTTCGTGAGGATTAAATGTGGGTATTGGCAAACTTGCTTTGCAGTTGAAGACCTTTATTCTTCCATGTGCTACCTGCAATTGGGAAGTATGATCTCTTTCTTCAAGTAGTAAGAGTTGTGTGGCAACCGTGCAAGTCTGGCTCGCTGTGCATGCTGTTATTCACTCTTAGAGTTCAGCGGAACTCCATCTTGTGCTTTGAAGACTCTTTAAATTATTAGTCTGACTTCAGCACCTTCCTTCTCTCGTGGGAGACGCTCTACTCAAAAGCGTAGCATCAAGTCGAAAAGCAGTCTCTTTCAGATACTGTCAGCATTATCCGAGACGCCTCTTGCAAGTGTGGGAACAGGAATTTGATGCTTAACAAACGTTAATTAAATATTTGGCAATGGTACCCGTGAAGAAGAAAAGCCTACCATATATTGTAGAGTAAATCCTTGTTTAGGATCTTGGCGAGTTCAGTTATGGGCAGGAAGCCGAGGCAGGGGCTTGTGGCCATAAAGGTGGTTTTCTTTGTGCCAAGGCGTTGCAGTTAATTTGCTGCTAGCATGATTCCTCCAGGAAAGGACTGGGATGAAAATCTGAGGTGCCTTAATCTCTGGGTTTCATGGCCACCATGTATATATAGCTCAGAGTTTACAAGCCTTTGCGTTTGAAGCCGTGGTATTTGACAACGTGATACTGCTTTGCATGTGGAATGCTGGAGCTGCAATGTGTGCTGCCTCTCTCAGCTTTTCATATCAAGTGATCTTCATGTACCGTGCATATTTAAGATGGGGAGCTATTTAAAGGAAGCTGTTTATCTAGAGATTTGGAAACAAAGTATGAAGGGTGAGAGACAACAGGAAACTAAAAGATGGCGTGGCTTTTCCTCCTGGGATATGGGAACGAGTCTTCTGAATTTGGGGATGAGGAAACAAAGTGTTGCTTGTTTAGAGAAACTGAGGGAGCCTGTAAGGGATTCTGATACGATGAACGGCACGTTCTTTCTCTTATAAACTTAATTGCACTGAAGTACATTCCATTTAGCTGGGGTAAGGGTGATAATCCTGAACATAACTGGAGGTTTGCTCTAATATCTCTCCCTGGCAGCACAGCGGCGCAGATTGAGACAAGCACTGTTCTTATGGGAAGTACTGAATTATTGGAGCTGGTGACTGTCTGATCTGATAATTCTGTGAGGTTGATGTCGGGGAATCGCTCCCTTGCTCCTGCCTTGCATCCTTTTTGGGTGGCTTACCAAGGCAAGTTGGAGGCTTTTCTCAAGGACCAAGGAGAGGTGGTAGTTTACTCCGTCCTCAAAAGGGCTGCCACTGGAAACTGGTAGAGACAAGTAGCTGCTACTTAAAGTAGTAAGAACCTTCAAAATTATAAAAAGCAGAAATGGCTTGTTAACGTTTGTCCTGAAATACGTATATGCTTTTGGGACTCCTCACAATAACTGTTGTATTGTAGATGGGGTGGATTTGGTGAATTCTCAGGTGAGAACGAAACGGAAGGTAGGTGGCTGGGTAGTAAGCAGAAAGTAGTCTAGTGTACTAATGGGATGCACGCAATTCGGTTGGCGGAGGGGGGAAAAGTCTGTGTACTAATGGGATGCACGCAATTCGGTTGGCGGAGGGGGGAAAAGTCTGTGTAGAAAACTGGGTGAAGTTGGGGAAGCCGTTGAAATGTTTAGTAATCAAAGTGCAAGGAGCTTGGGAACCAGAAGAGCTGAGGAACAAGAACTACTGGTGCAGGACGTGAAACTGGATATTATAGGGGTAGCAAGCACGATGGGACAGTATGCATACCAGGCATTACCTGTTTTCTGATAGTGTAGGCAAGATAAAAATGAAGAGTGGGTGTGGTGTGGGATGTAAATGAAATAATAGACTGCTTTTCCTCTGTTGTGTTGCTTTTCAGTGTCACTTGCGTAAAAATTGCATCGGGGAGAACTAAAGTTGCAAACTTAGAATCGGGGTTGCGGTGTTTAGACAGGTATCTCTTAACATTAAAATAGTTCCCTGTAATATTCCTGGAAAACAGTTATGGCTAATAATGGCACGCAGGAGTCAGTATTTGCTGGCCAGGTGATAGATTACTACTCTTTTTTTTTTTTCCCCTGCTGTACACCAGCACTTCCATAAGCGACTGGAGTCTTCCTCAATGTATTATGTGAGGGGACAAGGTGAAGTCTATCTTAGACTGCTGTAAGACCTAGCGCATAAATATCTTTGCAGCCATGCCTACAACTTTAGCAAATCTGTCAATTTGGAGTAAGAAAGATTATTTAGCATTTCTGCTTGTCCGACAAGAACACCCCATACTTAAGGAAAAAAGCGATCTTTACAGCTGTGGATAGTAAAGACCACCTTGGTACTATAGCAGTTCTTTCCTCCAGGGTTTATTTAAAGAGCAACTAGACATGCAGGTTTACCAAAGGAAGAAATGTTTTTGCCCAGACCGAGGAGCTGTGGTAGGTGTTACTTCAGTGGTATCAGAACCGTGGTTGATACAGCGCTACCCAATTTGAGATGGAGCAGCAATGCCCAGCACTAAAAAAGGAGCTAATGCTTTTCATTTTCTTAAATGTTCTCCTGCAAAAGATAGGGCTGGGGGATTTTTTTCCTTCTTTTTTTTTTCTTAACAAATAAGGTCAAGTTTGGTGTTTTCAGTGCAAAGATATTGGAATATCTTGTGTGAAGGTGTAATGACCTGGTGGATCACCAACAGAAGCGGGATGAACTTTGCTGGAACAGACCGTCGGGCTGTGCATTTAGGGCTTGATGCCTTTGCATGCGATCCGGGTGTTCAGCAGCTGGAAGTAGCCGGGGCGAAGGACCCCAGTGCCCCAAATTATCCCCGAGTGGCTGGACTGCGAATACTGATGTGGAAAAAGAAAACGTGGTATTATGATGTGTGTTAGCAGGATTTCCCTCTGGTGGAAAGGGGAGCGATACTGTTACTACATGAGCCAGAGCTCATCCACAATACTTGTGTATGACTCGGATACAGAAGATATTTCTCCATTCCTTAAATAACCTAGTACCTCTCCTTTCCTCCCCTCCTGAAGGGAACAGGACTATTTTAGAAGGTTTTTCTCACTCCTGAGTGCTTTACCACTTGCTAAAGCTGAAACGATAGTCTTTTCACTGATTTGTTTCCTGATTTCACCGAAAGCGCTGACATTTTACTTCCACGTAATGGGAAACGTGGATCCGTACAGAGGAGCAAGCGTTGGTGGTTCTATATGGCTTTGCGTTAATAACGAGGTACCAAGATGATGTTTTGTTGTGAGACTGGCTTGATTACTTCTATGGTGAAGAACAAGTTGGACGTTCCTCCTTGTGGATTGAAATGCTTAACTGACTCTGGTTGCGCGGCTTAGTTTATATTGCTTTCTGTGGAGTGCTGCATGGAGAGTATGAGGAGTATGATTTTGATAGAGTTTGTGTGTGTGGCTATGCTTGTTTTACAATAAAGAAACGTTAGTGAATGAAGTGTAAAATACTGTATAGAAAAATTTGGGACGCAGCACCCAGTAGATGAGGAGATGGTTCCGTGGTAAAGCTGGTGGATATAGTTTCACTGATCTAATGGACAGTGATATATATATATATATATATATATATATACACACACACATATATTTTTTTCAATACATCATGTGTAGGACAGAAAATAGCCTGCTGCGTGTGACTGGAATACAGCTCCTGATTTTCTGTTTTAAAATCTGGATCCTCTTAAAATATGAATCCAAGTATCGCTAATGTAATCCTTCAAAGAGTACAGCATGCATTTTTCTAGTTGAGTAACACGGCTAGCCATACCTGTGGGTTTTGACTTGTGAATGTGTTAATAACATTGCCAGAGATTCCACTCCGAAGTTTGGAAGTACAGAAAATGGCGTGGAGTGATACAGGCTTTATTGAATGGGAAAAGCTTCACCTTTGCTTTCTCGATCACCCTGGACTGAAATGTGACAGTTCTGCCATGTGAAAGCCTTCAGAGTGCCTTGCACAGTGGCTCTACATAATAACTGACAGGTTGGGTCCCAAATGTCTTGGTGCCTGTTTAGCTTTGTTCATCTCAGTTGGATAAAAATATATCTACGCATCAAACCTGGCTGTCGCAGGTGGCTGTGCAGGTGCAGGCCTGATAGTGACTTTGAGAGCTTTTAAGCTGTTGTATGAACACCTGAAATACCGCTTAATGGAGGGGTGGCCTAATCCTGTGTCTCTTCAGCCTCAGTGCTGTGGTTGTAAAAATCTATGCGGATGCACGATGAGGGAAAAGTCGCTTGCAGTTTTCGTGGTGTAGCCTTAATAGCTGGAGCACGTGTTGATGTGAAATAGGAACAGTGAGATGGTGTTCCTGTCGGGGAGCGAACGTTAAAGAAAGCCACCTGGATGACCGTGGTGGGACTGGAGGAAAATTTCTCAAGATTTAGTTAATTTTGGGTAACAGAAATCATCTCCTAGCCATCCCTAATAAGTCTACATCCAAGTACTCTGGAATTGTATGGCTTCATCTTAATTGTGCGTGCATTGTATTTTGCAGATAGGCAGTTTCTGAGGACTGAAGGACCTGCTGAAGGGGACACCTGCTTTTGAGGTATGAACTGCTTTTGTAATGACACTACACTAAATCTTTATTCAAAAGCAAAGGCTTGATACAGCTGTGTGTACGTACCGGAACTTCATCCGTTTGGGGAAATACCGTATAGAGTTCTGAAACGTCGAAATCTCCGACACGCGTTCAGTAGCAAAGCTTGGCTCTGACAAGTGGAGTGTTAAATGGACTCTGGGAGAGTCTGCGTGGCTGTAAGAGGCATTACAGGGGGAGTTCTGCGACTGGAACTTCTGCAGAATGAACGTATCTGAAATGCATTTACCTTTCCATTCTTTTATGTTAAACATTACTACTCTTTTTGCATCCTTCCTTTTGGGTATTTATTGAAGTTTCTAACATTCCCCTGCTTCTGTTCAGTGTAGCAGGGCTGGTGTGTGACCCAAGGGATGTCCTTTCCGGCCAGTTGCACCTTCTTTTCTTGCTTTTTGTGCTGCAAAGGGCAGACGTCATGTTTAAGTCGGTCAGTCAAATCTCTTTATCAGAGTAAGAGGACTACAAAAGATTAAAATGGGCAAACTAGGCTAAGGGAAAACAAGTCTGATTTGATTTGTTAGGAATTTGGAGCAGTGGATCACCCAAGTTTCTCGTCCTAGCCCTCCTTCGTGGAAAGCTGCGCTTTGGCTGAAGTCTTTCCTGAGGTCTGTGGTCAGAGGATATCTGAGGTGCAGGTGCTCACAGAACATGTTTTAGTGAAGGAATTATAATGGCTTGATGATAGTTGCATGGACTGAGGGACCCAGGTGCCTTCCACACTGCAGTTTGGTAAGCTTGACCGTGGTCGTTCTCAAACGCTGCCTATTTCTTTGAGTCCTGGGAGCAGTATCAGCCTGTTTGCTCCACTAATTAATGCTTCCTTCTGCCTTAACCTTAAGGTACTCTAGAGTATAAACCAATGAAAGACGGGGCGCAGACTTGTGCAAAAATGACTAAACTGTTCATGTCAGTCTGCCAGTACCATCCAGTGATACTTGGCTCTAAAGAATGCAGAGGAGTCAAATGGATGCAGTTCAATTACAGTGTGTTTTAACATCACCTACTGTATCTGCTACGACTTACTAAAATGGTCGTGAAGTGACAGTAGCCTTGCATGTCTCCTGAAACTTTGTTATGGGTATGGGATAAAATTGTTCCTAAAATGCCTTTTTTTCAGTCCCCTTAAACGGCAGGCACAGAGATAACGTTGTAGGTGCAAAGTTCTGTCTTTTCAGGTGGGCTGATGCTCCGGTGTGTCCATTCCCGATGTGACTGGAGCCAGGCTCAGTCAGGGGCAGCCACAGCACCGGCTGTTTGTACTGTGTACCGTGGCTGCCTGCCAAACCGTCTTAAGTCGTTCTCTAAAAACCATTGGAGTAAAAGCCAAATAAGATGGCTTATCTCCGTCTGGGTGGGATGGAGGGAGTGGAGGTGCCTAAAATGCTGTGCGTGCTTTTCGATGGAGCTAAGGAGGTCGTGGGAGGCGGACTGTCGCCTTCTGCAGGGGGCGAGTGCTGTGCACAGCTGAACAGAGAAGGTGACGGAGCAGTGTAAGTGCCCTTCCTGCACCTTCTGGTCTTGAACTTCTTTTTTTGCCTCCCTTTCCACTTCACTTAGCTTTGACCAAGGTGGTCTTAACGTCTGCCAGACTCCTCGTATGTCTAGAACTGATCTCAGAGTTCGATTTACTCAATTGTGGTGTTAACTGCTAAGCTGTCTAAGGGGGTGAGTTTGCTGTGCTACGATTTTCCTCCTTTCTTTTCTCTGTTGTACAAAAATGAGAGTTACAATGTAAGCTGCCTCCTGGAGTCCCAGGGACACATGAAGTTGTACCTCCCAACGTTTGTTGTTCCGTGGTTTCAGGACATGGAAACCAGACAGGTGTTTCCCACAGACTGTATTCAGCAGCTGAAAATGCTTCCTGAAGTAATTATCCGGGAACATTTAATCGACGCTCATTGACTGCCTAGATGAATAAAGGCAGCTTCCTCGCCAACATCCTTCGGAGGAGCCCGGGAGAGCAGGCAGGAAGGAGGAAGTGTTTGTGTGAGTCTGGCGCTGGTGGCTGGTTCTCATTGGATGACCCGATTGAGGAATATCGCGGGTTCTTTACAAAACAATAACCTGTTCGTCTGGGATTGTCGCTCAGAAATAAATGGCTTCTTCCTGCTTATTCTGTTAGGAGCTCTTTCAGCCGAGTACAGTTGCATGTGTTTGGTCATCTTGCTTGTGTTCTTAAACTACAAATACTGTGACTTGTGGTACCTAGAACTTAATTTGGTTATTGTATTGGTTACAGGTGTATAGGTGGGGAGAAAGTACTCCTAAAATCATTACCTGTCGATTAGTTTATATTTTTTGAATAGCTGCTCTAACTGGGAAGAAACATGCACAAACCCACATCTTTAGGATCAATTTTATTGATGGAAAGTGAACTAGATTGGGGCTGCTGCTGACGTGACTGCAGTAGGAGCAAATAGCAGCTGCTTGCTGCGTGACTCCCTGCGCCACTCCTGCAGCAGAGCTCTGCCTACCCCGAATTCTGCTCAGATAAGGCAAGCAGGTAAGAACGAACTGCCTCTGCCCTTTAACAAACCAAGTGTGATTGCTGGTCCTCCGAGACGATTTTGCAGTTTGCTGGAGGAGGGGCTGGTGCGTTCTCACCCACCCCTTCAGAGGGAGGTTGAGGAAGTATGCGCTGACCTTCTAGGCTGAGAATGCTGAGAACAGAACGGAGAAGCTCTTGAAGTAAGAGAGAACCCTTGAGAAGGCGGCAATGCTTCCATGTCACTTTACCACACGCACTTTTATTTCCTTAAAGTGATGTGGGCAGAACCCTTTAATTAATTTTTTTTTTGAAAAAGTGTTTTTTTCAGTACTACACGGAACGGTTATTTATTTAGTCCCTTATCTTTCCCTTTTTGGAAGGGAAACTGCCTGAGTCAAAGGGCACAATGCCACGATACTGGATGTTGCAGCGATATCTGCAATAAGGAAGTGAATAATTCTCTAAAGAAACTAATAGACCGTACCTCATACATTGCACGGAGACTTGAAATTTCTTTTATTGCTCTTTCTTTCACAAAAGCTCAGCTTTTGTTTTTTAACCGATGCCATGTTTTTCAGCCATCCTTGAGTGTATTTGTTATTAAGGGCACGGAAATGTAAATACAATAGTGGTTGAACTGCAGTAGCTACTCCCTTCCTCCTCTGCTGGCTTCCTGCATACATTTTGGAAGGTGGAAACTGTTCTGCATTAATTCATTTCAGAAATGAGCGTTCTTCCCCCTTTTGCCACCCATCAGATTTCAAAACCCAAAGGGTACGAGCAAAGAGAAACGATTACTCTCAACATACATTCCTTGAGACTGAGGAGCACCGTATGGCCTCTGCTCCAGCCTGGTGCAGGCGCTGGCTAACAGCACACCTTGTTTTTCTCCACTCCACCTAAATCTTTAACCAGATAAGCCACACGGACACTGCTCTAGTTGAACTGAGTCTGCATTCATCTGCTTGCAACGCTTGAGCGTGTTTCTTGGAAGAAAACCTAATAAATCGGAGCGGTGCCTTCGCTGACCTGAGTGTATTTCTGCCAGGCTTAAGTTTGTAGTTATTTTTGAGAGTTGTTTCCTAAACGTGGCTCTGCTTGGGCCACTGGTAGCTAAGGCTGGTCGCTTTCTTAGTCGAGTGGGAATTTTGTCATTAAAACCAGCTCGAGATAGTGGGAAGGCTCAAATGGTAGAATCTGTTCTTTTGAGTAGCTTGGGAGGAATTAGGTTCAGCTGTCTGACGAGTGCAAGCAGTTAAACTGACCTCAGACTATGGCTGTTGTGGGTTTGTGTTTTTTTTTTACCAAGTCTGTCATGAGCTGTGTATGGCAGTAACAACTTTCTGGGGAGAGTTAGTTATCTTCAATTGCCCAGGTCTTTCTTGCATAACCCACCGCTTTTAATGCTGTTAATGTCTATACTGCACTAATGCTGCTCCCTTTTCAGAACTGAGGAGTTCTGTGATGCTCTTATGGCACTTGGCCACCTGCGTGACTGAACTTAGCTAAATAAAAATCCCTGGGATCCTCTCTAAGAACAAACGTCACGTGAGAGCAGGAGTGTTTCCGTGCTTTGAGAGAATCGAAATGGCGTGCCGGTGGGGAGTAACAGCAGCAGCGTAGGCGCTAGGCTGGCATCCCTCTGCCTAAAGGGATAAGCCACAAGCGCGGAAGAAGCAGAAGGGGCTGGGTCTAAACCTTTAGCTTTCCTTGCTGTTGAGTTTGTCAGTCGGGGATGATACAGTGCTTTCAGAACGTACTGTTCTTATAATTCAAGAATCTGATATAAATACCCTTGTGAAGGAGATATGAACGTATTTGCGTAACTTCTAGTGTAGCAGTGTTTCATGTTGGGCCTCGGCCTACAGCTTAAATACCTATTAATGTACTTTTGAGCAAATTTCTGAGAACTTCTCTGTACTGGTTTTATGTTTTTCTTCTTCTTCCCCCGCCCCCCGGTAGCCTGGGAGGTAGTGGAACTGGTGTAGGCGTCTGGTAACGTTGCCTCAAGTGGGCCTGCATGTGTCTTATGTTCTGGCACAAGCAGTAATGGATGCTGAGATAATGTTACCTTGCAAGTAATTCCCTTGCTGAGGGAGAAGGTCTCTGCTCTGCCGGCCTGGAGGGCATTAACGCTGGTATCGGAGCGCGTACATGCGCCCTGTATTCTGCGGTCCCTCGGAAAAGCACGCGTTCTCCCCTCTGGGAGTTTTGTGGTGACTCACTGGCCCTTTCCTTGCTTCACATACGATTCTGAAGCTAAATTATTGTTCTACCTTTCTTCGTTTTGAAGCTGTTATGTTGCCAAATAGGAGCTCCTCTTTCTCTTGGCTCATGGGCAGGCAACGTTTACCTCCCAGGCTTCTAGCAAATCCTTTCGTGAGCTGTAGTAGCCAAAGACTTTGGTTCTGCGTGCAGAGGTGCCCGAATGTGTTCAGCGTTTTTAAATCTATATGCTTCTACCTTGTTTTAAAAGGACTTCTGTTTTTTTTGTCTTTCTCACTTGTGTGCAGGCACAAATATCCCTACTTGGAAGTAATTCGTAGTAACACGGAATGTGTTTAATCTCCATTATATCTATTGTGGAGTCCCTCCAACATGAACAAAATCCATGCATTGAATTGCAAAAGGTGGTGCAAAGAGCCAGGCCCTTCGGAAGCGTGTTCTAGTAACACACCACTGTGTAAAGGCAAACTTTGGTATCCTAACCGGAGTAAGGAGCAGGCTCCACAGCTCCGAATCCTCTAGGTGTACTCTGCTCCCACCCTAAACGTGTCTAGGGACTTCATTTCTCCTTGAATTTCTGAGCACCTGAATGGCCTCAGTGGAAATACAGGGAGTGAATTTTGTTCCTGGCCTGAAAATCTTCAGCATGCGTGAAGCAAACCGAAAGCCGCTAATGCTCGGTAAATGGCTGCATTCGCTCTCAATAAGTTTGTCTACATGGTTACAGAGTTCTGCTCTGGCTGGTGCTCCGAAACCTTGCCTGGGCACTAACAGAGCACTTGCTTCTCCTTTTTACATGTCTGCTTCCATAACGCTTTGTTGTGGTTTTCAAATGGCAAACCCCAGCCTCTCCGGTAGTTCCAATGTGTCTGTTCTGTTTCCAGGTTCCTTTTGGGGCATTTCTGTCAGTTCTCAAAAGCCTGAGGGGAGAGCATGATTCTCCAAGGCAACTGATAAATCCGTAAACTAATTTACTCCTATAGCTGAGATCTTGCAGAATTTGCAAGGTACTAAAACTCGTTTCTTGGTATAGAAATGAGACTTGTTTTGTTCTTTCAAAGTTGTTTGACCATCTGATAATGGAAATGTTTATTGTTTCTTCCTTGCAAGTCATCTACTTGAAAAAACATTGATAGGTTTGCTGTTCGCTCACCTTGGCTCTGAAACACCAAGCTGGTGATGAGTTGTCATTGATGAAAATCGTTGAGTCAACTTCCTCATTTTGAAGCTGCCAGTTCTGTGTCCTGATCAACAGGTTCTCATGCTGTATAATTACGTTGTCAAGAGAGAGGTGCTTATTTTAATTTAAAAGGGAAGTAGCTACTCGAATATAGTCACTAATGTAACTAGAGTTGTTCTGTATAGGAACAGGAGCGAAGCTTGTATGTTGGCTGAGTTCCGGGAAGCAGTGACTGTGTACCCGGTTGCCAACTGAGCTGCTTCTGTTTTCGTGGTTGCATCTGCTGTAGCTGCTACTCTCCGTAACCTGTGACGTTTTATGCTCCTTACTCAAACTTTGTCTTGCTTTTTGGGTAACATTGGCTAATGTGCTGAACTTGAGGCACTTCTCTACAGCCAGTTTGCTTGCAGCAGATGGCATCAAGCCATTCTTGCAGGCATCGGATTCTGTATCCGAGGAGAAGCCACAAAGCTGATCTGCAGGAGCTCTGCTTCAGAAGGTCTTTGCAATGTCACTTACGACTCTATTTATCCTTCTCGATACCCTCCATGTGAAATGAGGGAGCAGAGTTGCTGAGTGTAAGTCTTGCCTCTTTCTGCCAGACCATTTCCGCAAGCTTGAATTGTTTCTGACGTTCTACAGAAAGTTTAACTCCGAATTTTCAAGACTTATTACAATAAACTTCTTGATGAGTGCATGAGAGATGATGTGCAACTCATTAAAGGCTATTTCATGACTGTTTATTGTACTCTTCAATGAGACTTTTCATGCTTAACTTAATTTCAGAATATATGTCCTCTATGGTCCTTACTCTCCCTCCTGCCCTCTCAGATGCATATATATATATATATATATATATATATATAT
>VZSC01007686.1:96918-185177 GCA_013398225.1 Steatornis caripensis
TATATATATATATATATATATATATATATATACATAAGGCAAAATGTTGTGACTTCATGAAGGTATTGAGGGCCTGCACCCTAATTAAACTAGACTGGATCGCTGAAAAATCGTTTTTCTCACAGCATAACTTGAGCTCTTTCTCATCTCCTGGTTTGTAGTTCAGTGTTCGTACTGTACAGGTTCCTTCACAAGCAATAACAGAAGAAATCGTCTTAGAAATGAAAGCTGAAATTCTCACGTAAGCGCAAGACCCGTTATTCCAGGAGTGGCGTGGACAAGACAGATCTGGAGTAGGATGAATGTAGAGGAGCTGACAGGAGGACTGAGTGACCGAGGTGAACTTCTGTAGTGCAACGTCTCCCTTTTTGTGCACTCATTAGTCTTCCTTTCCAGGCCATGGCAGTGAGATGATCTTGCAGGAACAAGGAGGAGGAGGTACAAAATGCCTAATCAAAATGAGAATTATGAACTGATATACTGTATTAGAAATGTGCCGTCCTCTTCCTCCCAGGAGAAGGGACCTTCTAGCAAGAGCTGGAAAGCCATTATTTTCTGGGGTTTGCTCTTAGGGAGGTAGAAGCTGCTTTCCTTTCTGATGCATGTGCTATTAAAGGAAAGCAGCTGACAGAACAGCTGCCTGCCTTGCCTGTTTGGTTTGTGGCTTAGCAGTCAATATGCAACACAGAAAGAAAGTGCTTTGCTAACAGCCAGAGTTTTCATACCCTGCCCCCACTTTGACTGTCTTTCCCTGTGTCCTCTGCCAAGTGAAAACAGGAGACTCTTCCCCCGTGATTAATGAAACTCGCCTTATTTGGTGCTGCCTCTCCTGGTGTGCAGCACAGAAAATCCTCTCTGCTGTGAGACGGCTTCAAAACCAGCAAACAAGTATGACTTTGGGCTGTTTCTTTTTTTTTTTTTAGAGTAGTTAAGGAATAGGTCATTTTAGAGCTAAAACTTACAAGTCTATGCAGAAGGTGGGCAGACTCCTTTATTTTCCTTAGATAAGCAGTTATGATTTTTGGAGATGACATACCAGTCTTTTTTTAGGTCTCTTATTTCAATGCTTGTAGGCCTGTGCAGAGCTAGACACTTGAAAGTCCCTCACAGTTATTATCTATGAACTCATCTTCCATGTGGCTTTTTTGAAGGCCAGCCAAGACCATTAATCCCCTCCTTCCAGAGTCCCTAATCCCTGCTAGGGCTTATAGGAAAGTTATTCTTGTACTCGCAGTGAAGCAGCTCTGGCAGAGTGTCTACCCTGCTGTAACTTCAGGCAAGTTTATTAATGTGACTTTTTATCAGCTTGGAAACGGTACAACTCATAATGTTAGCAATCTGACTTGGAGAGGCTTACCCCATCTTGCTGAGTGGTTAATGGTGAAATTGCCCAAAGGGAGGGAATCACTCGGGAGGCCAGTGTTCCCTTATCTCATCTCAGTGCGCTTGACTATAATTAACAATAGTAAAATGCTCTTTGCAGGCACAAATACACGCCACGTATTTTTTTGGGAATGGGTGCAAGTGAAGTCAGGGTTGGAAGTGGTCTGCTGGGGCGATTCTTTGCAGTTGTATCATGCTTCGTCGTCTCAGCTTGACACTCCTAAAGCCTCCCAGCTCTGGTTTTTGTCCAGTTGTGGCTAGACTGATGTAAGGCCCGCTTCCTGTGGCAGCCTCCTCCCTTTCCCACCATCCCTACTCGCTCAAAGACTTTGCTTCGGTTCCAAGTAAGCTTCTCCAAACGCTCCCGACTGGTTCAAGTGGGCTTCCTTCCATTTGTCGTCCTTCTAGAGTTCACTTGTGATTTGGATGGGAGGGAAGTCTGAACAACTTTACCTTCAGTTCGTGGTTGTTCACTCTTGTTAGCTTTGGTAGCATTGGTCACCTCTGTCCATGCTAAATCTTCTGTCGACAGAAGCGGTTTTTAGGCGGCTTAGGGCCCTTGCTGTCAAAGGGAGCTGCGCTGCCTCTGCAGTGGTACGTACCATGGGAAATTGCAAAATTCACTTCAGGCTTTTAGACCAAAGCAACTTCAGTCTTCATTCCCAGGGATGTGGTGGAGTTACTCTCTTGGGTGCCTGGAGTTTTCTGTCTCTGCGTTCTATGACCAGAATTTGGCTCTTCAAAGCCAGATCGCAAAAGAAGTTGTTGGCTTGGCTTTGCTCTGCTGTGTGTGATAAAACAGTGTGCTGATAAAACAGGCCTGTACTTCAGGCCTGGACTTCCCACGCATGTCCTTCTGGAGCCGCTGCACGTCGTTACTTCCCTGCACAGAAAACACAAGTTCTGCAACAAGAATCTCCTCACCCTGAGCAGAGGAAGAACGTGAATTAAGGCCAGAAGGATGGAAAACTGCGACCGAGAAACTGAAATCCGAGTTAGCAACCACGGTCTCGCTGCGCAGCACAACTGTCCGTGCACGCTGGACTTCGCACCAAGAGCTTCGGAAGAAGCAAGGGCCAATCTGTCCTATGTAAATGCTGTGTTCCAGAGAAGTGATGCTTCTGAACATGATGATCCTTGAGTTCCGTGATATTACCTTAGGGAGCCGGAACAGGTAAGTCCAGCGTTCTCAGGTTCATCAGCAGCTCTGAACGCTTTTGGAGCAATAACTCAGCCCATTTCGTGATCTCTCATGTCTTCCCCTTTGGAGAACTTGTTCCTGAAGTATTGCTTTAAGGAATACATGAATGCATAAATAAAATGTGATGCAGTCACCTTTACTTATGTTCATAAAACTCAATGTTACAAGTTGGTGTAGATGATCTTAGGGGTTTTTTTATCCTTAAGAGAAGTAGTCTACTAGTCCAGACTAGAGTTGGGTATTTACCCAGAGTGCTCTGAAAGTTCTGTAGCTGCTGTTGATATGCTGTCTGCGTGTTGTGCTTATGGGAAGGTGCAGTAGGGCAATATTCTTGCCATATGTGAATAGTAACAGGTCAGCCACTCCCAACTGATGGAGAGGCATTGTGCATTTCCGTTTCTGCCCCCCGACATCCTAATCCTTCTGTAGGAAATAACTGTAGGGAGAAAAATACCAGCCCGGAGATTTAAAAACAAAACAAAAAAACCCAAACAAAATTGAGCAAGAAAAAGTCCCTTTCATGGCTCTCTTCCTCCCTGTGTTTCGTTAGGCAGAAGTTTATTTGCTGCATCCCAGCCCGGGGCCCCACGTCGCTGTGCGGGACTGGGAGCGTGGTGCTCCGGGTAGGGAGCTCTCAGCTAGGATCAGCAGCTCCTAGCCGTGTGGCTGCTGTTGCTCCAGCCCCATCACTTGGTCAGGACAGCTCTGCTCGCGGTATGCTAACAAAAGCCTGAATACTCTTACAAATAGCCACAATACGTGGAAGCTTTTTGAGATAATTTGCTTTTATCTTAAAGCTGCATTTTCATACACCTTTCTATGCGGGAAGAGGGGGGTGAGGAGTAGTAAGGAGCTAACATCTTTCTCTTGTGTATATATACATGAAATTCTTGCTTTTGGAGCTGACCTTCCAGATTAATTCTGGTTGTCTTCGTAGTTTTGCAAGTCAAGCTTTTTCCTTCTGTACTGGCTTGTGGCCTCGCGCTGTAGACAAATTGGAGCGATTGCAGACAAGTAAGAACTTGGGGGTTTTTTGAAGCAGCGGGAGGAAGACCTTTGTATGTTAGTGAGCAGGATCAGTGGCTGCCTTTCCACTGCAGGACTACTTGGGAGTCCTAGAGCTAGCTTCATAGCACCCAAAGTAATTTTAGTTCGTAAAGTAAGAGCAAGAGTTACCTGTAAATTTGAATCAACAAGATTGGCCATTGTGCATGCGATGCAAATTCTGCAATTATTCCTCAATTTTTTTTTATATAGCCTTTTTTCCATTCTTAGCAAAAGCTACTGCATGAATGAAATTCAGTATCTACTGCAGGACTGCACTACTGCATACTGTCTACGCTGCTTTATCCTCTCGGTCTGGGACAGAACAGATCCTTTCCAAAACCGTACATGTGGCAAGGGAAGTTGGGAGGGTCGGGTTGGTTTGGTTTTAAAACTTGCCTTCAAGATAGAAAATGGAAGTGCTTTAGGACTTGTTCTGTTCATAGGCAATAGGCATCACTGGTTTTCAAAGAATATCAGAATCTCAAAATGGCTGCGGTTGTCAGGGCCCTCGATATAATTTAGTCTAACAACCCTCTGCTTAAAGCGAGGTCACCTGGAGGAGGATGCCCAGGACTGTGTCCTGTTGGGTTTTGAACATCTCTGGAAATGGAGAATCCACAACCTCCCTGAGCAGCCTGCGGCTCTCGAACTCTTAGTCCAAAGTAACCGTACTGATAGTGTTGGTTATATGGAAGATGATTGGTTGATTTCTTTCTGACTTTCTTTTATTCTCACAACACCGTCGTAAGAGGTGGCCCAGGAGATCCCTGACAGTCAGATATTTGCCAAGTGAGAAATGGTCTCCGCTTTATTAAAATCAAAGATGAAGACCGCTAAAGCCAGTCATGTCGTGTTCTTACTGATGCCTCCTAAGTCTCCCTATTCTGTCATTAAAGAGTGTCACATATACAGGGACCTGTATGTGCGAGTGCGTGGGGGTGTGTGTTTGTATTTAGACAACGCGCAAACAAGAATTCTTACTGGTGCTCTTTCATTTGGGTATTCCTCTGCCTTGATCTTTGGTGGAGATCTAGCTCCGGCTAATTATTTTTATTTTGCATAAGTGCTGAATGTAGAATTTATTTTTAAACTGCTCTTACTTAATTGAAAATAATGGTAATAAGGGACATATAATACGCATGTTGCCTGCCACTGGAATACAGATATTCCTCGAAGTACTAGTACTTATTTATTTAGTTTCTTCCCTCCACTAACAACAGATCTGGCTATGGTGATCACTTTGTGTGTAGGGCTTCTGTAACAACGAGGAGTAATGCCCTCGGTCCTCTCCAGGCAGCCTTGCTCGAGCAGAATTGCCTTTCTTCTGTGGGAGAGGTGAACGTTAAGTTGACCACAGTGGAATCTGCAGGAGAGCTGCTTCCCTCAGAAGCGATCTCTCACCAGGAGCGGGGCTGCGTGGCTGGCTTCGTCTCCCTGTGTTTGGAAGCGAATGCTTAGTGGGGTGCGTTAAACATCAGGACGGGAAGCAGCAAACGGCACTTTGTGAAATAGCAGAGGCTTTGACTTCTGAGAAGTCTCAGCCTGTATTATCAGGGACTGGATCACCGGAGACCTCTATTTTGTTGAAATCTATGAGGAGACCAATTCCCATACTAAATTACAGTGGCCCAGCTTCCCCACGGACCAAAATCACTATACAACCGTGTTCTTTGGCTGGTGCAAAACTTGTATTTTAAATGAGCGGTACAGAGCACTGAATTCTCTTTGAAGAGATGCAAGTGCAAAGGTGGAAAGGTTGAGTGGTGCGTTGATCTACCTGTGCCGGTGTAAGGCTAAAGTTTCTTGGAAAAACGTCATCCTGGATCACAAGGCTTCCGCCCTGGAGAGCGTGGAGCAGCCACGTAATCTCGTCGTGTTTGTTACAGCTCCAAATGTATATAGTCCTCGTAAGGTCTTTCAGTGCTTAGTAGCTGTTATGTTAGTCTTCCTTCTAGCCAACTCCAATGAAATTTTTATTTGTGTTTGGGAGCTTTTTATTACCTGGTGTGGTGCGGATTGCGTAACTTACCTCAAATGCACTCTGCAGATCTGCCTGGTGTTGGAGATGTTGCTGCCACGATGGAGGTGCAAAGCCGACGCCTGATCAGTGTATCTGTTAGGCTGGGCACAGTCCTCTTCAGAGAGACGAATCAAGCTGGTTTTCCTCAAGTTACAGTTTGTCTGTCTATATGTGAGAACTCAAGTAGACTTGAGTTGGCCTTGTTGCCGTTACCTCCCCGGGTGGCTTTCTGGTCCCCGCAGGCTCTTTTGAAGTACCTCTACTTTAAAGAAAAATTGGGTGGTTTTTTGTTAGATCAAGTACGGATAATTTTAACGTAAGTGAATGTCTAAGTCTAAAAAGAGTTTAAAGGCTATAAACTGAAACGTAGTTTTAGTAAACCTGAAAAATGTCGGACTGTCAGCTTGCGGGCTGACTTTTAGTTGTTGCTTTTATGTTGACAGCGAGCAGGAGATCCACATGTGCGGAGCAGGTTATTTTACGGCTTTCCTCTGGCTAGTTCCGGATTTCCACCCGGTTATCTTTGTGGACTTTATCATTTCATGAAGTGTAAGCTCTGCAAGCTAGGAATGTCTGGAAGGCAGGAAGAAAACACAAGTTCTCTGAAATCCCCTGAAACCTGGGGAGACAGTCTTTATAACATTACTGAGGAGGCACGACTACCACCTCTTGCCTTTGCTAATTCACACGCCATCTGAATAATTGAACATGGTGAAAGCGTGCCTCATTGGCTTTATTATTGCTTTCTTAAGGGAAGTCTAGTTAATGAAAATGTTTCAGGCTCATGGAGCAGAAAAGTTCATTAAAGACTTCGATGCAATCTAGTTGTAGTAGTTGGGTATATTTGCAGTACCAATTAACAGCAAAAATGATGCTTTACTTTAAACAGCAGAGACATGGCTCGTGTCCCAAGAAATGAAACCCTACGTGTTGATGGATACTCTTCGAAATAACAGATAAAAACCAGAATTATGTAGGCTCTTACAGGGCATCGTGAAATTGAAACAACTGCACTCTTTTAAGCCGTCAACTTTGACATTTTGAAGTTGTAAGTTACAAAAGTTGAAGGTGCGGCATTAAAAAAAAAAAAGCCTTTGTCAGCTAGAGCTGGTTTTGTTCAAATGACTTTCCCTGTCGTGGTCTGTTGGCCTCAGTGTGATGGTTTCTGTTCTGCTCTGACAGTTGCTCTTTGTTTATTCAAAATATTACCATGCCCGTGAAAGTGAATGACTGCCAGCACGAAGGAAGCGCAGTGGGCAGGCAGGCCGTGCTCACCACCTGCAGCGCTCGCAGCACCCCCCCCATCTTCTGCAGAGACACTTCGCTTGCCTCAGATTTTCCTGAATCCCCGGGACAGGTCCCAGCTTGTCTTTGTGGCCACTGCCTGGAAAAGTTTACGAACATGCCTGAGAGATAACTGGGTTGGTTTCCCTCGTGGCCATGTGTAGATCAATACGCAGCTTTTGTGTCTTGGAGCCGTGTTGCCGAATGGGAAGTTGACCGCGGTCAAGCTTCTGCTCAGTTGTCTTGTGGCTCTTGCGTTTGTTTTCCTCTTTTGCCTGTCCCCTTCCTCTTCCTTAGGCTTGTTTCCTTTTTTGACTTGGGCTTAGCCAAAGTACATTTGTACAGGTGTTCCATGCAAGAATTTACCTGAACGCAGTGGTTTTGCTTATATTCATGCCTGCTCGCAGGTTTACTCCAGCTATCCTCTCCCAAATGAAAGACCAGCAGTGCTTGGAGCACTCATTTTGTTTTCTTCTTGGATTTCTTGTAGCTCTTTGCTTGTCTGATGTGCAAGTTACCCATGAATGAGCAGGCTACGGACAGCTTGAGAATCTCCGGGATTCTCTCAGTGCCTGCGTAGTCTCGCTCGGAGCTTGTTCCACCTGTTCCGTTGTGTAGGCTTCTTGTTATAGGGGGGAAAAAAAGGCTCAAGTGAGACTAGCAGCCTAAATCAAAAGCTGAGGGAAGGTTGTTAGTGACCTGTAAGTGGAAGTAGTGAGATACCGGGCGTGGAAGAGGAAATGGCTCTGAGCAAACTGCGTTATGTGGAGGCAGTAGTGGCTGAAGCTCTGCCCCGGCTTTGAAATTCTGTTGACGAGCCGAATCATAACTTCGTTCAACCTATCTAAAGTGAGAAGTTAAAACTTCATGTTTACTATCTCATGTGCACTGTAAACAGATGGTAGAAGCGAACTGAGATTTGCATCAAGCCTTTGGAGCTACTTTATGGTTATTGGTATGCGGTTCAGCGGCACTGACTTCTGTAGAAAAGCCCAGGCTTCTCAGGGACGCCTGGCTGTGTCCCCAGTCCTCTGCGGTACCCTCGCGGCCGTCACTGGTTGCCAGACTCTCCCTGCGTGATGGATAGCCTGTACTGCGGCTTGGTAGGCTGAGTGGGAATGCCTACGCTGTCCTTGTCTTTCTCTGTGGAGTCAATACTAGGAACTCTCTCTGCTTTACTTCAGTTATGCGCGTTTTGACTCGTATCTATAGGAACTTGGAGGCTCTGGGACTAACTTAATGTATTCTGTATACTTAAAATTAGCCAGAAAGCTGTTGGGGAATTTGTGCCGAGACGGGAAACAACTCTACGAGTGCTTTGTTGTAGCAACCCAGGTGTAAAACCAACAAATGCCCCAAATGTACCTGCTCTGTACTTGACACTCCTTTTGTCCTTCGTAAAGGAGAGAGGCAATTACTTTAGCTGTGCCTATACCAGTTGGAAACTCTCTTGCTGTACTTACGTATTGTCTGAAGGAGGATGTGGTTTTGTATGACATGACTCTTACTGAAATCCTAACAGAAGTTACGGGACAGCTGCCCACTGCGCTCCGGTTTAAAATCGGTGTTTGATTTTTGCTACAGGAGTATCTATAGTCTTCTCCTTAACTAGTGGTGTGACGATGCGTGTGGCAGCAGGTACTTACGCTGGTCTAGCAGCTCCTGAGTATCTGGGCCTGGATGGTAACTGCACATCACTGCGTTTTTGGGGAACTAATTGCTGAATATAAGCCTGTAATTCGGGGGACACGCTCATTTTGAGGCTGTTGCATTGGTTTTTCTAGCAGATGAGCTGAGCATGAATTTGTAAGTGTCATTGGAAAGCCTTTATTCAAGATCCCTTGGCCTGCATCTCGCTGGCTCTGAGAAGAAGCTTCTGGTAATTGGAGTGATTTCCTGCAACTCAGAACATCCACAAAAATAAAGCAGAGATCTTGCTGTGTTTAACTTTTTTAAAAAATAAACAAACAAATGAATCCCACTGGCTCAGACTGTGCAAAAAAAATTATTAAAAATTAAATTAGGTCATAGATTTGTTGTGCCCAGCCATCGCGCGTAAGAAACATCAGCAGCTGGATTCATCGATGTGTCGTCTCCTTTGGAAAGATAGATGCAGACATCTTCTCATGGAAGGCTCCCTTGGGGATACTGCGAAGGAAGATGACTTAGCATATATCTGCTCCCTGCTGTCCTCTTTTCTTACGCCTCAACAGCCACCGCTAAGGGCTCATGAGAGCCTCGTCTAAGAAAAGCAACCTGACTTACGACAAGAGACATGGGAGTTATGGCTGGGCTGTCCCTGTTTCTTCCAGGCAGGGATTTTGTTCTGGATGTAGTTAGGAGCTAATTTTAAAGGAGCAAGTGGATCCGATGAAATAATATACGTGCTTCTCATAAACCTGTGTATCAGAGTGTCTCCTTTAAACAGACAAACAAACGCGAGGAAGTGTTGCTTCGTTTCTTACTCCTCTTAGATGTGCTGCTTTTGTGAATAGACTTCGCTGCCACAAGGGTTGCTCGAACGTTGTTTTGGTAGGGGAGAATACAGCGTTAATACTAGTAGGGATACAGCCGCTAGTTGTCAAAATCCATGCTGAGTGGGAGAGCGGAGGCTGGTACAGCTCGCTCGGTGCAGGACAGACGTGTGTCCACGTTGTGAGACCAGCAGTCTCGCAGGACGCCGGAGCGGGTTGCAGCGCTGGGTCAGCGCGGGGCTGGCAGGCTGCTGACTGGCAGAGGGTGGGACCTGTCATGTATACGCTTCTCTGGGAAAAAGCTTCTATTCCCTGTGCCAAAAATCTGAGGGAAGTCAGTGTCTCGTGCCAAGTACGATCCTGTTCAAACGCTTACAGGTTTTCAAGGACAGTTTTCTTGTGGGCAGCGTCCCCTGCCTGCGCTCCCCTTTCTCCCTCTTCAGGCGAGATGAACCAAATCTGGGTCAGACTGATCATGACTTTAAATTCAAAGGCGCTGCGTGCCCGGAGGCAGGTACACAACAGTGCAGTTAAGGAAGCTACGGAATGGAAATACAAAGTTCAGGAAATAAATTCCACGCTTCCCTAGATGGGAAGCTTGCAGCAGTGGCTTATGCAAGGCAGCGTGGTTTGGATTGCTGCTGCTCTCAGAGCATGGCTGGGTGAGATGATGTTTCTCGAAAGTTATTCCGGTAGGTTACTCAAAGTAAAACTACTGCAAGGGAACGCCAGTCTGACTTCTTTGGGATCTGTGGGATGTTGCGAGTCTGACTCTAAATCGCGTCGCAGAGCACGAGTTCCGCGTACATTCACAAACTCCAACCTTGACCTGTGGTCAAACATCCAGTAAGATGGTGGGAACACCCAGAAAGGAGCTCGGTTTGAAAGGGAGAGAGTAATTGAATTGGGTAAATAGCAGGAGCTCTTTGGAATGAGGTGCCAGGGCAGGGGCTCTGTGACGCGGCTAAGAGATGAAAATAACTCTTCTGTGTCTTTCAGATTAGCTAACAAGGAGATGGATTTTATTGCTCAAAACGAACAGGTTACTTGCCGGGTACACAAAGATTCTGAGCATGAAAAGGAACAGATGGGACAAATACTGGGTATAACAGATCAGCTGTTGCTGCAATATGAAGAGGTCTGAACAGCCCTTTTTTTTTAAAAAAAAAAAAATGCAATTTAAGGAAATATGATTTATTTACCGTGGAATAATCTGAAGATTTCCCAGAATGGATTGAAGAATGTCTACCTACAGGAAGACTCCTTTCCTTGTCTGTAGTGCAGCTGTCGCTGATAAAGCTGTGGTCTGCTCGTTGCCACACCTCTCCTCTGAGCAAAATACTCAACTTGGCGTTCTTCAGGGAGGACTTGACTATCCTCTGAGGCTCTTCCAGAGACAGAGATCTTGAGTCATGCAGGTTGGTGTTGCACCATCGCTGCTGTTACTCCCTCAGCTATTTAGCAAACAAGGGGACCTCGGCAGCTGTCTCACAGCTGAAGAATTATTTAATATGGTTTTTAACCTGCTGCCTTCTGAAACCTCAGTCGTTCCTCTGTTTCACCCTTTCATCTTAAAAGTTAATGTCAGAATTCATATTCCTGGTGCTCTTTTAGTATCTGGTTTGCATAGCTACATCATGCATAGTGTATTAAGGTACATCTTGATGAAGATCCTTGAATGCTTCCTGCGCGTAGCTATCTTTGTTCCAGATGAATGAAAATGGCATAGGAAGCATCTGTCTTGCCAAGCTGGTCAACACATGAATATGCTTCAGGATTTGCTTTCCACCCTTGGGCAGAATCGGCGCAGTACGCTTATTTTCCTTTTGTCTTAGTTCACTCTAAAAGCCCTAGTTCAAACCGGGAGTCTGGGAGTCAGTGTTGTTTGGCTGTTCCGACACTGGAGATGGAAAGCGGAGAAGTTGCTTCCAGCCCGGTTCCGGTGGTGTTCTGGCTGCCCTTGGACCCTACCCAGGCCGTCGAAGGCTTCCCGCAGCCGGCATGGTGCTTTGGGTTAGGGCAGCCGCTTACTTGCCAGGCGCTTCTCCATGCCTGAGATACCAGTTCTGTATTTGCTAGAAAAATGCAAAATGGCTTGTGTTAGTTATGCCAATTTATTTTTTTATACATAGTTTCTGCATTCCCTATGAAGTTAAATATAGACAAGGAAATGTCCTGCTGCTAAGTCTGCATAACCTCATTATTATTTTTCCCCAGAAACTAGATTGCTTTTGTGTCCTAGTTCCTATGTAGGTCTCAATCGGAGACCTTGTCAATGCTATTTTATGGCAACCGTTTCATAAAGTGCTGCCAAATTAATGTGGACCAAAAAAAGCATGATGTGAATCCCTCAGTTGCTTGTGGTGGAATACTCGTGTGCCGGGGGATGACCTGGGTGGGATTAGCCTTGATTTGGGTTGAGGAATTCCTGACTGCTTCCCTAGCCCCGCTCACACGGCGGCTCCTGCTGCCACCGGGGCTCCGGAGGCGTTTGCTCCATTAATTGAAGTGCAGTTGTTTAGGTCTAGGGGAAAGGTGACTGAGTATCTCAGTGGAACAAGGACTAAGTAATTTCTGGGCCATCTAAATGCTGCTCCTCAGCTTGCTCCGACTACAAGCCGGTGATTGTGGCCATATGGGCTTCTGCGCGGTCTGGTGTTGGCTGTAGACGGTTACTGGGTTTGGATCATGCAGAGGAGGGGATGGTGCATGTTAAAGGGCCTCTCTATAAAGCAATCGGGTAATAGTTTCCATTAGGGTGGGAGGATAGCGATGACTTGCTATTTGGACAGACCCTAAATTAAGCTGTCAAGAGGAAACGCTCCTTAAAGGCCACTCCTGTTCCTGAAACTAAAATAGCAGGAATGTTTAATCTGAAGTGAACGTGTGAAAATTGTGAGCTGATGCTTCGGTTTACGGACTGTAATGTACTGCTAACGAGCATTTGGAATGAGGTTCAAAAGAGCGGTTTTCCTAAATGCCCTTTACATAAAGCTTCAGGTTCACGATGGTTAAACCTTGCTGTGCTGGCATTGGTGCAGAACCAAATACAGTGCTACAAACATCAAGGACTTGGGACATCTGCGAAGTCCTGATTCAGCCCGGCCCGGCATGCCTGCTGTGAAGAATGGGAGTTGGATTTTTCTTTTGGCATCTGGTGTGTTCACTCCAGCCTTTGCCTGCTTATTCCCCAAGTTGTTGCATGTTCTGTAGCTGTTCTCTGACCGTAGTCTTGATTCTTGCATTTCCTGGTAGCATCATGAAGCAGCTTGTCAAAACTTTTAAATACTTTTATACTTAAATACTTAAATACTTTTTCTTCCTTATGCGAAATGAAATTTTCAGAAGAAAAGGATGAAATATTCATAACTCCTTTTTTCTTTTTTTTTTTTTTGAGATTGACTGACCTAGAAACCATCATTTCAAATTGAAAGCAAGGGAGGATGTGGTTGAAAAGATGGCTGTTAAAGAGCCCAGCTTCTTCCTTCAAAGAGACTGGCCAAGGCAAAGATAAAACTTCCAGAAGTTTCTGGCCTGCTTCCCTGGCTGAGGCTCGGTACAGGGCGATGCAGATCTCTGCGATGGTGTGTCTTGAAAACAGTCAAGAAGTCTAATAGAATCTTTTTCAACAAGACTCTTTCACTTAAGTATAAAGATGGCTTTTCTTAATAACCATCGTTCGTTGCACCGTGACCTGCACAGAGTTGAGAGCTCCAGCCCTTTCACCTCTAGATTTCCATTAAGTGGTAATTCTTAGGGCCTTTATCTAAACCACCAAAAGCTGCCGTTGCTGCTTGAAGTCTGACCTTTTGTTGTTAAAGAAAAAAAAGAACAGATTTAACTGAATTAGTTTCCATAATGTGCTTGCATGCGATTGCATAAACACCAACATCAGTGTGATACCATTGTTTATAAAGAATGTGAAATATTGCCTTACACGGGCTTGGGCCTGTAGGTATGTGTCAGTGGCCGTGTACTGCTGACGAAGAATTTCCTGTAGTTCAAGGAGTAGGAGCCTTTGTTTTTTTGGAACAAGAGGATCTCTGTTCTGCCATCGCCATGGAAGTCGGTGACCCCGGCCTGCCGCGCGGCGGCCGCTTGGTCAGCCCTTCGTTACCCGGCACGTACAAATGCCCATTGTGTTTTCGTGCGAGTGTGTCGGTGCCTCTCTGCGTATGCAGTTCTGGATCTTCAGCTCTGGTTTTTCTTTTTTTTCCCCCCCCCTACCATGGCTTGGTGGTTCTTGTCCAGTATGGTGAGAGTTGGTTGTAAAACGATGATCCGCTTTACCTAAATGCCTCCGTATCTTTTTGTTTGGATGAATTTGTTGTTGGAACTCTAAACTTCACTTTCATGTACTTGCGCTCTACAAATTCTCAACCAGACGCTGCTGCGTTGGCTTGCCCGACTCCTAAAATAGAGCAAATCTTTGAGAGGGAGAGCCTCCACACAGATTGTGCATCTAATAGTGAGTGTGGTACAGATCAGCATCAAATTGCTTTGTGCTTCCAAATGTAGACCAAAATTAAAGGAGGCTGAGCTACCGTAGTAGGAGTAGTGAGTGTGCCAATTTAGATGCTAATGGCCCTTTACGGTTTTGGTTTTTGCAGTTTGTACCAGACAATTTCTGCAGGTGGCTAAAATGCATGACTAGAGCTTTTGATACCTTTGCTGTTTCGATAGCGTCGTGCGTACAGAACCCCGGCTACCGCTGCTCTGAAGGGGAGCGTCAGACACGCGCCTTCAGTCAATCAGAAGCGGTGGGTTTCGCTCCTATAAATTCCCTTCAGTATTTGTTGGCTGTTGTTCCCGACAATAACTTCAAAAAGATGAAATGTGGAAAAAAAAAAAAAAAAATTGTTTCTGGGTGTATTTGTTATGCCAACCTGAAAGCTTTAGCTGCGACACAGATGAATCGGTTCAGGTACGTTTTCTGTGTAGTGCCGCGAAGTTGAATTGAACGCTGAGCTACAGATCGGGGAGGAAAAGATAAATGGTGACTCTTAGTTTCCAATTTATGGCTTTCTGTAGAATGTGTAAGTGTGTACTTTACTATAGCTTTTCATGTAAGCATTATTAAAACTTCACCTTCCGGCACAAATCCCAGGGCTAGAGTGGGCTTGTTGGTATTAGCAAGCTCGCTGAGGACATAAACATGCTACAGGACCCTCTCAAAGGCATCAGAAACATCACTGAGGTATATACATCAGAGATTACATAAAATCCGCATCTCCACAGGGGAAGCTGGGTGGAGTCCCACCCAAGAACTAAATTCACTTGCATCATTTGTCTTTCTGCTGCTGAGGATATGCAATTAACTCGCAGATCTGGGGCAAGGCAGAAATCACGTAAGATTATGTGTTTATGCTGGCCAGGTACTGGTAATGTATTTTTTTAATATTTTTTGTTAAGATTCTGGTGAAACATCATATGAAATGTAGGTTCGTGCAGTAAAACCTGACCTAGATGATCTAGCTGTTTGTTTGTTTCTGTACTGGTGTGGGGCTGGGAAGTACTGAGCGCTCAAGCAAATGTGTCTTGTGTTCTGGCCCAGGAGGCACACGGTTGTCAGCACCAAACGCTGAGTAAACTTAAGAGGTCTCTTATTAAAATGTTACTTTCTCTTTCTTCTTCCCCGCATCGCTTCTCAGGTTGCAAAGGTGCTAAAGCATGGCTGACTTGGATCACAACCTCAGCCTTGCGGATGCTCTGACAGAGCCACCTCCCGAGATTGAGGAAGAAGTGAAACGGGACTTCATTGCCACTCTGGAAGCAGAGAAATTTGATGATGTGGTGGGAGAAACAGTAGATAAAACCGACTACGTTCCTCTGCTGGATGATGACGATGCAACAGCTGGGAGCCAGGAACCAAAAAGCAAACCCCATGCAGACGGCATTCAGGTGGAATGTAAGTGTCCAAAGCACAAGACCAAAAAGCTGCATCGCTTTAGCTTCAGAGGGCACTTTCCCTTCTTGTATATTGCTAGGCCTGCTGAAACAGGACTTCTGTGTATTGCGGGGTTTAGTCTGAATGATTTATTTTAAAAGCAAGGCTTGAGATCAAATCCTGTTTCTTGCTTTTCTACTCTACCTTCTGTTCAATTCCACAGCCTGTAAAATAAGCCATCATTACTAGTCCACAGAAGATGCCGTTATTTATGTTACTGTTTTGTGGGCTGCCTTGGGCCTCTCGGAAAAAGCACTGTCCGAAGTGTGTGACTGCTACCCTTACCATATGCACAGGACAGGGAGCGGGGCTTCTTGTCTAGACTGGGCTTTTGCCGAGAAAGTTTGGGCCTTGAGGTCCCTTCCAACCTGGTATTCTATGATTCTATGACATACAGTGCTTCCCACCTCGAAATATTAGAACTGTGCAAGGTGTAAAGACCCATGACTTGCTGTTGCTGGTGAGGTCTGCAGGCCAGCATCTTCATAAGGTCCACGGTGCCGGTGAGCTTCGCACTCGATTGCTTAACAGCTGAAGCTTTGTTTCTCCGCTGATCCGAGGGGCTACTTATTTTGATTTCTCGCTGCATGTAGCTCCTGGTTATGTGCGTGTACAGTGAAATGTGGTGCTGTCTCTGCTGGTTATGAACATTTGCTAGCCCAGTTGATAGTTATTAGGGTTAATAACTTTATCAGAAACTACTTAGAAAAAGGAGAGGTTTAAACAGACTTGCTTCTCTAGCTGAGTAAAAAAGGAAAACAGTGAGATTTGGGGGTCATCCATTAGGTTTCGTTCTCAGTAAGCAATTGGAATTATTTATATCTGTGCCTGTGTGCTGTTCCCCCCCAGCCAAGTGGGGCTTGTCGCCTGTGACCAGTAGTCCCTTGACTATTTTTTTTTTTAATTTATTTTTTGGCCTTGATCGATGTTGTATAGAAGAAGACAATGTTTCCTCCTAGACAGGTAACCTGGTGACTTCTTTCAGAAGAAAGTTTTTCTTTTTCTGCCTCAATGCTGACGTTCATCAGTGTTGATGAAAGCGGGATGTGCAGAAGGACTATAACGATCGCCCAGCCCAATAAACACGACCTCCAGGACTCCAGAGTGGGGAATTACACAGAGGGGATTTCTGGTGTGTTTAAGGCAGTTCTTGGCATTGTTCAGAAGTGTATCGGGTGCCCTGTAGTACAGAAAACGTAATTTTGAGTTTTCCGTACTAACATAGTTCATTAAATGGTAACAAACAAGTAGGAAGGATGGAGGTAGGCAGAGAGATTATAAAACTTCGAGCTTTGGTCAATTTGGGTGTGTGTTGTACTCAATTATGGTACCTCTAAGGGTAGGTGCTTTATATTTTAGCATTGCAGAAGCAGGAGTACTTGTTAACACTCTTGCATGTGGTTTAAGGCTAATTTAAAATACTGCTTTGTTCTAGAAGTTACAGATTCTAAAGCATCTCAGCACCCCAATTTCTCAGTGAGTGCTAAAATCATGAGATAACATTAGCTTAAAATACAAGTTCCTTAAGTTGTGTCCTGCCAGATGCGTATCCCTTGAACATTGCCATCGTAACTCAGTATTCCAGATAACTTCAGACTCTCGAAGCAGATCCGAGCGAGGCCTTTTGGGTTTGCCCAGTGATGAAAACTTGCTGAACTGCACTGTGAGAACTGCCCATTGCTGTGCGCGGAGCCGAGGCAGAGGGATTGCGGTGCTAACACCGCCTGCCGTTGGGCCAGGCTCTTCTCTTCATCTGCGTCTCTGGGCTTTTCGAACCCCCTTCCCCTCCGCAGTGCCTCCCCTGGCTGTACAGCCCTGTCTGTCTGCTTGTTCCCCTCCTCCGGGCCAAGGGGGGGTGCAACGGCTTGTTCTTGGGTTGGACATTGGTTTTTCCCTTTTTTGGGATAGCTGGAGAACAGTCACGAGCGTTATCTAAATCTTTGGCAAGACGGAAACAAGACCCTCGCTGAAGAAATCGGAGAGCTTTCTCGTCTTGAATGAGTAGAAGAATGTTTTTCGGCTTTGCCACCTTGTGCCGGGAGGGGAAGGGCGGTGAAGCTCTGCAGCGTCGAGCTGTGTCAGGTTACTGCAGGCCAGTCTTAGGGTTCCATCCTGCTACGTCTTAATTTGCCTAATCTGTTTCTCACTGAAGGGATAAGGGTACCTATTTCTTCCATGAGATTTATTCAATGTTTAGAACTGTTTAAAAAAAAAAATGCAGTAAAGCTTAATGCCCTTGCTTTTACTGAGGCTATGGAGTAAGTGAGTCTGGGCGAGACGCTACAAGGCCCTGGTGCGGGTGCTGGGGGGCGTTCTAGTGCGGCGCTTTGAGTATAACGTGAAGTTTCTGCGGAGCAGGGACTGCTGTGTGGAAGGCAGCGAGAGTTCTACGTCCCTGGCTCCAAGTACGACTGCAAATAGCTTTGTTTTCCTGAGGGAGAAGAGTAGCTTTCATGGATCAGGCTTTTCAGCCCCCGCTTGTTAATTTATTTATGTTAAAAGGCACGAATGTGTTCAGACAGCACGCTCTCTGCCTCTGAGATTGCCTTTCCCCAGTCACAAGCGGTTTAATCATACGTCCCGTCAGGCTCTAGCTATTCCATCTCTGCTCCAGGTTTTTCTTTCCCTTTTTTTTTTCCCCCAAACCCAGGAGCCAGACTAGACAAGTCTGACGATCAGATGGGCCCCCATCGTGAACCATGGGAGTGCAGAGGGAGGAGACGTGGCGAGCGGTTGTGTGGTCACCTAGAAATTTGTCCTAGAGTAAAGCTCTAATAGCGGTTACCTCTTAAAATATCCCTGGAAAGGCACAGCTTAAGAAGAAAGGGTTTTACTCTTTCTAGCACCTGGCCGGACATCGTAATTTGGCAAATTCTGGGGTAGTCCTCTGAGGACATGGTGGGCTTTACGTAACGCTGAGGGATTGCTTTGGGTGTGTGCTCCACTGTTTGCAGCTAGCTTTCCTTCTCGCTTCCGAGGCTCCGAGGAGTTTAGAGCATACTATTAAAGTCGCGGAGGCTGTAAAAGCAGCTTTCGTTAGGGTGCTCGTGTGAGGTAAGGGATGCGCATCCTGCACTGCGAGGGAAGAGCTGTTTGGGTGGGAGCAAGTTCCAACCGAAAGGAAAATACTGTGCTTTAACAGCTTGCAGCGGGCAGCAGTGCTCTGGCGAAACGTTTTAGTTCAAGTGAGGACCAATATTGTTTCTGAAATGTTTGATTGTGGTGTTGTTGAATTGTGTGCAAAGCCAGGTCTGCGGCCTAACTGTTTGGCCGTGCACGCGGCGCGTGTCTTGTGTTCTTGCGCTCGCCGGTCGCAAACTTGGTGACGAGTCTTAACTTTGTGTAGTTTTTTAATAGGGAAACAAATACCGAGTGTGATCGAGGTGATGAAACTCTTTCAATTTGCTGTGGGCAGCGGCTCTGGGGCTTCTTTCAAGCACACGTGTTGCCACGAGATGGCTCTGCTGGCGCTGGACGCGATGCCGCACAGCAGAGCCGGCCGTCCTCCCCTGGTCCGGGACGTAAACCCAGCTCCAGACCTGAAACCCGAGGCCGACCCACGGCGCGGCCCTTCGCTTTACCTCCCTCTCTGCACTAGGCGTAAGCACCTTCCTTGCAGAAGGCAGCAGGCTTTGCTTTTGCAAAAGAAGGTTTAAACGCGTTGTCACGCGTGAAACTGGAGGCAGAGGATGTTCCGTATACCCTAAAGTTTCAGAGGGATTAAAAACAGTCAGCAAATAACGTGAAGATGCTTGCGTTTTTATCTCGCGTGATACCTCAAGCACCTTCTCCCTCTCAAAGTCTGTCCGTCCCCATTCCTGCCCCAAAGCTGTTAAACCTTCTGGTTAGTGCGAATCCCTGGATGGTCTTTTTGCACAAAACCAAGTACGGAGCGCGATCTGAGCGCGCCCTCAGATCTGTCAGACGCTTGCGAAACAAACATTAAAAATAGTTCAGAGAGCCCCGGGTGATACCAAAGGTGTTTTGGCCATTGTGCCCCAGATTTCAGCTGCTTGCCCAGCGTGTCGTGGGCTAGCTGCAGCCACTGCGGGTTCGTGTTGGCACAGAGCTGCGTCCTGCTGTGTCAGGAGCGTGTTTCAGTGTGAGGAGTTGGGGGGGGGTGGGGGGGCGTTGGCGCATTTTGTTTGAAGTGCAGATTGTATTGTAAAACTGCCTGGATCTCGGGCTGAGCTGCTTAACTCCATAATATACCCCCATTTTCTGAAGGAGGAAGGAGTGCCTGAAGTAGTGTCTTGATAAGGCGAAGTGTTCTTGAAACTTTTCCCGTGTTTTATGAGGTGGCGAAATTAATCTAGTTGTTACAGTTCACAAAGCAAAATCAACGTTTTTGTAGCTCGGTTGCTTTACGCTGATTTACCATCACTCGGGTAACATTCATGCTCAGTGAGCTTCACTTGGGGTTCTCAAACATCTACCGGTCTTGGATTCCATCCCGTCGCAGGCAGCCAGCGATCACACGAGGCGATGACACCTTCGAGCTTCAGCTTCGTGTTTCAGAAGGAGAGGTGTGAGGGTGGCATGAGGGCAGAGGGATCTTAGTGGGAATTGGTGTGGCAGGTCTCCTTGTCCTGCTCGCGGACGCCAGACCTGCCGCTGCGGCCGTGCTTCTCTTGGTGCCGTCTGACAGCGTGTGTGCGCTTCTGACAGCTCGGGCCCCCCCAAACGTAAAACCAAGCAAGCCTTGCCTTCCGTTTAAATTCAAATTCTCCTTAATTCTCCTGGTTAGAGAGAAGCTCGAGAACCCAAACCAAGCCTTTGTGTCACATTGGAATGCCAAAGGGCGAGGAAAACTCTTAAGCCTTTGTTTTTGGTGATGGGGAGATGCTGGGCTTGACTGCTGTTCAGAAGCCGCTTTGAGACAGGGTATTTAAACGTATGAATTGCAGTAGCTTAAGCTACTTGTTTCAGAGTTGCCAGCTGGTTTTGCCTGTATGGCACTCTGTTTATCAGCGTTTTTGTTCCCGCTCGTGGTTTTTTTTTGTCTATGCTCTCTCACAAAGTTGCGTTCAACCAAGTCTGCGGACGCAGATGTGCGCTGGGATGGTAAAACATCAAAATGACTGTCGTCCACAAGCCGTCCACCCGCCCCAGGCCTGCCGACAGCTCTTTTTTCCTTTTTGCCCCCTGGTATCCCATGCCTACCGCAGAGCAGGCTGCAGGTCTGATGGTGGAAACGCGCTCAGTGGCGGTCGTGCTTCTGTGCGCTCTACGCCACATCACTGCCGGAGACGAGGCGTTTTGTTATTGGTACTGTCCGTTTGCTTGAGATTATCGGTTTAGCGAACGCTGCCTTAAATTTGTTTATATAAAAACAATCCTTTGATCCACCAGCCAGATTCAAGTACCACCTTGTGATTCTGATGAGGATTATGTAGTTACAACATCTTGACATGGTTTTGTTTTTATGCAATTTAGCGTAGGAAGGGAGGAGCCCCGGCCCTGGGAAGACTGCTGGGTGCGCTCGCACTTGCACTCTAGCTGACTAAAGTAAGTTTGATTCGCTCCGAAAGAGCTGACTTTCAGAGACATGAAAATAAAAACTACTAGTGCTGGGTGGAGTTGTTGGATTCCACTTGATTTTCTGGAAGCTTGTCTTCCAAAAAAAGCTAAAACTGTAAAGGAAAGCAGCTTACCTGCTTTTCATCCTTCCCGAGAAGTGCGGAAGGAAAGCCGTGGCAGTTCTGATTCTTCTGCTCGTTAGGGATCCCGCTGTTGAGCCTAAAATCTTCTTTAGACTTTGCCTGGCCAAGCGTTTGATTTGGAGAGACCCTGGCTTGACCGAGCACACGACGCGTGTGCAACGGCGTCCCGCTTACCCCCGCGTGTTTGCGGGGCTTTTGGAGAAGGCTAAAGGCTGCTGCCTGTCTGAGACCCGCTCACGGATTCCTCCGCCATCCCGGCCACCGGAGCGTTTTGGATCGCTTGCCCCCTCGCGCCTGCGGTGGCAGGGAAGCGGCCGCGTGCAGCTGGCAGGGTGCAGCAGCGGAGAGCAGCTACGGTGGTGGTTACTGCTCAGCGCCTCGCGAGGGAGAGGGGTCCCGCAGCGGCTTTAACCTCTTCTTTCGCCCTCATTCCTGTGTCGCTGAAGCAAATGCCGGATTTTCAATACGTATGTCTTACCATTTTTATTTATTTACTTTTTTTTTAAATGAGCAGGTACAGGGGATTGAGTAAGGTGAAGCTTCTCTGAAGGAACGTGTTTGTGCTTTGTAGTCTGGAAGCCGCACAGGCTTGGGAGCCCTGTCAGCTCCGTGGAAGGTTAAGCCAGAAACGCAGCTGGCTGTGAGCTGGCCTGGTTTTCATCTGCCACCGCGTTTGGTAGGCTTGGCTAATATTTTGGTAGGGTTTTTTTTGTTTGTTTTGTTTCATTTTAAGTTTGCAGAGCCCTTGGTAGGGGAGGGTGGGGTGTCCTGGCTTTTCTTTCTGATAGGAGACAGTTGGCTTGCACCACTTGCTGCCTGGGAGGTCAGTCTCTACATGAAACTTCTGTGCAGATGAAGTGTTTATTTTCCGAATAGCTGAAATGCCCGGCGCTGCCAGAAGCACCACGCAGTGGGCGATGCGCACTGCAGAGCTGACTCGAGCGTGCACAAACTGCTTGTTCCAAGTGCCACCAAACCAGTCTTACAGACGAACGTTTTTTCGCAGCCCGAAGTGAGCGCTCAAGGTACGCACGCGGACTTGCAGACCGAATTTGTAGTGTTGAGCCGTATTCGCGATCGAGTCCTGTTCTTAATGCGTGACTAATGGTGGTGGCATCAAGACCAGACTATGAAACGTTTCAAGGGCTGTATTGTCCGTGCAAGGTGTAATGATCAGGTTCGAAAGAAACTGAAAGCGATACGCGATTACTTTGTCCAATTTAAAACAGAACTTGCATTCAAATTTTCAAAGTACTGAGGAAATTGGAATGAGGTTGTGGGTCGTGGTAGTGAGGGTTGCTGTTTATTTTCCCCACCACCAAAAGGTTTTTTTGACACGTTTAGCATGAGTGAAGGCTAGAGAAGACTTGCGAAGCCTCTGTGTTACAGTGGCATCGTCAGCTGCTTTCGTTAAACCAGTGTTATGGCACCCATTTGAGCAGGACTTAAGATAACTTGTAGCCCTCGCCCTTGGACTGAGCAATAGCTTCCTCGCTGTTAACTGGAAGGTTCAGCAGGACCTGCATCGTTCCTCGGAGATCTCGTTGTAAGACCCTGTTACTCCACGACATACCCAGCGTAGCTCTTGGCAGCTGTGAAGCATCGTTGTATAAGCCATCCCGTGACCCTGATTTCTCCTCGCCTGGACTGATCCTCAGTAAGTTCAGGGGCTGGCAGTAGTTCTCCCTGTTGCTAGTTCAGGCAGTTCTGCTGTTACAGTAAATACCAGACCTTGTAAAGACTGACAGCAGGAGGAGCTGGTGTGTCTAACTGCTAAGAAACAGGTTCAGGGATTCCAGTAGTATTTTCAGCGACTTGAAGAGGATGTAGGTGTATGTTTTTCTGTAAGCTGTCTGGCAAGTTCACGTTGAATTTTCGTACAGCACCAGGATGAGCCACTGCGGTAACTGGAAAGACTTTCCTTGTGCCTTACTGAGGGCTGGGTGGAGCCCCGAATCGCTGTCTCTAAAGCGCGCTGGTAATGTAGCTTTGTTTTGAAACTGAGCTCAGGGAAGGGACAGCAGCAGCTGCAGGTAACTGAATGCGTGTCTCTCTTACTTGATTTACTTCTAGAATTTTTTTAAGCCGCTGCCCTGAGCGTTTCTTCACAATAAGCAAAACTAATGGCCTGGGGAGCTGAACTGCTGTTAGAGCTTGTGCTGCTTGTTACGCTTAACTAATGTTACTCAGGATCATTCTTGCAATGAGTTCACTATTTCACAACTGGAAAATGGGATAAATGCTTAGAAATTAAGCATGGTTTATTTAAGAAGATGTTATAAGGTATTTTAAGGCTTGGTGCAAGGAAGATACCATCAGTTTACAAGATACCTTGGGATATTCACCGGTCACGGTGGTGGTCACCTACGGAAATATTGTGCTGCTGGCAACCTGCGCCACTATCGATGCCAGCACAGTCCAGCTACTTTTGTAAGGACCGTAGTCTGATCTCAAAGGCAGTAATTTAAAATAAATAGAATTTCTCAAGCAGTTTGCCAAAGCGATTATAGTTACTGATGCTCAGCAGCCCAGTGTGGAGATGATGGGGCAAAAACACTAGCATATTTTGATGATTAGGAAGAACTTTTGAGTACTAGAACAAGTGTGCTTTAAAAAAAAAAGTTCCCAAAGATGGTTTCCAAGCAGCATTTTCAAAACCGTTACACAGAGTGGCTTTCCTAAGGCGACCCACCAAGTTTAAAGCTCAGTTCTTTGATTCCAATTGCCTCAGCTATCGCTAGGTCTTGTACTGCTGCCGTGTCTTCCAAGTTCAGTGTGCACATCCTGGTGCCTGTTAAAGTTTTATCTGACAGTGTCAGAACAAGATAGCCTCAGTCTCTTCGTGGTAAGTATCTTGTGCTATTTTTTGGAATCGGTGGTCTTCCACTCTGAACTACCTTTCTCTAAATCTCTCCGCGGTATCTGCTTCAGCAGTGTGCTGTCAAAGCAGAAATTGAGGTCTTCTGATCCTTTTTTCTAATAGTATTAGCATATTTTTTCTGCAAGGAACTTGTCACAGCTGAAGTGGACTGATATTTAAAAATTTTGGGGAATTCGTTTGTGCCTGTTGGCTCTTGTTCTGTCACTGGGCTCCGCTGACAAGAGCGTGCCTCGTGCTTCTCTACGGCCGCCCTTCAGGTGCGGGTACACATCCCCCCAAGGCTTCTCCAGGGTGAGTCGTCCCAGCCCTCTCTGCCTTCCCTCGTATGAGAGGTGCTCCAGTCCCTTGATCTTCTCAGTGGCCCTTCGCTGGCCTTTCTCCAGGAGCTCCATCTCTCTTGTACTGGGGAGCCCAACACAGCACTCCAGATGTGTCTCGATAGTGCTGAAGGAGGGAGAGGATCACCCCCCTCACCCTGCTCACAGTGCTCTGCCTAATGCCGCCCAGGGTGCTCTTGATCTTCTTTGCTGCCAGGGCACATTGCTGGTTCATGTTCAACTTCTTGGCCACCAGGACCCCAGGGGCTTTTTCTGCAGAGCTGCCTTCCAGCAAGTTGGCCCCCAGTGTATGCTGGTGCCTGGGCTTGCTCCTCCCCTGGTGCAGGACTTTGCATTTCTCCTTGTTGAATTTCGTTAGATTCTTCTCTGCTCGCCTTTCAGCCTTTCCAGGACCCTCTGGATGGCATCACAACCCTCTGGCGTATCAGCCACTCCTCGCAGTTTTGCATCATCTGCAGACTTGCTGAGGGTGCGCTCTGCTCCGTCGTTCAGGTCATTAATGAAGATGGTAAACCGAACGGGCCCCGGTGTGAGCTGCCAGGGGACACCGCTAGTGCCTGGCCTCCAGCTGGACTTCGTGCTGGTGATCACCACCCTCTGGGCCTGGCTGCTCAGCCTGTTTTCCATCCACCTCACCGTGCGGTTATCGGACCCATGCTTTGTCAGTTTGTCTGCGAGGATGCTGTGGGTGACGGTGTTAAAAGCCGTATTGAAGTCAAGGTCAACAGCATCAACTGCTCTTGCCTCACATCCACCAAGCTCGTCAAAGTTTATCAGCTTGGTTAAGTATTACTTGCTTGAAGGAAATCCAGAGTCATGGTGGTCTAGTGCCAGCCCTTCGGAAAGCTTAGTTTGAAGTGATGGTATGAATAGATAAAGAAGCTTCTCGTTATGTCTTGAGTCGCCTTTGTGGGACTGGATTTTCTGTGACTGAAGAGCTTTTTCGTTTGGGTTTTAAGTTGCACTGACTTGGTGCCATGTGGGTCCCTTAACATTTCAAAAATAATTTTTGGGGGGGAAAAAACCCACCCTTATGTATGTTTGATAACATCGCAGCGTTGTCCTTACAATGTTGGTTTTAAGTTTTGGATTAAGATTGACTTCATCCAGTGCTAACGTTTCCTTTGATTTCTTGCAGATACTTCAGCTTCTGGGCCAACGGTTGTAGAAAATGGCGACCATGGAATAGAAGATCGCCGCACAGGTACGTGGTTAATGTCTGAAGGGAACGTACACACTTCTTTGTTATTGGAGCAGTAGAACTTCAGTGTGATCAAATGCATCTTCTTTTTGAGTCGAGTTTCTCAATGGAAGGTTGCATTTGGCTTTTTACATGATCTTTTCAAAGAATTTGAAACAAAATCGAACTTCATTCTCTTTGGGGTTTGAATTGCTCCTCTGCATAAGGCCTCGTTCTGAAGACGTTGTGTGCTTTCTGCGTGGCCAGAGTTGGGAAGGCAACATCTGGGGCACTGGTACCTAAATGGCTTTCCAGTGACTCCGTAATATTCGTAGCTGAGCTCTACCCAAACCCACGAGTATGACTTCTGCTCCCCGTGAGACTGACAGCGATGTTTCTTCCGAGTACACCGTGCTTTGGTGCAAGTTTTTTTATTCACTGCTTAGCTGCTACTGAAATGACACTGCCTTGTTTACACTGCAGCTTCTCCTTCACCTGAAACTACTCTTCCGTAAAGATCCCCTAATATTTGCTTTGGCAGTGTCACAGCTGAAGTCGAGGTCTTCTGAACCTTTTTTTCAAATAGCGTTAGGATAGCTTAGTCTGCAAGAAACTTGTAGTGACTGAAGTGGACAGGTATTTCAGACTCATGAGGAATCTGGAAAATAATTCATCTTTCCAAGCAGCCCAACGTAGGCTGAGGTTAGCCTTCTTTTAGCAGTTACATTTAACAATGAGCACCAGTTCCCTTTCGTGAGAGTTTCTTACTGCGAATTGGGTTTCCTACCAAATTCCAACTGAACTGCTTCGGGTGAGCAGTACCAAACTCCGCGGCTGTGGGCACGAGCCAGCGGGTTGTTTCCTTTTGTGGTGAGGAGGGTGCCACCGTACGTACAGGCCGGACTGTAGCGCCTCTATTTTTCTTGATGCTGAAATATCCAAAAGTCGACTGTCACCCTGGCGCTGGTGAGAGCAGTTTATTTTGTCTCCCTTTTCATGATCTCCAGCTCAGCTGTAGCGATACAGACCATTGCTAAGGTTGTTTGGATGTTGCCAGCGCTACCATCCCCGCTAGTCCTTAGGTGTGGCCCCAAGGGAAAAAAAAAAAATCCAGGAGATAACGATGAACGTCTGGCAGCGGGAGACGGGGATGCATTAAAACACTTCTTCGCTATCGTCCTGGTTTGAGCTATTTAGAGTATGAGCCAGTTTCACGTTCTTACCGAGGATGGGAATATAAAAATTGATCGTTCTGCTTAATTTGCCGTTGTAAATCTGATCAAAAGGAAGCTGTGCGTCTTTTATATTTAGTATGAAACCCAAATCAAGAACCCTTCTGAACCTTCCTAAGGATACTTCCTCTTTTTTTTTTAATACATATAACTAAATGGAGATAGAAAGAGAATAAGATTTATACTCCAGGTATGACTAATGAAATGCACTGGGATTTTTTTAATCGAACTTCTGAATTTTGTTCTAAAAATTTCTTGTTATTTACTTAATACTAGCTTTCTGGAGGTTTAACTCTTCACGTACTAAATGCTAACAACTTTGATCAAAGATACTTTTATGTGTCTGAAGCTCTTTAATTTATTAATACGTTCCGTCTTTGTGGGGTGGAATTGGATTTTTTTTTTCCTTGTTAAAGGCTGTCTAAAAGTGACATCAAAGCAGTAGAAACAGCGTGTCAGAGGATGAAGAGTCATAGGCATCAAGTTAATTAGGTTTTGCAGAATAACAGCAGATTTATACAGCACAGCTATTTCACGACCCTTTGCCCCTCCGCCCTTCTCTGCGGAATACGTACACACTTGAGGGTAAGGGAGGAATGCTCGGTTTTGATCGGATAAGGGAGGGTTTTTTCAGAGCTGAAGAGCAGCTGATGCTCTGCAGAAATACAGGCAAGGTTTCCAGACCAGGTGCCGGACTTCAGTAGCGCCTGGTTCTACATTTAAGGGGTGCTGCTGCCTAAAGCCGTTTGTCCCTGGCCCTAAGCCACGTTCGGTTTTTGGCTGGTTTGTTTGTTTTCAGCTGGATCTGTTCCCTAGTCTGTCTCTCTCTGAAGCTGCAATGCTGCTTCTGGCTGTGCAACGTGGGCCCGGCACGGAGATGGGAAACGGAGTAGCTGAGAGAGGGCCGAGGACGGTGATGCTCAGGGGAACCGGCTTTTTGCTGTAAACAGCAAGGTTAAGAGCTAGAGAGAGAGCTTTTAAAAGCAGGGCTGTGTTTGAGTTAGATTCTGAAACAGACTTCAGGGAAAGTATCGGGGAAAGACGTAGTTAAGCAATTAAAAAACACAAATGCCTGCTTATCTCCCCGGTCTAGATCGCGGAGGCATTGCTACAAGTTTGGGGTTTGGGTTTTTTTTTTCACCTATCAAATAAACCAGGGTGGTGACTCGCTGATGTTTTATTGCATGCAGCATTATCTACAGACATCTGGTGGCCGTGTATGCGGAGGTTAGAATTAGTCAGGACTGAAATCGCAGTGCTGGTTTGGCAGCCTGTGCTGCCTCCTGAGCGGATGCCCCGCTCTGAAATACTGTTAATGTAGTAGATGGCATAAATCCAAAACTAATGTAACTCGGGGGCAAAGCCCTGTATTAACTGTTGAAGTATTTTTATTATAACGGTGATGTATTTAAACCGTTGATGCAGGGCCGCGTACACTCCGGTATTTCAGAATGTAAAGGAAAAATGTGAACGGTTGACTTTACGTTGGCTCTTCCCTTGAGGGTCCAAAGCTGTGGCCGTGAGGCCGAGAGAATCTCTGCACCCGCTTGCTTTCCCCGAAAGGGAGAGGCTGCCCATTTCTCTGCAGGGTTCAGCTCTTGGCAGTGCTGAGCCGTGTGTGGGGATTGCTTATTTGGTTTGGGGCTTTTGGGGGTTGGGGTTTGTGGGTTTGGTTTTGGGGTTTTTTGGGGTTGTTTTTTTTTTTTTTTTTTGAGAAATTGAGAGCTACAGGCTGGGAGCTCTGGCTGGGTCCTCAGCACATAGACTGAAACTATTAATTCTGTCCTTCCTTCTAAGGGTGAATGGAAGAGCGGTTGGTGCCGCGTTCGGAGGGAAGCTGTGCACATCTGGTGCAACTCAAGTGAATCAGCGTGGGGAAATTGTTAATAGCTTATAATCACCGATGGCATGCGGGTGCTGAGTTAGGGACCTAACTGCTAACTTTGGCGATGCAGAGGTTGGGGGTGCTCAGTAAAACTCTTAACAGCAGGTTTAAAACAAAAGAAATATTTGTGCATGATTTTGGAACGGTGCAACGATTGCAACTCCTTACTGCAGGATATTTGCCTAGAGTTCAGAGGAATCACGTATTTTAAAAAAGACATTTCTGGAGAGAAATCCATCAAGGATGATCTGTGTGGTCTAATCTGGACCCCTCTTGTTCCAACACCCTGTTCGTTACCTTGCTGGAATATGAGAAGTGGCCAAGGGAAGTATCGCTGTTCCGTCTCCGTACTTCCCCTAGCTGGGCTCTCTCTCCAGCCAGCCTGCTGCTGGTTCTGCCGTCTGAGATTGGGTCGCAGAAATACTTTGTCACTGCTTCCAGTGCAAAGTGTGCTTTTAAGCGGCATCCTGAGCTGCTGCTCTCCCGACAGCAATTTGTCACTAATCTCGATTTATCACAGCTCGTTTTTGCACGCGGCACGATGTCATGCCGCGGCGTGACTACTGATGTGTTTTCAGACCCTCCTAAAAGCAAAATTCTACGTGTGTCTAACCTGGCTTTTGGCAAATCTCCTGGCTGCACTAGACGAAATATTGCTTGTTGTGCAGTTGCTACCTGACTGTTCATGTTTACTAATGACTTGCGCTTTTTTGCCCCTTTCCCCATCCTGTTTCCCTCTCCTACTTCTTTTCCTCTCTTCTATTTTCTCCTCCTAGAAGCCTAGACTGTCTCCTAACACTGGGGCTGCCACTGACACAAGACCAGTGTACTTTTCTACCTGCCATTACACTTCTAAAATCTTCAGCATTTTACAGAGCTCTTGCTTTACGTCCTTGGACTTTACGTGTAGAAGAAACCAAAGGGTAGCTGTGCTGTCGGCCGATCAGCCCTTCTCCTCCTCCCTCTCTGCTCTGCAGCGCTTGTTGAAACCTTCCTTCCTTTGTGTAAGCACAAACGTGCGTGATGGTTTTTAACTGCGCTATTTCAGCACTCCCACTGTTTTCAAATCACGGCTACGGCTCCGCTTTTAGTTCAGCCACTTTAAAACTTAACTGATGTCCTTTTTCGTGGATGCTTAATGACGGGAGGTTTGGTAATAAATTTGAAGTTGCGCTTTCGTAGCGGGTGGGTCCACCATGACTGCAGCTCCTTTCCCTTCCCCCCTTACCCCCACAGCCTTGTAGAGTAGCGCTGAGATTTACCTGCCTTTATCCTTGCTGCCTTGAAACGCTCTCATAGGAGGTTTTTATCTTCAGCAATGTTCTCCTCTTCAAAACAAGCGTTTTCACATCATATAGCACTTAGTATACACGCTTGGGAACCAGATGAGGAAAAGCCACGTTTACTGAGGTCCGGGCAGGTTGTCTCTGGTTTGTGAGGGGTCGGTTCTGGGGTTCAAGCACTTGCCACAACTGGGGAGTGTAAAGGAAAATGACCAAACCCAAATTCCTGCCTCAGGAAGCTGCTTTGCTGTCGTACTGCTTCCTGCGAGCCTTGGAAGTAAGAAAATTGCCTTTCTTTAACTTGGTACCTCCAGCTTCGTTTCGGTAACGGCACTCTTGGATGAAATTTTACCTGCTGCGAAAAGCAATCTGGCCCTTCCGAAACGGGGAGAAACAAAAGCTCTAGGACTAAATTGTTAAATCTATGCTGAAATAAATCTGGCCGTTTCCAGCAACACCAAAAGGAATGGGCCCGTTTTAACCTGAAACAGAGCTACGAGAGGTCAGCGAGTCCGTTGCAATTCCTGCTGTCTCCGTGAAGCTGCAAAGCTTTGCCAAGACAGACGTGTTAGTGACTACCATTCAACAGGCAAAATGCGACAGAAGGAAAGACTTGAGAGAGGCTGCTTAGCATTTCAGGTGGGGCAAGCTCAATGCGGGTTTTCGTAGACGAGCGAACGCTGTGTTCGAGGATAGTTGGGTTGTGTAGCCAAAGGGACTTTGCCCCCAACACGTGATAAAAGCACAGGATTTACTTGAACCCCAATCCAGCCTAAGGTAGGATGTGATTCTCCAAATTGCCGAAAGCTAGCGTGCTTTCACTTGCCTAAAAACGATGCTTTCTCGCTGTGAAGAGAGCAACTTGGCCCTGAATACTCCTGGTGCCCTGCTAGTACTCGTGACCACACTACAATCGTGGTCTCCTCATGATTTCCTGGAAGTGTATCGCGCCTTCAGCGAACACTACTGTCAATGCCCCCAGAAGGTTTCCTTTGAAGATCTCCCTCAAATGGTGACCCATCCAGTCTTGATTTATTTTGCTTTTTCAGTCTGAGGCCTCGCGCGCTCCCCACCCGCATGCTCTGACAGTGTCCAGAGCTGCTGCGATGAGCTCTGTGTAATCGGCCTGTTCAGCGATGTGTGTTGGGACTCGAGGCTTTGTTCTCTAATGTGGTGCCGATTTATTGCTTTACCCGCCATCCAAAGCCTCGTTAGTAGCTGACGTGTCCCTACGGTGCAGATTTCTGAACCCCGTTGGCTGGGCTCTTCCCTTGCCGGTCCGATGTGCCGACCTGGGAGAGCCCCCACGCAGCTCCTTGAGGCCAGCAGCCTTTGGGACCAGACCCTGACTGAGCTACAGAAATAAGCGTTTCCCCGTGGACTGGAGCAATGACGGTAATTGCAACTCAGGACACGCTGGCAGGTATGGCTGTCACAGATTGCCCCTCTGTCTTTCTGGTTTTACTGGAAACGATGCCACGTGGTAGCACGTAGCCAACAGCCTCCACCTTCGACGCGCCACCAGAGCCTCCCCAGCTTTTGGGGGTGGTGGCAGGCCCCGCTCACGCGGGTCTGCGGGCCGCCCGGGACTGTTCCTCCAGCCGTGCCTCACACCACGTCTGCTTCTGTCACACGGAACCGGGAGGCGAGAGCAGTGGCGTGTGATGCAAGGAGAGGTGTTTGGTCCTGCTGGTGGTTGTGCTCTCCCCTTGGGGGATTGATTCTTGGTGTCCGTTACCGTGAGAGGACATTGCTGTGTTCTCAGCTTTATTTTTAAAGACCTCTTCGTAGGTTGGTTTTTTTTTTAATGTGATTGATTTTGGAGCAAGGCAGCATCACAGCTAGTTCGGAGGCACTTTAACTTGGTTCCACAAGTCAGTCTTTCACCTTTTGCCTTAAGCGAGCTTAACTATATGTGCCCTAGAAATAGAAAATAAACTACAGAGAAGAAATTTTCAGATTGGATAGCTGAGGGTTTCAGCTCAGCCGATTACCAGACTTTTTCCCCTTCCCACAGATGCTTTATTTTATTGAAATGCAATAACGCTTTAAAGGACAGGCTGCAGGGGAGTTTCTAGCGCTCGTAGCAGTTGGCCAGGTGAGCTCGCCTTGCGGGGCGGACAGCGGAGTGATTGCTCCGCCAAACGGGGCCGGACGCTGGCCGCGAACCAGGCACGGCAGCGTCTCAAGCAGACCAAAGCGAAGCCTGCTGATGGCGACGGGGGCTCCCCCGGGGGCTCAGTCGCCACCTCGGCTGCTGACGTGAATAATTCAGTCCATTACGCTGCCGCTTTTTTTTTTCCCCCCCCGGCCCATATTTTTCTCCCCCTTTATTTTAAATGCCATTAGGTTTACAAATTTGAACGTGAACTTGTAGATGGAGGAAGGGAGATGGGTTGTTTCTTGTTTGTGGTGGTTGTTCCTTACAGGGCCATAAGCTCTGCAACTTCACACGTTTGCTTTTTCCGGGGCAGAAGCGTGAGGCCGGATTTTGGCGGGGGGGAGGTACGGGGTNACTGCCACTTTTTTTTTTTCCCCCCTGGCCCATATTTTTCTCCCCGTTTATTTTAAATGCCATTAGGTTTACAAATTTGAACGTGAACTTGTAGATGGAGGAAGGGAGATGGGTTGTTTCTTGTTTGTGGTGGTTGTTCCTTACAGGGCCATAAGCTCTGCAACTTCACACGTTTGCTTTTTCCGGGGCAGAAGCGTGAGGCCGGATTTTGGCGGGGGGGAGGTACGGGGTGTTGGTGGGTCAACGCGCGGTGTCGCATCTCTTGTCACTCCCACAAAATGTACACGGATCTTGCTGAAAACTCAGGGCGGTAAATGAGTCTGCAGGAGCGTGCGTTTCGTTTTTCAGTCTTGATTTTCAGAAAGCCAGCTAGCCACCAAATGTGTTCCTCTGGAATTCCACGTTACCCATGCTTCGCTCCAGCCTTTGGAGCTGATACTAAGCTTCGCAGAATACACGAGAACTCCTTGTGCTCACGAGCTCGTNGGTAAATGAGTCTGCAGGAGCACGCGTTTCGTTTTTCAGTCTTGATTTTCAGAAAGCCAGCTAGCCACCAAATGTGTTCCTCTGGAATTCCACGTTACCCATGCTTCGCTCCAGCCTTTGGAGCTGATACTAAGCTTCGCAGAATACACGAGAACTCCTTGTGCTCACGAGCTCGTCTGTTACCGCTTCTGATTTTTCTTCACGATCCCAATGCTTTGTATGATGTGAAGCTGTATATCGCTGTTGAATAAATCGCGCTAATAAACATCTCAAACTAACCTCTCCGTGGTTGTACTGTGGTGAGAATCTCCTCGGGTCGTGCTGCTTGCTCAGGGTTAACACCTGCAGGGAGCTGCGTGTGCTTGATTAACCGCTCTGGTGGCGCTTCTGAAAGAGGTAAATGGCTTAAACTGGACTAGTCTGCTGCCTGGACAGACGTTTGGAAATATGTCTGTCAAAGAACCTGTTCGATACATGAAAATGGAAATTATTTCAATGATCCACATGATTTTGTTGAGGGTGGGGGGGGGACAGAAATAGAAAGAAGGAAATGTTTTTCCCCGCTGTGCTTGAGGAATAAAAAGTGACCTGGGGACGGATGACATGGATGCTCGCTTCCGTGTTGGACTTGCAAGGTACTGAAAGTCCCCGTGCGTGAGCTAGCTGGTAAACAACGTCTCGTATTCGTGGCACTACACCTCTTACGACGTAAGATGCGTGATTTTTGTGAGGATTCACAGAATAAAGAACATGTCTGTGGGAATGGGAAATCTACGCTGAATAATATGTCGGAGTCCCTGATCTATACGATGGAAGCATTTAACTGCCCCCCCCCGCCCAGCTGAGGTTCAGTCTTTGCTGTTTCTTTATCTGACCCCCTTTTGCTGTTGAGTAAGTTTCTGCTGCACAAAGTTTAAAAAACAAAACAAAACAAAAATCCCACCCCCCAAACCAAAAAACCTGACAAAACCCACAAACCCCCCCCCAAAACGTCATTGCTTACGTTTAGCGTTTTGTAAACGGGACGCTCAAAGATGTCCCTTGGTAATCAAAGCTATTTTTCCTCTCTTACCTGCGCGCACGTTTCCTGTTTGGTGCAAGTTTTCATCTATAAAGGGGTTTTTTTTTTAATACTCACTGGACTTAAGGGAGAGCTTTTTAGGCTGTTGCGAACGGGTCTGCATCCAACCGTGTTCCCTAAAGGAGAGTTTGTGTTTTCTGTTGCTTCAGTCTAAAAAAAGCAGCGAACTGAATAATTCAGAAGGCTTGTTTGTTCTTCCGACAGGCATGGCTAAGAGGTTTTGTGTGTGTCTCTGATCGTTTGGGGGTGGTTATTTTTAGGCCCGGCATGGATGGGGGAAGGGGGAAGGGAAGGGGGGCGTCTCGACGCAGCCCATGTGGCGGCGGCGGGGGGCAGAGGTTTGGGGGTGTTACAGCCCCCGCGACTCTGGGCGAGGACCCCAGGCGGGCGGCAGAGGCACGGCCCGGGGCTGAGCTGCTGCCCCTCGCCCCTGGGCGAGTGCGGAGGAGGAAGGTTTGTGCTCGGCCGGGCGCCCCGGGTGCGGGCTCCGAAGGAGCTGAAGGACCCTCGCGGCTTTCTACGGCGGGCAAGGGAGCTGAGTAGCAGTTAGTTAGCATCGTCTGAAGTCGTGAGCGGTTCAGAAAGCTTAAAGAAACTTTCCAGGTGTTGAAGCACTTATGAGCACTGGGAACACAGGAGACATCGGGGTAAATTTTTGTTCGGCACAGGACTTTGCTTAGAGAACTCGACCGCTCTGAAGAGCCCTTTCCGTGCCCTGGATCAGACCGAGGTCTGTAACTCTCACACGGCCGAGCGTTCGGCGGAGTGTCGTGCAGGCGAACGGGTCGCTGTGCGCTCAGACCACAGCGGAAGATGACTCGGGAGATCGCCGGGGCACAGAGCTGGCACTTCAACGCGCATTTCATTCAGGCAGCTCTTCCGGATTGCCTGGATTGCCTGCTTGCTGGTTCAACGCACCTGACAGATACTTGAGTTCTTACGAACTGAAAAGGCGCCTTGCGAGCTGCTGAACAACGGTCCTTTAAGTAGACATAATGCCTTGCAGCAGCTCGGCTTTAAAATCGTAAAATGTGCTGAAAGTATTGCATTTAAGAGCTTTCACTCCTCGAATGTCTCTTGCTCTTCCATGCCTCGGCGAGCTGAGTAGTCGCGTGAGTGGGGACGTGGCGTAGGTATGTGGTGACCGCGGTGGAGGAGCGTGTCCTGACACACAGGCGTTTGTGCTACCAGTTTTCTAACTCCCTCTTTGTGTTAAGACTTTGGGTATTTTGGTGACTGCTCGGTTCAGAACGCTGGTTTCATCCGCACCTTGAGATGACGGTATGTCTTTGATACCACGGGAATAACCCCTTTGAAGAACTGTGACTTTGGAGGATTCAAAGGGGAAATTTCTTTGTCCGTGTGGAGGAGGAGCAAGCCGCTGCTGACGGAAACCCTTTTTTTTTGCAGATGAAGTTTCAGTGCAAAGAAGCTTGAAGCGTTGTAGTGTACATCTGAGTACACCTTTTGGTGCTTTGCTGGCCGTTTCATAAAACTAGATAGGACCGCTAATGACTGCCTCCTTGCCTTCTGCTACGCAAGGTAGTCCTCAGCGAGTAGGTTCCACGCCAGACCGATAACTTTTTTGCCATAAATATCTGATTTTGATTTCTTTCGTCATCTGAAGGCTTTGAATCCTCTGTTTTCTTGGGTAAGTTCTGTATAGGTCCTACCAGAAATGTTCTTTTTGTTAAAAAAAAACCCACCCAAACCAAAGCAAAAACCCCAGACGGTTCCTTATTTCAATTTTAAATTTGGTGAACTTTGAACAAGCAAAACTTTGAGCAATTTACTTCCGGTGTAGGTGGGTGTAGACTGGTCCGCTCACGTGCCCTTTCTTTAAAGGGTATCTGAGCGGTGGTGGCGAGGGGCGGCTGTAAATCAGTCAGTTCACGGCACCTTTGTTAGGCAGCGGCAGGCAGCTTGTTTCGATTCCGGAATGATTTCTGCATCTCAGGGCCCAGAAGCGCATACGTATTTGTGATGGACATCAGGCCACTTCTGCGGTCAGGTAATCAAGCTCTTTTGAAGATTCCGGGTGTGCACCTTGCTTTCCAGCCTCGGCGCTGCCAGCTATACCTGTGTTTTGTTTCACACAGAGGAGGCTCTCGCCTGTCTTATGCTAAATGCACACGTACAAACGCTGGGAAAGCCCTTGGAACGACAGCTTTTGTATTGAGTTTCCTTACGAAACGGCAGGAAGGTGTACCCGTGCGAGTCGCCTTCTGCAGGCGTCGCTGCCTTTCCAGTGTCTGACCTGATCTGGGAGCGCCGAGTCCCCGGCTGCGGAGGCCTGCAGGCGCCGCACCCCGCGTCCTGGGGCTTTTTGGGTTCAGAGGAGCAAAACCAAACCGGGGCGCAACGCGCCATTTGCGAACGCGATTCCTTTGTGCTGTTTAGGCTTCGTTAAAGACTGGCCCCTGCGCCAGCAACTGAAGTGAGGAACGCGTGGCTGTCAGCGGTTCCAGAGGGCTGTTTGCCTCGTGGAGACAAATGCCAGAAGATTATTTGGGTTTATGTAAAATAGATTACAAATCCTTCTGAACTGCAGACTAATGCCTGTGCTGGGGCCTGTGCCTTTGCCTCATCCCGTGATCCGGTGGTGCCTCAGACGGTCTTTCGGCCGTTTTCACAAAATCCAGGCCTTTCTCCCTATTCCCGACGCGGTGGCCGCTTACAGATTTCTAAGCTTTAACTTGCTTCTTGTTCATACGCGTTAAATAGAAATAACTTGTCACGGTCAAACTACTTAATAATTACGAGTCTGACCACGCTTTCAAATTTCAGTTCTAACCCCAAACCCAAGTGTTAGGGAGCGTCTGGAATGTAGTGAGCACGGCTGCTGGCGGTCGGCAAACCCCAGTGCGTCCTGCTCTCGCTGCCTGCTCGCAGGAGGACACGGGCCACGTGCCCTGCGCGGCGTCGCCCTGCACCGGAGCTTGCCGGAGCAGTTGGGCGCTTTCCCGTAGAAACATCAGCGCAGCAAGGGGGTGTTTAGGACGACGGACAACCCCTTCGACGTACTTTCTCCAAAACTTCCTGGGTCCAGTTTAAATGTAATCGATAGCCTTGGCGGCGTGACACAGGCTGTCGTTTTGGTAATTTCAATGAACTCGGTTGGGAAAAGAAATAAAATAATATAACAGCAAGTTATTCTTTGCTACAGATTCCGTGTCTGGACACTGCTGCCACGCTGACCACGGAGCGGAAGCACAACTTTTCTTTCCTATATTCTTGCCACTGCCTTTTTATTTGTTTTACGTCTCTGCATCAGTATCCTTATTTCTTCGCGCAATAGTCCCCTCATTAGTGTGCCGCGAAAACTTTGTGACTTTCCCAAATGCAACAGTAAGGGAATAAACGGATACTGCTGGCAGTGGGTGTTCCGGGCTGGGGAGTCGTTTCGGGCCAGTGATGAAATGCAGCTTTTGCGCAAGGAGAAGCTGGGTGGCCGTAACTTCATCGCAGATGAAGCATCCACGCTCTGCGAGACCTCCGCTGTGTCTAATGTGTGTTGGATTGTAGGAGCCTGACGGTAAGGGGCTTTGTGTTCGTGGAGACGCTCGTCCCCAGCTCGGTTTGCGACGTCGCTGCCGTGAACCCGCTTTGTGTGACTCCGAGCAGGTTTCCTCGCGCTGGAGAGGATCCCTCCGGCAGCGTGTGAAGCCGTTCAGCAAGTGTCAAAAACCAGTATTGGGAGGGGTTTTTTTGCTTGCGTGACAGTTCTGTGTCCTCTGTGGGCTACTAGATTCAGCAAATCGCCATGTTATTACCGGGGAACGATTTTACTAGAAGTTTACATTCAGCATTGCGCTCCAGGTTTTTCGTACTGTAGCGCCCGTTTGGGGCGCTGTTCAAGCACTGGGGAATAGTTAAGCTGTTGTGCATTTGCAATGCTGCTTGGCTATTACATTGTAAGATAGGCTAGTTGCCTGCTTTTATGAACTCTGTTCGGGCCTAAATTCTGTAACCTCCTAAAACAAGATTGAAAGATTCGGCCAGTTGATGTTGTTGCTGTCTCGCAGAGAGCAGGCTAAGGCTCGGCGGAGCGGCGGGCTGTGTGCCAGCAGCCGCCTGGGTTGGCCGGAAGGGCTTCGCTTTTTTGACAGCCGCAGCTTTTTCTGCAGGTTCAGAAAATATTTTTTTTGATAATTCTGGCGACCCTGTCTAGTCCGGGTGGATACGTAGTTTGTTCGTAACTGAGAAGTCGTCTTCAGGTGAAGATATAGCAGTATATATGAATATATATAGCAACATATGTATTGCTAATATATATAGCAAATATAGCAAAAGTAGCCCCTTATTCTTCCTTTTTTGCAGATAGTACTGGTAACAGGAGGGGTGAAAGGACGGCCTCTTGGCTATGATGTCTTGCAGGACATCGTGATTAGAGAAAAAATCCGCTAATGTAAAAACGTTTTCCTCTTTTGTAATGTTTAGATTAACAAGCCCCCTGTTTTCGTGAGTTTGATATTCCTCCCCCTGTGCTTTGTCAACCATATTTTAAATCAGTATTTTTCTGTAATGACTACTCAAAATGTCCTTCTTGTGTGCAGTTTTGCACCAAGACGTAGCTCGATTGGGGCGGGGGGGCACCAAACGCCAAGAAACCCAAAACAACAAAAACCCCACAAAACCAAACGAAACCCCCCAAACGAAACCCTCGCCCCCACGCCATGTACTGTGCGTAATGTAACACTTAAACTGAAATGGTTGTACGCCATAACCATAAAACCACGCTTCCCTGCCAGCGGGTGCTCTCGAGTTGCCTCCCAATGGCGGCTCCTGAAGACTTTAAGGACAGGCGGTGTAAAGAAGCTAAACCTCCGGCCGTCTGGCTCGAAACTTGATTAGATCCCGAAGCTCGGTCCAGTCTGACGTAAATCAGTCCCCTTTTTCACGTATGTTAAATGTCGTGCTCAAGAAGCTTTTCTTCTTGGGCCGTAGTCTTGTGCGCTGCTTGTATCGAATCAGCTTACGTAGTTGTGTAACGAGCTCTGTTATTTGCGAGAAAGTAGAGCGTGGCTGGCCCGCTGGAAGTGCTTTGTGCAACGCTCCGCTGCCCCGGGACGAAGGGGAACCCGCCCCCACGCAGCTCCCCGCGAGGCTGAAGACCCAAGTGTGTAACTGAACGCGTCGACGTTTCTGTGCCGCGGCGGCGTGGGGAAACAAAGCTGTGAGGTGAGGAAGGGAAGAGGTAGGAAGGAGCAAGGATGGGGGGTTTTCCAAAAGCCTACGCTCTCTTTTACTGTGCCGGGTTCCTAAAAGACTGCCTGCTGACACGTGAAGGACTGTAAGCGCTAGAACTGGTACGGCAACTGGGAGCGGACTGAAAGCTCCGGTGATGACTACGAGCTAACAGGAGGGACCTTCTTTTTTGTTTAAAAAAAGGCTGTTGCCATGGCCGTGTCTCTCTCAAATGGTGTTTTCCTAGCAACCTGCTACTTTTGCTTTTCACTTTTGCCTTCTAAACTTTGGTTCAAAGGCGGAATGTATCCTGACTTGCCTCGTTGAATAGAAAATAAAAAAGCTTATAACGAAGTAGTACGCACGGCGAGAAGCCTATGAGAAGCTTTACGGTGAGGCTTCGTGAGACTTTAAAAAAATGTTAATACAAAATCTTTAGGTTTTTTGAGGTGGTTAAGAGTCATTCTAGCCAGCATCTGACAGTTGGGTGAATTAAATCGGTTTTTACAAAGCTTGAGCTTCCTGAGCAAATAGCTGTTCCTTAAACTTTTCAAGCCGTGAGCTTTCCAGCTTACACCTCGAGTTTCGTGTCTCATAGGGTGTTTAAACCAACTGAGGCGTGGAGGTGTGCTTTAGAAATATTGAAGAAGTACGCAGGCTGGTGTCTTATGGAAAACGTGACCCCTTTCTCCCTCTGTCCGTACGCCACGTTCGTGAGCCTTTATACAAAATCGGCTCGACTGCCGTTTCTCAGAACGTTGTTTCGGTGTACCAGAATACTTGCGTACCCGTAATCCTGTCGGTGGTTGGCCATTGAGGCAGCCTTTTTAAGACAGAGTGGTATTCTAAGGAGTTTTTGAGGCAGGCAGAAGAGACGTTGAGGTTTATGGCTGCAAACGAGTAGGACCACTTGCCCTTCCTGCTTTATCACCCAAAGGTACGTCGTGCTCTTAGCCTCCACTTACGTTACCCAATTTTCCTTTAATTAGCCTGTGTCTCTGGAACTTCAGTGCAGGTTGAAAAGAGACTTGCCCCCCGCCCCCCCGTTGCCTCAGACAACACCCTGTTTCTGTTCTTGCTTGTTCTGATAGCTTACACCACAGTTTTTGCAGTGACCCTTCAGATTACTGGGATTTATATACCACGTATGCTTGAGAGACTCGTCAAAGGAAAATAAACCAAACAATAGCCCTGTAAAACATGCATCTAAATTAAGCTTAGTCTAAACACTTTAGTATCACCTTTTTGCTAGATCGGATTAATTATCTGGCTTAATAATAAGAATTTATCTTTCATATTAGATCAGTTCGCTAAATATTTGCCTTTGGCTTAGTAATGTGGCCAAGCCCCAGGCAGGGATAAGCTCCTGGTCTAACAGCGAAAAGCAAACAGGAATGCAACTCTGCAGCGGTTTGATCGCTGCGCGTCTGCAGGCACGAAAGCAGGGTGGCCGGCGGCTGCTGGCTCCGATACCCGCTGGGAGCTCCAGCACAACCCCTGCACAGTGGAGCCGACGGGAAGGCGGGTTTGTGCAGAACGCGGGGCGCTGTGCCAAGCCGCCGTCTCCTCAGCACCCTGCACAGGCGCTCGTGCTTCAAGCTCTTCCTTTCCACCCCCACCCCTTCTTTCCTGTTCTGAACCTGGGGGTTCTGTTTGTAAAACCAACCGCCTGGAGAGGGGTTTGTCCTGCTTACAAAAAAGTCGGAAAGAATTGTGCGCTGGGACGTCGGAGTGGCTTTGAGAGGTCGCGTGACGCGGGCTAAACGCGAGCCTGGGGGTTAGGAAACCTCCCTAATCCTGGCTTTAGTTGTAGCTCACTCGGAGGCCTTAGCTCTTTAATCTTCCATTTCAGTCCCATCGCTGAAAATAGGGTAAGGCTGATTATATTGCGTGTTTCAGCTTTTGTAGCTGTGCTGCATCTGTTACTGTCGTGGCGTTCCCATTTCAGGGGTGTTGACTCGTACCGGGGTCATCTTGGATTAATCTGAGCTTTTTGGGAAAAAGAGAATCTTGCAGTCAAGAAATGTATCTGGACACGGCGAGGCCGAGCAAGAGGAGATCTTTGGCGCTTGGTAGTGAGAGCAAACCTACACCTCGGAGCGAGCGTGTCTTTTAAATGGAAATTCAGCTTAGCAAGCTGGCTGCTAGCGTTTCCTCATTGAACCCATGAAACTACTCTCTATGCAAATGCTTTCGAACAAATTCAGCTCACTTGGTCTTGCATTAATAACTCATTGAAAAATAAAGGAATTATTAATATGCTTATTAGTGATCTCCCTTTTTGCTGCTGTTCCGGTACAATTTGTGCAGCTGATTGCCGGCTCCAACCCGTGTAACACTACGTATGCCTTTGGTAAAGTATGCGTTTCTAAAATAGTCCGTCTTTTGTCCAGTATAGCATAAAAGTTACCTGAATTATCGCCGAATGAGTATTGGAAAAGAAAAGCTTTGCAACTTTCCGGAGCTATGAAACTGTGAAACGAGGCGTGAGGGATGCTCAGGGTGCTGCCGGCCTCTCCTGGCCCCGGGTGCTGGTCCTCTCTGAGTGGGGCTCTCCTCCCCTGGGGCAACGCTGCAGGTGAGGCGTACCCTGTTCTCCGAGACTGATGGGTGCAAAATGCAACGTTTGGTTATTCTTCTCCATTTCTGTGGACGAGGGCAGCGCGATGCCCCCTTCGGTTCATCCCACGCGGTGGCGGCTCGCCCCGATGTGTCGGCGTTGCTCCCTGCTCACGCGAAGCCGCTCTTTTCTGCTGTGACGAATGGGTCAGGATCGCGGGCTGTGTAGCTCAGAGATGCTGTGGTGTTTGGGCAGGATGCTGTTCCCGTAAATCCGGCAGTTCTTTTTAGCAGCAGGGAATGGCAAAATAAGCTGCTTCCTGGAGATGCCTGGGTAGGAATTGAAATTTCTTAACAGGCATCTGGCTGTTCGCATTTAGTCAACGCCTGTTAAGCTGTGCAGGATAAACAGCTTCCTCGGGGTGATCGCGTAGCTTTAGGGCCGTGGATATTTCGGTAGGCAATGGGTGCTGTAGGCAGCTATGAAACGAGAAGTGGCTTAGCGGGGCACCGGAGCAACGTGGGGCACTAGGTAGTGAGCAGAACAGGATTCATCCCAAGAAAGAAATTCTCTGGGAGGGATGCTTGGTTTGGTTTTGTCGTGTAACTTACTCTGTTATTTAACCGTCTTCCTTTTAACTAGAGCACCCTGTGTCTGACCTGTCTGTTCTGAAAAAGTATTCTCTGCGACAAGTCAGTTTCTGCATGCCCTCGGGTTAGCCTGGCTTCCTGAGAAGCCAAAAGAGCCTGGCCAAACTGGCTGTCATGCTCCGCTCTTTCTGAACTGCTGGGCATTTAGCGGTTGCTTGCGTTTAAAACGTATAATTTTAAATGGCTATTTACCAGATTCAAGAGGAAAACGCGCTGGTAGTTAATGATGGTGCCATGTGGCGAGTTAGCGGGAAGGTTGGGAGGCGAACCCTGGAAGCCCGGCTTTCCTGAGCCAACCGTTAATTCCCAACAGGGGACTGGCAGGCAGAGCGTCAGGACCCGACATGTGCCGGTGCTGGCCAGCAGAAAGCTGTCGTGGGTCTCGTCGTCAGTCTGTAATGGCTGTGTGAGCTGTTTCGTGTTAACGGGATTTGGCAGAGGAGAAGGGTCAGAGGCGTCTGCGTTCTTGATACGATGGCACGTACGCTGCCTGAATTGGTCTGCAGCCTTTTGAGCTTTAAAATCTCTTCTCTTGGTGCCAGTTGAAGACGTGTTCCCGTAGAATGACATTCGTTAACGGGGTAGAAAGTCCAGGGGTGTCTCTGACAGCAGAGAACGAGCGGCTGATCTCCAGTACGTGCAGGTAATACAAATTTGGGTATTTGGTTTAGTGCAGTGGGTGCGAGGCGTGAAGGGAGAATGTGTTCTCTGCGCCTGAGGCAGGGTGCTTCTGCTTCTTGATTATGTAAGCATGGCTACGAAATAGGATTCCTGTTGTCTTGCAGCGTTGCGGTGTGACGTTGTCACCTTCCCCGGTTCAGAGGGACCCCTACCACAGCAGCACCCTGCTCGGTGCCGTGGCTCTGCTGCAGTTAGGGCTTACGGCACAGAGACAAAGCAAATACAAACGCAGGTAATCTTAAATTAGGATTTTAGGCAAGTGGTGTTGAAGGGAGGAGAGTACCAGGTGGGGGAGACCCGCGTGTCTTGTTAAAAAGATGGACTGCGGAATGTTGCTGCTGGGATCAAACTTGCTTAGGTTAAGGCCAGAGAGTCTTCAGGGCCCAGTGGCGTGTGACAGGTGCGCGCCCGGTTACCAGCCGTAGGGCTGGCTCCTCGAGGCCACCTTGGCACTCTTCCCTTTCGGGCTACTTCCTTCAGACTAGCCTGGGTCAGTCCCTTAGGGCTGTCACACGTTGAGACGTTTCTATTCCGGGTACGTACGTATTCTACAAACCGTGGGCTTTGTTTAAGTGTAAGGCTATGTAATATCGAGGGGGCGTTCAAACCCATTGAGTACACAAATCTGAAACGTAAGGGTGAAGAACTGAAAGACTTATTTCCATTTACAGTTCGAACCCGCAGGAAAACACAGCCCTCCGGATAGACATCTACAGAGGGAGAGCGTCACAGGGATGCGGTTAGCACGCAGGCAAGCATCGAACTGATTTTGGTAGGATACTTTTATTTGCAGGTGTAGAATACGGCGGTAAGAGAGGCCAGCTTTTCAAACGCAGTCAGATAACACAGCCCCTTTTGTAAAAGGCGGAATTACTCCGTGTAGTGGTTATAGCCCCAAGCCACGTGGTTGAATTCTACTGCCTTAACCCAGCCTCCTCATTCTAATCCTCGTTTGTGGAAGTCATCAATCCTGCTGAGAAACTGAGGCGCAAATAATGTCTTGAAGAGGCTAGCTGTGGTTTTGCCCGCTTTATGGGGATAGTGTAAAGTCATGACTTTGGGGTCGAGCGCTGGGCTTGCGGTGAGCCCAGGGCAGTGTCTTTGCCCACAGGGTGTTTCACCGCGCCGTCCGCTGCCACCTGTACTGTTGGCGGTTGAGGCACTGAAGGTGTTGGTTAATAAACTTGAAATATGCCTGGTTTAATTTAATAACACTGCAGAGTGAGCCTGAACTTGGAACGATGTTCTTGGCTTATCAAACCCAGATTCTAACTCCTGTAGGTCGAGAGGTGGTTTCTTTAATGAACGCCTTGAAAAAGATGTGTTTTCGTCTCTGCTCGTGGGCTGTTTCCCTGCTGCCACTCCTTGACGGTTAGTTAGAAAGTTTCTTCGAACTTCCATGCTAAAGATACTGTGGGGATGACACGAGCAGTTGTTCTGTGCAAATCCTTTCTTTACGTTTGAGGAAACCCTTGCATGTGCCTAGCAGTCGCCCTGGTAAACTCATGGAGAAGGATCTGTTCCCTTTCCTTCTGTTTTTTCGGAGCTAAACCATTTGAACTCTTAATTGTTTCTTCGTGATGCTCGAGAGTGTTTTAATATTGTTGTCATCTTCCAGTCCCAAGCCATCGTTCCGTATTGTTTAGCCCGGGATGCTGATTAGGGCTGCGCGATGTGCTGTGCGGAAGAAATCGTGCTGTGGTCTTACGGGGCGTTAGCGTGTCCCTCGCCTGTCGGGCTCCTGCGTTCTCACGTCTCTTCATCACACGGTTCAGTCTTTCTGTGTTTCATTAGTAAGCTCAGCCTGTGTTTCTCTTTCAACTCCCTGTTTATGGCATAAATCCTGTCAGCCTGTTGTTTTGATCCCTTGCGTGACCTTCAATTTCATCATGTCAAACTTTGTCTCCTGTCTGCCATCCCGATACTCAAAATGATTAAATTCTTCCTGGTTGGCAGCTTAACACCGTTTGCTGACTTTATCTTGTAATTTCATTTCATCAGAACCCTTTCTAATTTCTAAGATTAAAAATAAAAACATTAAACCCGAGTTATTCTGGATTCTTGATGTTCGGGCCCTGAGAACTGGTTAACATTCCTCCAGCGAGATAATTCCCCTTTGACATTGCCTCGCCACTTGTCACTCAGCCAATTCTTTATTTACCTTTGGGTCATTTCTTCGCGTCTCCAGTTTCCCTAACGTTTCCTCTGGCTACAGATGAAAATACTTTGCTTTCAGCTAAGTCAAAGAGCGCATACTTACTTTGTCTAGAAAACCTCTTATGTCTCGTACGTTAATACTGTCCTGTTCTCCAGTGATGCAAACAGCTTATCTTCCAAAACGTCGCTCCCATGACAACGGTTTGTCAAGGTTTTAGGGAGCGATCAAGGTCTCAATCTGGCAACCGAAATGACTGACTCTGCTTTAAAAAAAAATAAAGGGGGGAAAAAAATCTGCGTTTATGCATGTATTACTTGACGTTTCGGATAGTTTAATGCAGTACCATGTTCTACTAAAGCCGTAATCTCAGATTCAACATGAATAGGAACCCAATAGTAGTTAAAAGATCCTTAGTAGAGTTGCCCAGTTCAGTAGCCGAGAGCGGAGGAAGGTCGGATGTACCTGGCCAGACCTGCCGTTAAAAAGGAACATGTATATACGCTGATTCTTGGTTTCAGCTACCAGTTGTGGGGTTTGTGTCGATTATAGAAGAGCTGGTCTTAGGGGTCGCATCAGTCTGTGTACCTCTTACTCTTTGGGCTCTTTGTTAGTGTGATGTACTCGGAAGTTAACCTTGCAAGGCAGTCCTGCTTGTTGAAGGAGTAATTGCAGGAACAGTTAAATTGTTCGTTGCTCTTCGGGATTACAGGTCGTGGAAGGGTGTGGGAGCACGTGCTATCTTCCTCTCTGTAGATCTGGATAATTTACCTGGGATCTCCAGATACTCCTCTAGGAAATGCTATGAGAAAGATCTTGAGTCTCATGAGTTTTAGTTCTGAAGAACAGAGAATTTGATATAATTTAACCCCTGAACATACTGACAGATCCATAGCTGATTTGTAACTAAAGGGTCTCTTACGGTTTCTGGAAAAGCCAAAGAACACGCAGGAAAGGAAAAGCTTACCGAGACTGTTTCCATTGCGTGAATTCTTTGCCCCTTTCTGCATTCTGACACATTTCCTTTCTTGGAGTTCGTCCTCCTAGCTGGCTGCTTAATTCACGTCCCGAGAAGGGCTGCCGGTGTGTTCGCGCTCCCTGTCCCTGACTGCCGTAGCTGAAGCGATGCAGAGGCTGTGCCAAGTTCCACTGATGCCGTCGTTCCGGAGCCTTGCGCTCTCTTCTGTCTCGGTAGTATCTACGATCCTGCTAGGGTTGCTTCATAAAAGTGTTTCAGCACTAGATCTCACGAAGGGAACGCACCTAGCCAGAGCAAGATGTCTAAATGCATATCTTGGAACGCCATGGTCAGTTCAAATACTGCATTTATGCCATACCGCCGAAAAACCTCTTGGGGGGATTTGAGGGGGTTTTTCCCCCACTTGTATACTTGGCAGCAACCTTCTGCCTAATGGTATACACCGCTTTTTTACAGGCTTCTAATGTGAGTTCCATTGGTGCACGGCAGACACGCGTTGCACCCTTGCAGCCCTCTGCAGAGCACGGGGCAGCTTCTGTAGGCGTGGTGCGATGCGGCCGTCCAGCTGTGTTTCAAGGTCAAACTTGCTGTGCACTTTCGTATTTTTCCTAAAAGAAAAACAAAACAGAAGACTCGTCTGCCCTGACTGCAGAAATGCCCCGTGGCGCATTCACTGCGGTTCTCAATGCGGCTGGAGCTTTGCAGGCCGTGGAAATCTTCTGACAACCCCGGAAACGTCCGGTCTGCTTACTGTCAAAGAGGCAGCAGCATTAGCTGTTCTGCTTTAGCTGTGTGCCCGAGACCCGACTCTGTCAAATACATCTAGGGGAGACAATTCAGTATTCGACTAGAGGTCTCTGAGTAATGTGTATTTTTTTCCTCTTTCCGCGTTGGGTCTGTGGTGTGTAGGTGGGAGCTGCCGTGCAAACGCCCGCTCCAGTAGCCTTTCCTTCTAGGTGAGCTGCTTCCCTCAGACGGCTGCGCGCAGTCTCGAGCGGCTTGTCCACATGAATGACGGTACTTTATCGGTTAGTTTTACGGCGAGAGAATAGTATTGACAAGGTTTGTTTAGCACCTCAAAGCACCAAAACCTCCTTGGTGAGGAACTCAAAAATTCCTAGAAAACCGGCTCGTTCTTGACGAGGCCGTGAATTAGGATTTCAAAAGAGCAGAGAGACAGCGTGTCAATTTTTCTCATTCTCTAAGCAGAAGCTTGTTGAATAAATAGCGATAGAATTGTAGGTTCTTCTAGTATTATGTAAATGGCTTCACGCTTTGATGTCCCTCGTGTCATTAGCTTGACACTAGCTGGAATTAATGGCCATAAAACTCTATTACTAATGTGGCAGATAGATTTCTCTTGACTGCTTCTGATTCCTCATGTGAGCTCGCTGCTTTTGCCACAGGATTTTAAAAGCGGAAAGTAGGTCACCGTGATGTGTGTGAACACAGGCTGAGAAACGGGCTATAATCTCGGCATTAAACAAACATGACTGTAATGCTGAAGGGAAATTTTCTATTTTAAGCCCTTATTTCCATTATCACTGTCTCATTCCGCAGAACAAGCATATGGGGGCTTCTGTGTACGTGCACCCACAGATGGGATTCGGGAGGCAGCAGAAAAGGTTTATATATACGTGTGCGTATACATAAATATATTTTTATGCATTCCATGACTGACAATATCGATTGTCGCTTCCGGACAGTTCCTCTGCATCACGTACGAAGCAGGCGGGTAAAGAGTGAAAGTGCCAAAATATGTAGGTCAAAAGAAACGAAGTGGTTTGAATCTAAGCAGCAATCAAGCAGGAACGGCTCTGGGGCTGCCGTTACTGATACCGTGTGGTTGGACGTGAAGCAGCGTTGTATTAAAATGTTTCAGAGTTCCTGGACTCCGTGCATATTTGCAAAACATTCTTAGTCCTCCGAATGGCTTCCCCGCTAAAAGCTCTGGACATCTGGTTTTGGGGCTAAGTGTTGGCTTACGATCTAGAAATACCTGAAATAAATTGTTTGGGTTTTTTAAGCTAGGAGAAGGGTTAAGAAGCGAGCTGGTGCTGTCTCTATTGCGTGTTTTTACTTACGAGAGCTGAATGTGGGTGAGGGCAAGAAGATAAGGTGGAAAGCAAGTGAATGGGATAGAGTTGGCTGGGTTTGGGCAAGTAAAGGTACGGGCAGCAGGGAGAGAAGGACAGTGAATTTAAATTAATCTCGGCAGTCAGGGATCTCGTGAGTTAAATCTGTTGGGAAGATGAAGGGCTGAAAAACTAATGAGGGCAAACGATTTCCTGTGTATAGGCAGGACATTCGCGGGCTATTACTAATGTGGCTGTGTCAGGAGTGCTTTACAGGGTCTGAAAAAAGGAGGAAGGTACTAAAAACGGAAGCTAGGACTTACAGCTTGAGAGACTTAAAACCCGCGCAGGCGAAGGTACGTAGTGATCTACAGCTGCTGAAGTACGTGAGTCAACAAGAAGGAACTTTATCGGATGTCAGAGAAGGCTGAAAGAAAACTGTAAAACAGACATGGCGGAGGAAATGATGCAAAAAGGGCTGCCGTCTTCACACCCGTGTCTCCTTTAGTTCTGGTTTTTATTACTTGATTTGGTAAGTGTCGCTGTTTAACAGGGCCGTAGCATAGGCCTCGACAGCAAGTCCTGATGCGCGGCGCAGGACGAGCAGCGTCGGCCCCCGAGGCATCGGCAGCTGTCTTGAACTGCTGGGGATGGGGACGGGAGGCCCCGGGTAGCGGAAGGGGGCAAGCACCACACCTGGGTCAGAGATGGGAAGCATTACTAATCTGCAACCTCATTTAAATGAATGAAAAGCTGCTAGAACAAGTGAGGGAACAGTCAGCTGGAGAACAGGTGAGTAACAAACAGGACGCCCTGCGCTCTGCAAGGTCCTTCAAGCTGCCTTTGGTAGCAAGGTAGCAGATGAGGTGTAGGGAAGGTGGGGTGCAGTGAGCAAGGGTGTGTCTTTGGCACGACCCCAGCTTCCTAATTTGCTTGGTACAAGTTTTGAGAAGAGACGGCCGGTTTTGTGCCCTCCTCAGCTGGAGGAACAGCTCTCGAGGAGCGCTTATTAGTGGCTCGCTTCCAAGGAGTTGGCCGGGCGCTTCACCTGTGGTGCTGTACGGACCTTGTCCTTGTATGCGTTTCTGTTTGTAAATACCGACTTTGAAAAGAACGCACCTGGGTATCATGATCATTCAGTGGGGACCGTTGAGTGGTTTTATTTATTTTTGTTTTCTTCTCTGGCCACGTTTGAAGAAAGAATTCAGCAGAAAAGCACTTGGAGGTTGTCAGGAGAAAAGTTGGGAATTCAGGATCACAGCGGAAACGCGGCTCGGCGCAGAAAAGCAGCGGCCATGTCCTTGCGGGAGCGTTGTGTGCGCGGAGGTGGAGGCAGTTATTCTGCTCCAGTTGCTTCCGACGATGACTTGGCTGGCTAGCTCTGCCCAGTGTCTGTCGAGCAGGCAAAGGGAAGACAGTCTGGGGACGTGGGGGATGTCTGGTGTTTAACCGACCCATGAAAAGACATCTCAAATATAAAATGTTTTTCATTAAGAGAACAGTAATGGGTTAGTCTGCCTGGGATGGCCGTGAGATAAGAAGAAATCTAACGCTATGTTACGATCTTCAAGATAAGGAAGCTCTTTGTGTCTAGGCTGAGGAGGAATTTGCAGGTTTACTTTCCGTGGCCGTTTGGGTAGGTGTGATCTGGTCTCGGTGCAGAAGGATAAAGCCTGGAGAAGGTTGGGGTTCCTCAAACAGGAGTTACCAAATCAGCATCAGCTGATAGGCAGAGGGTATTTTCTTTAAGAATTTTACTGGCCTTTTATACCTCAGCAGTTTGGTTTTTTTTTTTTAAATCCGCTCTCTGGATCTTGGATTTCCTGACAGGGGACACTGTGCCCTGAAAGCCCCGGTCCTACTTGCAGAATGGCAGAAGCTCGTGTCTTGCCTCCTCTTCTGTGTTTACGGTGTCCTGAACCCTCTTCAGCTGTTAGTTCCAATCCAAGCTGCAGCCCAGGGCTCCCTGTAACAACGTCGCAGGGACCAGCTTGCTGAACCGTGTTTTTTCCTGGGCCTGGTGCTGCTGAGCTCCGTGGAGTCACCGTACACCTGAGAGGGACCTTGCAGCAAACGTCCCAAGGTCAGGGCTGGCGCGTTACCAGCGATTCATGCACACCGCCTGTAGGTCCTGCTCCTTTTCCAAGCTTCTGCGTCGCGTGTCTGGGGTCTAGTGTGTCTCCTTGGTAATGTTTTCTCATCTTTCCCCACCCGCATCCTCAGGGGCTTGGGGGACACTCGTGTCCCTGTTCAGGAGACTGCTTCACTTGCCCTGGAGGGAGAGGACCCCCAAACCCATCTTCCTTGGAAACCAAAGCCCTTACCCCCGTCCAGGGTGGCAGTTCGTGCCTTTGTGTATCCACGTTTGAAAGGCTCGAGCATTAAGCTCAGCACTGACCTTTGCTGAACAAGCCCGTATGCCGGTTCCTTGCTGCTGCTCTTTCTCGAAGGCTTCTGCTCTGAAGTGCTCTTGACCCCAGATTAATCTGGAGCGCTGTCAGTCGTCTCAAAATGTGCCCCTGCCGCGTCTGAGACGCTGCTCCAGCCTCTCCCCTGCCCCGCTGGAACACATTATCATCACATGGTGCAAGCGGAGCGTTCCCTGAATCAGTATAAAGCTGTTTAAATTTGGTAACAGCCCTTTCAGGGGAAATAACTTTTTCCTGCTTGGAACGAGGGACGACAGCGCTCTGGGTCACAGCTCGCTGCTGTAAACTGCAGTGTCACTGGCTCGTGGTGACAGGGTAAGGGACACGCTCTCCCCGCTCGGGGGAGTACCGAGCGCCGAGGGGCTGCAGTGCGCCTCAGAAACTCTTCGGGGCTTCCCTCGTCGTGCAGCGTCGCAGCACCGTGCTGCACTGGCAGCTTCCAGATGGCTCTGGAGGTCGGGGGGCTTTTGTAGGACATTAAAGCAGCACAGCTTGGCGCGGGACTTTATGGAAGGGCAGGTGGTACTTGTTTTAAACAAAATCTTTTTCACTCGTGATTGTTTTCGCATCGCTCTCGCTCGCAGACCTGCTCACGAGCGTGAGATCTCTGTGCTCAGGAGCTCTGGCTGGGTTGGTGTCACGGCGGGATGGGACCCCACCGCGTGTTCCTCGCATCTCTCGGGCCCTCCTCCAGTGCCAGCAAACGGGGTTTCGGCCGGGCCTCCTGTGCCCACCGTAAGGAGTCAGCTGTTCCCACACTGTGAGTCTCTTGCCTCAGAATTTTGCTTATTTCAGCTTCATCAGTTTGAGGCGAGGCTGCCTGGTCAAGACGCTCAGACACCTCCTTGTACGTTCTCCTCAGTTATGAGGCTGGATCCACGGCCAGGGAACGGGGGAGTGATTTAGCTGACTCAGTGTTGGCGTTACTGCTTTGGGGCTTCTGTATGTGGAGATGCTCTTTTATATTGTCTGCATGTTGGGTTCGGCCTGTTGAACAGGTTCATGGGGTTTTTGCGTGGTTTCGCGTTGAGGTGCTCACTACCGAGGATACGCAGCGGGCCGTCAGCTTGAGGAAGGAACCCCAAGTGAAACAGCGAAACTGTTTTGCGGTTGTATCTCTTGGCTCTCCAAAGTTACCAGTTAAGAAAAACCAAACAAAAAGCCCAAGAACAGCAAAAAGTAAAAATATTCAACCATGCTTCAAAGTGTCTGGTTTCAAAACGCGTGGTAACAGGCAGCGTTCCTGTAATCCTCATCTTCCTCGTCTTTCTGCAGAGGACGCAAGCGTCGTTCTCTGAATTCGCCGAACAGGTACCTGCTCAGAGTAATGCTCCGTGGGTAAAAGTCGTCTCCAAAGTAGAGCCGTTTTGTTTATGTGTGCCCGTGACAAGAAGTCTTTCGAGAGCCTTTTGTTTAAAACTAGGAATACGAATGCCTTTGTTACTAAAAACTGTAGGGTCTGTGGGGTGCGGCGCTAGGTGGAGGAGTCGAGAGTATCTGGTGGAAGCTGTCCTGCGCTGCAGTCCGGAGCGTTGTCAGCGATCCACGAGACTTCTCCCGATAACATCTGAGATGTGATAACAAATTACTCACTTCCTGAGCATCTGACATTCCCAGCGGGAAGCAGGAGCATGGGAACAAACATTGCCTGTAGAGCAATTAGAGCTGAGGGTGGGAGGCGTGCTGTCTGTGCCGCTCCGGTTCTTGCTTTCAATTTGTCACGAAGCAATCGCTGCTGAAGAAACGTCTCTTTGGGAAGAATAAATAAGGGGGGGGAGAGCTACACAATGAACTGTAACAATCGCATCTTTTTTTTTTTTCGTTGCGGATTCTCTTTTTAAAAAAAAAAAGGCAAAAACACGAACCTGGTGTTGAACTTTAAAGTTACCGACGTCGCGTCTTTTCAGTTAGGAGGTACCCGTTCTGACAGTCATACGCACTGAGCTTTTTTAGCGTTCCGGATTATATAACAGCATGGAATTTCAGAAGGAAAGCAATAAAATGTCTCTTGAACTGTCAGCACCATCTGAAATGCCCTGCAGTTCCTTGAGGACCGGTAATCTATTCCTCATCTCCTTTTCCCAACTAACTCGATGGTGGGTTTTAATTTGCTTCTCACTGCGGTAAATGAAGCTATTTAGAGTACTCTCAGCCAGATTCGGTTTTGCCGCTAGCTCCTGGTAGTTAAGCCTTTACCTTCTGCAAGGACAGAAGTTGTCTTCTCCCAGAGCAGCGTGCGAAGTGCCTGCGAAGGCTTCGGAGGCTGGAAGGGAGCTCTGACGTCTCCAGTCCCCCCGGCCGTGCTCCAAGTAGGGAAACCAGAGGAGGCTCCTCACGCTCTGGCCGGCTGGGTTCTGAGTTCTCGCCGAGGATGGAGACTTCACAGCCTCTCTGGGCAACGTGTCCGGTGTTCAATTTCCTTCAGATTTTTATTTTAAAAACCCCAAACAGCTAGTTTAACTGGAGCGGCCTGTATTTCAGTTTGACGAGGGGGAAGTCACTGGGCAGGAAGAAACCAGTTTGGTGGCTCTGATCTGGATAAACTCTTCTCCATCAAGGCTGCCAGCTTTGTGCTTTATGTATTTATTAAATGCAGAAACGTCTTTGAATCTTGAGCCCTTAGCCTCTTGGGTAAAAATGTACGAACTTCCTTTGGTCGGCTGGTCTAGATCCTTTTCCCCGTCATCGTTCGTCTGTCTGTCCCTTAGATTTTTGGGCGTTAGCGAAGCTTGTCCGTAATGCTCACTTAGGGTGATTTTGAGACCCTTCGCTCTGAACTGAACTAGTCGATATTCTATTTCACAAAATAATGAAACTGATGATAAAATATTGGAAAGCCATCCCTGCGAGGTACTTCCCGTTTACTCCGAAGCCGGCGTGCGCAAAGGGAGCACTGAGCATCCTGGAAGAGGTGCTGTGCGACCTTTACGGTGAGGCTTCCGTAGCCCGCACCCTAGGTAACACGTCAGCGTCCCCGGCGAGGGAAGGAGGAGAACCCAGAACGTCTCGGCCGCCCATAGGGGTTTTGCCTGATGTTCTACGCATCATCCCGTTGTATAGAACGCCGTTGGTTAGCATGTTGAAGGTAGTACCTCTGTGTGGGTGCATTAAAAAAATCAGGGAGGACGTGGCGGGGAAATACGTCGTGAATCTGTACGGCGGGAGTGAGGAGCGGCTCGTGCTAGCAACCGTGCCGTAGCAGCCTGCGGAGCGCAGCTGTTCAGAGCAGAGTCTCGCCTTGCGCAGGAACCAAGTGCTACCAAAACAGCTCCAAATCTCACGTAGAGTATAAAAACTTGAATGGTGCCGAACGCCTGCCTTCTAACGGTGCTCTTGAAGCTCCTTCGGAAGGTAGCGGTGTACCGTGCCCTGCTGAGGTGGCGTGGGCTTGCGTTTCCTTGGGATTGCTGAGAATGTGTCGCAGGGCATGGCTTGTTCTGCCGGCTGGTGAAGCCATGGGTCTCGGGTGGTGATTTCAGCAAGGCGGACTTGGCGTCCGTTTGAGACACAGAACCGACGCAGCGATCCGGGCAAATGAGCTGTAAGGCCAGCTGTAGGAATGAAGCTCTTAAGCAAACAGAAAAAGAGAAGCTTGGCTTGGTGCTGGCATGGAGGTCTCATGGCCGCAGACTCATTAATTTTGAAGACGCTTAACCTCTAGCTCGAGATCTGGTCAGTGACCTATCAAAATGGGCATCTCCTGCAGCAAAAGGCTTTGTTGTTGTAATCCTCCGCTATGCGTGCTCCTTGCTGGGAGTTCGCTGTGCGGCGTCCCGCATGTCCGTGGGCACGGATTTGGTTTTCTTCTGGAAGTCTGAGCACCGCAGGCTGCCCGTGTTGGGAGCGTCCGCGTCGCAGGCGCCAGAAGTGCTGTTTTGCATGGATTAGCTTCTGAATTGGCTTATGTGACCATGCTGATCTTCACAGGGCAGATGATAAAACAAACAAATCAACACTGTCAGCAGCCCTACTAAATGTTGGGCGTTCTTGCTCCGGGACCTGCCGTGGGATCGGTTCAGGGAAGGTGCCCCTTGCATGGGATCCATACTTTTACTTTTAGAAGCAAGCTTGCTTTGCAAGTATGCTGTTAATGGTATATTTTTCTTTAAGAAAGACTTTGTAAGCTGTAATCCTACCTTGGTTTATATTACCAACAGTCGTAACCGGATTTTCAACTATGAGCAAGCTTTAACACTTGCTACAATTACCTCACAGGTTTGTGGGATCTCTCAAATTTGCATTTTGTGGCGAGTGCGTTTGCTGCTGCTGCTACGTATTAATAGGCGCTTTCAGGATCGATCGTCAAAGGAGTTTGGCTCGTCATTTTTGTCTGCTCTTAATATCTTTTACTGGTAGAGGACGTGCAGACTGTGTGTTTTAGGAGGGTCTGCAGAGCAGGGTTTGGAACCGAAAAGTCCTCTTTCCTACGGTCCTTGGGACCACGTCTGTGAGGCGACATTTGTTGCGTTCCACCAAGCTTGCTTGAGTAAGGACGAAGTGAATTTTGGGACGGGGCAGGGACGACAAAGAAGCTGGAAGCGTCCGCTTTAGCCGTATGGCAAGTAATACTGGAAAACGCTTCGACTGGGAATAGCGAGGGGGTTCTTGCTAACGCCGATTTTGATGCAGCAATCTTTCTCCTCCGCTTGCGTTGGCACTCTCTTGGCGAAGATCGGCCTCGGCGCGGCGCTGGCAGGGGGAGCGGACGGCTGCGCTGGGCTCGGAAGCCTTGCGCCTGCTCCTGGCCTGGCTGCTGGCCCCGCGGCTGCCTCCTGCCGCCGACTGCCTTCCTGCTTACGTCCGTGTTTCTGCTGGAAACTGTGGTTTGGTTTGGGGTTTTTAATTAGCATCTGTTATGAAAATGTTGTGTGGAAAGCATGCAGGTCTTCGCTTCACATTTCTGATGGTTTGGCAGAGGCAGTTCACGACTGCTTTTGGGTCAACTTTCATCTGGCTTTTGGGGGCTTTCGCTACAACTAAGCGTTCGCAAGTACCGATGTAGCTTCGCTCAACTGTTACGGGAGTTTGATTTCATCTCCCGTCGCACGTAGGTGTTTCCCTTCACCCTTCTTTTTGTCTGCTGCCTTACCGTGCTGCTCATTCCTTTTCCAGCGAGGCGCGTGGTTGAGGGAGGTTCCCTCCTCTTTATTTAAAGGCATGACTGCAGCCTGTCTACAGAAAAATAAAATAATAATGTGGAGGTTCTACTTCTGGTTTACCTGCTGTGATCCCGATTTTACGTTTTTCCCCTGTGAGATCTATTAATAGTAGCAATATGGCAATGTGTGTTTGTGCTCTAGTACCAGCAGATGTGGTTGAAATATTGGTGTGTGCTCTACAGCCGATGAGACTCCGGGTGGGTCCGATCCCAAAATCGGTTGAGGGCGTTTTTGAGAAAGTTCACGTCAAATTCTCTGCCCTGCTCCCAGGCCTCTTCCTCGCACAGACAAGGGCATTTACAGTCCCCCGGGTTTTTTGCTTTAGATGGAGTCTTACAGACAGATGAATGACAGGCTCCCGTCCAGAAGAATTTACGATAGAATATCACTGAATGCCTTGCTATTCTGCACCACAAATAATCCTAAATAATATCGTCCCTGGGCACATTTAGTGATACTTTATCTTCGAGGCACTTTGCAAATTTAAACCATCGTTGCCTTAGTAAAGTATTTCGTGCTTAAATTGTCAGCCTTTGAGCTGCCCTCAGACCCCACCACCAGCCGGCATTGCCTCGACGGGTTCTTCAGCTGAACGCGAGGGCGTTACTGCCTTCGCGCGTCGGCGTTCCTGCTTGCTTCGTGCGCGTAGCTGGACCTCGTCCTTTGCGTCGAGGAAGCAGCGCTGTCGTGCAGCTTGGCCCGGGAAACGTCTGTATCCTCTCTGCTGAAGTCAACCGTGTCAAATGGAGTCATTTAGCAGAATAATAGCTAAAAGCCACTGGCAGAAAAGCAGCATCCGCTTGCCAAATCAGCACTGCTTTAGGATGCTTGTAGCATCTGCAGGGTTTTAGCATGAGAGGTAGGCATAACTCCGCTGAGGGTCACAAATGGAATTGATTCAGAAGCAGTTTCTCAGCGCTTGCTCTCGGTGGTGTTTACGCAAAAGCAAAGCAGGAGAAGATCTTGTCCTTACTAGAACTGAATTCCTGTTCTTTGGCCCTCAAAGTGCGTATAAGGGTTAAAAAGAAATGCATTTTATTTCCGTTTAGTTGGATCAGAATCTAAATAGGAACTCTCCTACCGTTGCAGACGTCTATTGGAGCATGGTATCGCTTCCCATAGTTAGTGCCTGTGCTGTCGTGGTGTGTCGGTGCCCGACCTGCGGCTGGTAGGCAGCGTTCTCCGTATTTTGAATTTCGGTAGGAAAAAAAAGCGTGTTTCAGGCGTGTTACTTGTGCGGTTATTTCTTGTGGGATGCCCAAGTTCAAACGCTCAAGCCACGAGCAGTCCTGTGAATAGTCCGGCTGGCTCGTTTCCCTTTGAAGATGCAGTTCCTTTTCGCTCGCTGCAGCCGCGGTATGGCGCATCGGGTGCGACATCTCTCAGCCGCCTTGGAAGCGGAGTGCATCTGGGACATCCCCGTTCAGGTCAGCTCGGGCGCCGAAAGCCGCCTCTGTTTGCACAGGGCCAGGGCTGGAGCAGGAGGACGAGCGGGGGGCCGCGGGGCTGCCAGCGGGCACGGAGAGCTCGCGTCCTGCCTCTTGCCGAGCAAACGGAGCTGCCGGTAGCTGAAACCTGGTGACACCGTCGCTGCCTTCCTCTGAATTTAGGCAGAGAAACACTCGCCTAGTCCCCTGGCCCATCTGCTCCGGCGCAGTTGGCGTAACGCCTCAAAGGGAGTTAAAGCTCATTAGTTCTTCTGCCTTTCCCGGGGATTATCTGTGAAGTCTCTGCTAAAGTGTATCGCTGTTAACGGCTCGAAATAGGAACACGCAGACCATCCGACGCCTCTGACCTTGCCCAGTTTTTGACCCCAGGGATGCTGCATGGCATTGAGCTCCGGAGTTTAATTATGAGGAGTAGTATTTATGTACTAATCTGAGATTTTGATGCGTTTCTAGCATCACTGAATCACCTCCTGTTCTTGTAAGAACAAAACCTTGGATGAAATTGGTGTAAGCACTGGTTGATTTGTACTGGCATCGGTTGGTTATTTGGTGATGTGAAGCGAACAAACGCCCCCCCCAAGGCCCTCTTTCGTCTCATTCTTTCTCAGTCACTTTTAAAATCAGAATTACCGCAACCTCGCTTGGCTCCACCTTGCTATGAATTCTCCGCTCGCGACTGGCTCAAACCTCAGCCCCCTAGAAGAGGCAGCGCTTGTTGCTTTTATGTACACGGGGGCTGTGTTTTTACTTACCTGTGCCGTTCTGTTCCTTCTGCGTGCTAACGCTGGGTCTCCATTCGTTAACTGTGGTTTTGTGCCGAGTTGAGGGTCGTCTCCAGGGATGTCTTTTGAGGCTTCCTTCCCTGAGCTCCAGTCTTGCGAGCAGTCTTGTTAGCCTAAGCGAAGGCAGAAATATTAAAAGCCTAAAGAGATGTATTGGCAGGAGACCGTAGCGTATCGCGTTGGGGGATGAGAGAAGGGGTTCGTGTAAGTTTTTTGTGTTTCTTTACAGAAGAGATTGGGAATCGGTTTGAAAGTCTTCATGTCGTTGATAGAAGAGCTGACAAATTCAGGTCTCCTTAAAGTGAAAATTAATCTGGAAAGTCACGAGTCTGGGTGTTTGTTTTGAGCCTTTCCCCCTTGCATTTGTCATATTTGAAAACTTTAGGGCATATATTTTTGTTTCTTTTACACAACTACAGCATCTGGAAATGCCTTTGAGAGCTGAAGCGACCGCGCTGCACTGACTCGGTAACAGCTGAGACTGCGAGGGAGCTGCAGTAGAGCAGCCAGTGCTGGCGCGGCGGAAGTTCAGGATTCTTTTGTGTGTTAATTTGAAGCGTACATCAAACCTCACACGTATTAGCTCATTTATAGCTAGCTTTTGTATGCTGTGCGTAGTGATACAGCTCTTATTTACAAGGAGAACTTAATTTATGCCCTAGTGCTTTTTCCCATCCTGGCCATTATCACTTGCTGCTGCTTTTATTTCTCCGATGAAGTGATTTAAAGTTGAAGTGTTAGAAACAGAATCATAGAACAGAATCGAGGAAAGGTTTGGGTGGGAAGGGCCTGTCTGAGGCCATCCCGTCCGAACGCCCCGCTGTGAGCGGGGCCAGCTTCAGCCAGCCCAGGCTGCCCAGAGCCCCGTCCAGCCTGGCCTCGAGTGTTCCCGGGATGGGGCATCGACCGCCTCTGGGCACCCTGTGCCGGGGTCTCACCGCCCTCAGCGTAAACAATTTCCTCCTCCTATCCAGTCTGAGTCTCCTGTCTCCCAGTTTAAAACCATCACCCCTCATCCTATCGCTACGGGCCCTGCTAAAAAGCCTGTGCCCACCTTCCCTCTGAGCCCCGTAAGCACTGAAAGGCCCCAACAAGGTCTCCCCGGAGCCTTCTCTAACCTGAACAAGCCCAGCTCTCCCAGCCTGTCCTCGCAGCAGAGCTCTCCCAGCCCCCCGAGCATTCCCGTGCCCTCCTCTGGCCCCGCTCCGACAGCTCCGTGTCTTTCCTGTGCTGAGGACCCCAGGGCTGGACGCAGCGCTGGGATTTAGAGGCCTGTGGCACTCTCGGGAACCTCTAAATCCCAGCATCCCGGGACAGAGGGGAAATCTTCTTGTTCATGAAGGCGCTGGTGCAGCTGGGGCTGTTGCCAGCGTTCATACGTCTGCATATCGGGGTGGGCATGCAGGGCTGCTACAGGCTCTTGCTTACCCGCTAGTTCATGCCGAGGTGCTGCACTGGGGGAAGCGAATAGGCTGGGGCAAACGGGACGTGGAAATAAAAACCAACCCAAAGTGAGCGTGGAAGGTGGGGAGGAAGAGGAGAGCCCACGGCGTGTCTTCGTGCTGCTGCCGGAGGGTGTCTCGGTTCACAGCTCAGCTGTCTTGCTTTGGTTTTCCACAACGTCTTCGAACTGCTCATAAGGACTTTGGGGAAAGGCTGATCTGCATATTTTTGATATTTCTGGCTACAAACCTTATTGAAATAGGCCACGCGTTTTTCTGCGGCGCATTTATAGATTGTGGAAGGTGCCTCCCGAGGCTTCGGTAATAGAATACTTGACTCTAACACCTCGAGTTGCTGCTAGTCTCAGTGCAGTTGTTTTTAACACGGGCCAGCAAAGAAAGATTAACGTTTTCCTTGGTCAGATATAAACCACCAGGCTTTGACGCGTTGCTGTGTCCAGAGACCTGTCTTTATTGTGAGCTGGGGGAAGGTTAGACTCAAGTCTGAAATACAAAGATACACAAATAAAGGCCTTTGAGGTATTCAGGGGAAAAGTTATGTACTTAAATGATTTGGCGTTTGTCCTCCTAGTAAAATAGAAAGCAAAACCGTCCTGTGGGTACGGTGTGTCTGTGCTGGTACTGCCACTTCTGTAAATCTGGTCGGATTTGGTGCACGCGAGTCGCTGCCTGGGCAGGAGAAGAAGGGGCTTTGGTTTCCCCTCCTCCGCGCTGTGACCTGATGAGCAAGTTGTGCTCAGCATTTTGGTGTTGACAGACTTGAAAGCTTCACTCAGCCTCGCAAATTCACGGTCTGAGGGTTGTTCCCGCTCTTACGTTAATGAAAAATCTCCTTAACGATGAGCGTTGGAAGCTAGCGTGAGTTGCGCACCATTTGAAAACAGGCCAGCACTCTGACGTGTGAGCCCGCTCTCGATCCCACGTGGGTACCGAGGCGGAGAAATTCCGCTATTCTGTTTCTTACGTTTGAAGGGTTGGATCAAAGCAGTATGTTCACGGTCTCTGCTTTGGCTAATAGTTGACGTTGTCTGTTGGCCTCTGAATGTCGCATCATGCGATAATCTGTTTTCGATATTATAGCTTAATGTTTCACTTCTGACGGTGTCGTTCTCTTCTCTAATTTCAGTATTCCCAGGAGAAATCATGGGTGAAAACCTGTCTTACAACGACTTTCTCGACCGCAACGACTCCTGGACGATGGACGAGAGAGACCTGTGCTTTGAATCACAGCCCGTATTCAAACCCATGGAGATGGCTGGTACGACTGTATTACCCTTAAGAACTGTAGCATCAGTTATTTTATCAGCTCTGTAACGCGGCGGGAGTCCTTGCTTCTGTCCCTAAGGGTGGTTTTATTCCCTTGCCTTGTACTCAAGCCTGTGTTCTGTAGAATGTGTTGCTCTGTTTCCCTAAAACGTGTAACATCTTGACACCGGAGTTAACTTAGCACATCAAGCCCCTAACTTGCCCTAGAGCATAGTCTAGCTGGTTAAAAATGGAGCTGCTAGCCCGGTGCGCTAGAGCACACGGAGTGTGGGTGAGCAGATTTCCCCCTGACTTGGCTCACACGGCGACAGCAGTTTTGGGTTGACTCCCACGGTTTAACCGCTCTCGAGTACCGCGGCTTTCAGTGCAAACCTCGCCAAAATTGTTGACAGCTGAAAGCCGGTCTTGCCCGGCTCTCAGAAATGCCAGCTCCAGCTGTCACGTAGCTGTGTCTGCAATGCAGGTCGGTCTGTTCCAGAGGCAGTCTGTGTAGCTGCTGACTCTCTTGAAAATTAGATGAACCTTGTATAACTTGCTGCTGCAAAAACATGCCCTTTCACCCAACAACTTTCACCCAATTTTATCGCATTTTTGGGAAATCTTATGGGAAATTATTTGCTCGCTCTTGAGGGTGTGAGAAATGGATGTGCTGCCCAGTCTACAGCAGGCTATAAACCTGGGAAAGATACTGGCTGAAACAGGATGAAACTCTTTTCTTAATATGTTTTTGAGCACCGCGGGACCTGATTACAGAATTATTCTCTTGCTGTCTGAATCTCATATTTACTAAGAGATTCTGTGAAGAAATTATATATCGTTACAAGGGTAAGAAATGATTTGTGGGCCAACTGGAACAAGATAGCCACTAGTTTCTCTAACACAGTCGTCATTTTTTTTTCCCCTCCCGTTGCTTTGTGAGATGAAAGGATGGGATGTTGATGTAGTTGTGCTCAATAGCCAGATGACAAACTTGTCGATTCGGAGCAATTTACACACCTAGCCCGTCACCCGGAGTTCTTTAGGCCTGAATAATGTGAATCTGTGGGTCACCTATTGCACGAAACCACACTTGCTTAGGTTTTGTGTCCTTGGAGTATCTTGCGCACCTGTACACGCGTAAGGTACCGCGTAGGCGTCAGTGTGGAAGTATTCCTCCATCCTGCTCTTCCTGGTACTGTGTAAACAAGAGGTTCTGCTTAGAGATTAGTCGATTCCCATGACTGAGCAGAGGGATCAGAGAAGACAGACAAGCTTTAAGGACTCGGCGGCAGGAGGAGAACAGCGTCAACAGCAGACTCGTAAAAGTCTACGGGGTTTTAAGATATTTTTATGCACGCTCTTTGGAAAACAGTAGGACGATTTCCATCGCAAGGAGAGAGTTCTCCGGTCAGTGCTGTAACAGGTCTCCCGGCCAGCATTGCTGTAATTCTGTGTTCCTTGGTGAGACATGTGGAGAATGCCAGCTCTGCAACTTCCGCGAGCAGCTGAAAGAGCGCGTTTGAGTCTGCTCTGGATTTCTTATGTGTAAGATACGTAAGCGCTGTTATATATTACAAAGGCTGCGCTGGGATCTGGCAGTGGGACCCAAGCCTACGAAAGTAACAGTTACGAGCAAACCCATACATAAATGCATTTTACACACTGCCTGTACTAAAGAGCCCGGTTTTAAAAACGCTATTGTAATGCAGGGTGAATAGAAGTCAGACCTTATGTAACCGCTCGCAAGCTGTGAAAGCGCTGCAAGGCCCTTAGTCACAAGCGTATCGTGGTTTATTGCTGTACCTACAGGTAAACATCTAAGCGCGAAGAGTTCCGATTTAAATGACCTACAGTAATACGATTTTCTTAGTCCACAGTCGTTGGCAAATTGGAGCTCGGAACGGCGAAGGGTGCAGGTGGCTGTGGAAGTGAGCTGAGAAGAAACTTTCCGAAATGTTTTGTCGGTCTTGCCTCCAGCTGTCTAGGAACAGTACTCTCAGATTCTTAATATTTGTCTGGCGTCATAATATTCTAAAGAAGAAGCTGCAAATTTTGAGCAAGTAGGGCATTATTTTCAGGGCTCATTCAATGCAAGAACTGATAATTTCCTGAACTGGCCGCATCCCGTCCGTGCAGGTTGTCCTCACCTGCCTTTCCGTTTCCAGCTGCAGTGTGTTTTGCTGGAAGCGTCACCGTGTCGTCAGCAGAGCGGCATCGCTTACCAGTCACAAAAATGCTGAAACTTGAGTAGGGCACAGGCCCGCTTTGAGTCTGCGGGAGGGTCCTTGGAGACGGGAAACAAAAGTTGGGCCGTAACTCCGTCTGCTTCTCGCCTTTCTCCCTCTGGAGCAAGGACGGGGTTTAATGTGCGTCGCCCGTTTTTGCCAGGCCATCGCAGTGCTGGACAAAGAGGGGAGATCGTCTGCATCTCTTCTCGTTTCTAAATTGGTTTCAGTCACGATGCTTTTTTGTGGGTTTGGGGTTTTTGTTTTGTTTTTAAATGGGAAAGAAGGCGGTTACTTAGTCTTGGTAATACTGTTCTAAACAGCTCGGAATTAACATTTTCTACAGTTTACTCTAAAGCAAGACGTTGTCTCGGCATCTCAAATATTCTGATAGATTCGTGAAAGAATTCATGCAGCTCACCTGATCTTGACACCTTGGAGGACCACGGACACGTGAACATTGGAAGCTTGGCTGGCGTCCCTGCAGATAGCACGCCTGACGTGAAAATGAATAGCAACCTTCAACTTCATCCCTTTTAATTGCGTGTCACCAGAAGAAATGTGTGCGGTGTCTGGAAATCGGTGCTCGACAGCCATTTCAGGAACAGCGAGTTCTTCAGCTCCTGGGTAATGCAATGTGTGAGAGAGTGCTGAGAAATGTCACTCGTCTGCACGAGGGCACTTGAGTCGAAACCTCTCATTGCTCGGCTCTGCCTGGCTGGAGAGAAACGCAATGGACATCTGGCACGAGCCAGCAAGATGTGTTAGGAGTCGTTGATCATAAAACACACCCGGGGGGTTGTGAACGACAGAGTGATTTGGTTGGGAGAGGAATGCCGCGTTTCCTTCGCCTTGCGGTGTCTTGCCCTTGACCGTGTTATGGTTCAGCAGCTAACTCGCAGAAGGGTCGTCTTTTCTTCGTTGCGTTCTGTCGGTGAGGTCATCTGTGTGCTCTGTGACTCACGGCTTTTCGGTGAAGTCATCCATCTTAGAAAACCCAGCATGGTGGTTCTCTCTGTCCGCTCTGGTTTTGAATGCCCGTGCTGATTCCTTGAGGGGAAAGGAGATGTGTGCACGCGAAAAATGAAACTTGCAGGAAAGGAATTTTCTCTTGCTGAATCCTCAGCTGCTGGAGTACCGTCTTTTGCAGGTGACATTGAGATATCCACTTAAAGCACGGACCAAAAGCAGAACAAAGCTACCGCACGTTACACCACCCAAGGCTGACACCAGACGTCTTGCAAACGTGGGCTAAAGCTCCCGACGGCCTCACTGGCGCGCCTGGTCTGGAACTAAGGGCGAAGGCTGCTCATCTGCCTGGGACCCTGGCAAATGTGGTGGTTTCCTCTCTGGCTTGTGACTTGGTTAAAATACTGTCCCACCGGCCAGTTTGTACTGGTGTACTCTTCTTGGGGAGGAGAGCTTGCAGCTTACACAGGCTCTCTTTGATCTGCTGTCGGGTTAACTGATGCGGCGCTCAGCCGGTGTTCCTCACCCGTGTTAGCTGTGTGTGCGCAGCAGGTCAGAAACAGGCGCTGCCTCCTTGAGGAGAGGAGACGGGTTCTCCACGCAACAGCCACAATCTGAACTTCAGTCAGTTTGCCCTAGGAAGCGGTCTGAGCGACCGTGTTTTACTGTGGGGCATAAATTCGAATTTTGAAGGTGTTTGCCCCTGTTCAATAATCCTGAAAGCGGCTCTCCCCTGGGAGTCCCGTGGTGGTGTCGGGTGCCTCTTCATCTTGATGTTTAAATAATCGTGTCATCCCCGTGTGCTGACACTGACCTCGTCCTTGTCTCCTGCCAGACCCCTTCAGCATGCACAGAGGGGAGAATCTGCCCGAGTTCTCCTTTCCTACTGACATGAAGGGTGTGCCGCTGTTCGCGGACCATGTTGATGCTTCCAGAGACATCCACGGTGAGTTCCTCCTTGACGTTTGTCCCTGACGGTCAGGTTTTGGTGTTCTCTCTCTTGACTTTCATGTACTGCAAGCTGTTCAGCTGGTAAATGCACAGATTGTATAACCTCTTCGCATGATTTTTTAATTTTTTTTTTGGGTTTGCCAAAAGCACACAACACCTACTTCCAGGAAGGGTTTTTTGAAGTATATTTAGGCAGAAGTAGGTACGACATCTAGATGAGTTGAAGCAGGAGTTACCAGCGGCTCTTGTCTTCACAGCTGGAAACCAAATACGCGTGATTTTTTTTTTCCACAAAGTGGTCTTTGGTGTTCGGACTTTTGGAGTTTAAGCGGTTCTTAACAAGAATTCGTGGGAGCAGAAGTAGACAGCAAAAGGGAAACAATTTTCCTGTGCTTACTGTTTTGTACCTTGTTAAAAAATTATATATGCGTATATAATTTACAGTAAAGGTGAGCTACTTGAGAGAGTTGCTTATAAACTTTATCTAAACTGCTCGTGAGCAGAATGGAATAGTTTCTTTTTCAAGTGTTGTGTAGACTTTAAATTTTGGAGGAGAGTCATTAGGGCTGGCGTGGTGATTAACAAATGGTCTTTTTATTCCATCAGCACCACATGGATCTATGATGGCACCCGAACAACCTTTCTTGGGGCCTCTGTATTCTCCTGCAGAGGCTCTAGACCCGTCAGCCTTCATCGGCCTGGAGTCAACTGCAGAATTTCTGCAAGACAAAGCAGGTAAGAAGCAGGTGTTTTGCTATTACTGTGTGTCGTGCTAGCGGGGTTTGAGGGCTATGCAGCTGGGAAATCTGGGTTTCCTAGTCCTACAGTATCTTGGTGGTGGTGTTGATACATAAAATGAGTCAAGGTTAGAAAGTATCCTGCTGGCAATGACAGTTCTTGGTTCAGTGTGAACGTTCACGAGGTGTTAGGAGGTCGCAGAGCGGTTGAGGTTGGAAGGGACCTCTGGAGGTCGTCTTGTGCAACCCCCCTGCTCAAGCAGGGCCGCCTAGAGCCGCTTGCCCACAAGAACTGAGCAAAGAGCCTGCTCCGTTGGGTGTGCGGTGGTTATAACTCTTCTCTGATGAAGATTTCATTAGCAGTAATGGCAGAAAAACATCGTGTTCTGGTACCGTTCCTAAAAGGGAACTGAAATGATACCTGAGAATGAACTCGCCAGACAGCCGAGTTGATACCTTCACCCGAAAAAAGAAAGCAGTGTTGGTGTCAGTGGCAGGACTAAATGTGGGGTTTTTTTCCGTAGTACCTGAAGAACATTGGATGGGAGCTCAGCATGACGCAAAGGGACCAGATGCCTCTTTCTTTGCCGAGCCACCAGGTAAAAGTAGTTTTGACTTGACCTGCAGGAAGCGTCTATAGAGAGTTTCTGAACAGCAGAAGCAGAGCTTTTCTTCTTCTGTGCCTTTTCAAGGAACAAAAGGCACCAGCGGAGTGGGACCTGACCAAGAAAACCACTGGTTTTGGTTCTCAAATCGGTTTAGAATGGACACGTGCATTTTAGGGAGATGCTACTTGACACACGTGTTCTGGTTTAGCGCTGTACGGGCTGGGGAGAACCCTGCGTTTATGTAGACTGTTTGCTTCTAGTTTAGGGTAACAAATTTAATACGTGCAGTTCCAAGTCCAACTGTCTGTAGACATTAGTGGCATGCCCTTTTGGGGGCATATTGTGTAGCAGGGCTTTAACCCGCTGAAAACGTGCCCTTTCATGGGTTTTGGGGAATTAAGTTAGGAGATGCAGATGCGTGCAAAAAAAATACGTTCGGTAGCAAGCTCTGTGGATTCCAGACTGCGTCTGCATTACAGTGAAGATACCTTGATTTGCAGTCAGGATGCACGTTCAAGCGTTACTTGACATGAAAATAATAAATAAGGTGAATAAAATGTACTCTGGAAAAGAAACTCTAAAACTGGAACTTTACTACTGTCAAGGATTCCAGTCCTTGTGCGCGCTGAGAGCCTGCTGACCGGAGCGGTAAGGCAGAGCACTCGCGTTTAATGCTTCTAAGGGCTGGTGCGGCTGAGGGCACCGACAAACACCACGTTGGCTCGTGCGTATTCAACAGAATTTAGAACGAAATTCTAATTGCAAACCTGTGTATTCTGTCCAATTGTCTTTAGAGTCTGGTTACAGTTAAATCTTTGAAGCTCCCTTGGGACATAACTCTGTTGCGGTTGCACGTACGTTACGATGTTCATGGGATCCTTGTTGCCGATTTTGGTGAACGAGGGAAGAGGAGAGCAGTTCCGTATCGGTCGTAGGTAGAAAGTGTTCTGGAGCTGGTGGCTCTACGTAGGGCTCAGGGCACAACTGGGATGCCTTGTAACTGAACGTTCCTCAGCTTTGTGACAGCAGTTGCTTCTCTCAAGATGCAAACGTTTTCCTCGGTATTGCACAAACGAATCTTCTGAAAATCGGGACAATAAAAACCGATTCTATTTTTGTCCTACTCGACTGGGATGCTGAAGTGGGGGAGCTTACTCATCAGGGTTGCTGCTGCAGGCAGCACCTTGAGAGGGTGATTCACATCCTGGCAACTCCAGAAGAGAAAAGCTGTTTGCTGAGATCTGAGTGCTTAATCAAACTTGGTTTTGTATGCCCAGTGCCCCCCGCAGCAACTGATGCAGTAAACCCGAATTTGCCGGAAAGCCCTGCAGCAGTGGCTCCTGCTTTCGTTCCTCCTGCAGCCACAGCATCCCCAGGAGAGGCTGAAGCTACTCATGGACCAAAAGGTGCGGCATCAGGTAAAGTTGCCCCGGTCTAAAGATCGGTGCTGGGTTTAGGCCCTTCACGAGCAAGCTGCCACGGTGGAAAGACATGGCATTGCCTCTGCTGAAGGAAACACAGCAAGGTATTGGCAGACTGCGTTGTGGCTAAAGGTTTATGATACGTGAGTTGTGTTGGGGAGAAATGGCAAGTCTTCTCGACTTTTCAGCTCCTGTGTCACAGCCCAGTAACTTCATTTAATGATTCCTTACTTTCTCAAAATTTTAGCTCCGGAAAAACGTTAAGGCGTGTCAAGAACGTGGTTATACCGTGAGTCCGGTGCTCTATATAAATACCTTAAAAACTCTCTGTTTTAAAACAAGGTGCTTACATACAGCGTCAGACTCACACATTTTGCACCAGTCTCTGTCCAGTTTCTTTATTGCAGTACTTCCCGTGATTCACCAGGGAGCGTCCATACTGCTTTTGATATCTATTTCTTGACCGTCTGATTCTTCTGTAAAATCACAACCTTCAAATTTTATTTTGGAGAGGATCGTAGTATGACTTCGGGGAGGGGGGGAGGGCAAAACCGCTTGAGAACTAGCGCATGATGGATCTTTTTGGTTTGCTTCCCTGGAATATGGGTTTCGCCTGAATGGATCCTGAAGTGCTATTTTAGAAGGGACTTTTNCTAAAGGTTTATGATACGTGAGTTGTGTTGGGGAGAAATGGCAAGTCTTCTCGACTTTTCAGCTCCTGTGTCACAGCCCAGTAACTTCATTTAATGATTCCTTACTTTCTCAAAATTTTAGCTCCGGAAAAACGTTAAGGCGTGTCAAGAACGTGGTTATACCGTGAGTCCGGTGCTCTATATAAATACCTTAAAAACTCTCTGTTTTAAAACAAGGTACTTACATACAGCGTCAGACTCACACATTTTGCACCAGTCTCTGTCCAGTTTCTTTATGCTTTATTGCAGTACTTTCCGTGATTCACCAGGGAGCGTCCATACTGCTTTTGATACCTATTTCTTGACCGTCTGATTCGTCTGTAAAATCACAACCTTTAAATTTTATTTTGGAGAGGATCGTAGTATGACTTCGGGGAGGGGGGGAGGGCAAAACCGCTTGAGAACTAGCGCATGATGGATCTTTTTGGTTTGCTTCCCTGGAATATGGGTTTCGCCTGAATGGATCCTGAAGTGCTATTTTAGAAGGGACTTTTTCCATTTTTCTAATTTCTTTCCCTTTTCAGTTTAAGTATCTAATTTAAGATTTAATATCTTTTCCGTTGTTTGGGGAGGATATTTTTAGATGTGATTCAAACACTCAGTAGAATTATTTTTTTTTTTTTTGTGTAACATCTACTCAGCAATATATCGGAGACGTTCAGGTCGCCGTGCTGCATTACACAGAGTATGGGTAGCGCTTGGGGCTGTTGAAACTGTTAGCTGCAGAAGAGAAATCTAGTGCTTCGAGCTTTTGATAATTTGTAAAAACTTGCCTCTAGACAGCTGAACTGTTAAACTAAAACTGACTGGAAGAACTCCTTTAAGGGGATTTTATGAAAACGCTAACTTAAATGCAGAGGTTTGATTGTACTGTGGACTGACAAATGTTTTGAAACTAACAGCTCAGTGTTTAGTAGATACCGTGAAAACAAAAACAAAAAAAAAGAAACAAGGCCAAGTAGGGAATGAAAGAATAAAGGGCAGTTGGTGATTCACTGGATGGCATCTTGTGTCGAGAGCGCCAGTGCTTCTGCTCAAGTCGCAGCACCGAACCACCCGTGAACAGCGTAAACAATATTTAAAATGAAGTGCGTGTGGCGCTGCAGTGTTTCAGGACTTTTTCTGCTGTTGGAGTACGCAGCCGGGCTCATAAAGGTGACGCCGAAAGTTTCGGTGTCCTGCTGTATAGGAAAAACCCCTCGCTGATATTCCTGTGTGTGTTCTGTTGGAACGTGCTGCTCGCAGTGCATCCAGCAGCTCTGGTCTCTTGCCAGCTACATAGCGTCAGGTAGTTTTTAAACAAAAACGATGCAGCTCTTGGCTGGTGTGTGTTAGGAGCAGACGGACGTCCAACGCTGTGGTCAAAGGCACAAAACAAGGCTCGTGAAGCTGCAGTAGGACGACAAGCGCTTGGGTGCATTGAGGAGTGTCATAAAGACGACCGCAACTTGAGCACGGTGGCGTAAAGGGGGGAGCAAGCGATGCTGAGAGACGGGAGGAAAGATGGGGTGAAAGCCCTGTCTTCTCTAGCCTAAAGCCACACCGTCAGGTATTTACATTCTGCAGGTGGTGTTGATTTCTGCGATCTGTGTTTCTGTAGCAGATGCAGCGCGTGCTCCCGACTCGGATGTCGTGCCTGTTTCTGGAGAACAAGCTGGGTCCATTCTTGCAGGACACGCCAAACCTTCTCAAGCTCTGGATGCTGGATTTGCACCTGCAGCAGAAGCCGACCTTCTTCAGGCTGTGGGTGTGGGCTTTGCTCCTGCACCAGAAGCCAAGCCTCCTAATGCTGTCAATGATGTGTCTGCCCCAGTGGCAGATCCTGGCTTCACGCCAGCAGCAGATGCTATGTCCCATTATGCTACGGATTTGGACTTTGCCCCAGCAGAAGACACAGGGTTTGCCCCAGCAGCAGATGCAGAACCTCACCATGCTATGGATTTCGCATTTGCCCCAGCAGCAGATACCAAATCTCACCATGCTATGGATTTGGCGTTTGCCCCAGCAGCAGATGCAGAACCTCACCACGCTATGGGTTTCGCATTTGCCCCAGCAGCAGATGCAGAACCTCACCACGCTATGGATTTCGCGTTTGCCCCAGCAGCAGATGCAGAAGCTCACCGTGCTATGGATTTCGCGTTTGCCCCAGCAGCAGATGCAGAGTTTGCCCCTGCAGCCGAAGTCAACCATCATCACGCTGTGGATTCTGGGTTTGCTCCTGTAGTGGAAGCCAAGCCTCTTCCTGCCATGGATTCTGGGTTTGCCCCTGCAGAAGCCGAGTGTGTCTCTGCAGCTAACACCCAGGTTGCTGCATCTGAAGAGCTGATGACATCTGAGTCTTCCCTTGAGCAAGACAAGCCACCCTTCGACAAGCTTCCTGCAGGTGAGCGTGTATGCCTGAAAGCTCCGTTCGGGCTTGAAATAGCACGGCGAGTGGTGTGAGGAGGCCACTGTAAGGTGGCACAGCACTAGCAGCAACACTCCTGGTGGCACGTAGAGATGGTGCCATTGTCGTAAGACTGCCAAATGAAGAGCATTTTTTTTTTTNTTTCGCCTGAATGGATCCTGAAGTGCTATTTTAGAAGGGACTTTTGCCATTTTTCTAATTTCTTTCCCTTTTCAGTTTAAGTATCTAATTTAAGATTTAATATCTTTTCCGTTGTTTGGGGAGGATATTTTTAGATGTGATTCAAACACTCAGTAGAATTATTTTTTTTTTTTTTGTGTAACATCTACTCAGCAATATATCGGAGACGTTCAGGTCGCCGTGCTGCATTACACAGAGTATGGGTAGCGCTTGGGGCTGTTGAAACTGTTAGCTGCAGAAGAGAAATCTAGTGCTTCGAGCTTTTGATAATTTGTAAAAACTTGCCTCTAGACAGCTGAACTGTTAAACTAAAACTGACTGGAAGAACTCCTTTAAGGGGATTTTATGAAAACGCTAACTTAAATGCAGAGGTTTGATTGTACTGTGGACTGACAAATGTTTTGAAACTAACAGCTCAGTGTTTAGTAGATACCGTGAAAACAAAAACAAAAAAAAAGAAACAAGGCCAAGTAGGGAATGAAAGAATAAAGGGCAGTTGGTGATTCACTGGATGGCATCTTGTGTCGAGAGCGCCAGTGCTTCTGCTCAAGTCGCAGCACCGAACCACCCGTGAACAGCGTAAACAATATTTAAAATGAAGTGCGTGTGGCGCTGCAGTGTTTCAGGACTTTTTCTGCTGTTGGAGTACGCAGCCGGGCTCATAAAGGTGACGCCGAAAGTTTCGGTGTCCTGCTGTATAGGAAAAACCCCTCGCTGATATTCCTGTGTGTGTTCTGTTGGAACGTGCTGCTCGCAGTGCATCCAGCAGCTCTGGTCTCTTGCCAGCTACGTAGCGTCAGGTAGTTTTTAAACAAAAACGATGCAGCTCTTGGCTGGTGTGTGTTAGGAGCAGACGGACGTCCAACGCTGTGGTCAAAGGCACAAAACAAGGCTCGTGAAGCTGCAGTAGGACGACAAGCGCTTGGGTGCATTGAGGAGTGTCATAAAGACGACCGCAACTTGAGCACAGTGGCGTAAAGGGGGGAGCAAGTGATGCTGAGAGACGGGAGGAAAGATGGGGTGAAAGCCCTGTCTTCTCTAGCCTAAAGCCACACCGTCAGGTATTTACATTCTGCAGGTGTTGTTGATTTCTGCGATCTGTGTTTCTGTAGCAGATGCAGCGCGTGCTCCCGACTCGGATGTCGTGCCTGTTTCTGGAGAACAAGCTGGGTCCATTCTTGCAGGACACGCCAAACCTTCTCAAGCTCTGGATGCTGGATTTGCACCTGCAGCAGAAGCCGACCTTCTTCAGGCTGTGGGTGTGGGCTTTGCTCCTGCACCAGAAGCCAAGCCTCCTAATGCTGTCAATGATGTGTCTGCCCCAGTGGCAGATCCTGGCTTCACGCCAGCAGCAGATGCTATGTCCCATTATGCTACGGATTTGGACTTTGCCCCAGCAGAAGACACAGGGTTTGCCCCAGCAGCAGATGCAGAACCTCACCATGCTATGGATTTCGCATTTGCCCCAGCAGCAGATACCAAATCTCACCATGCTATGGATTTGGCGTTTGCCCCAGCAGCAGATGCAGAACCTCACCACGCTATGGGTTTCGCATTTGCCCCAGCAGCAGATGCAGAACCTCACCACGCTATGGATTTCGCGTTTGCCCCAGCAGCAGATGCAGAAGCTCACCGTGCTATGGATTTCGCGTTTGCCCCAGCAGCAGATGCAGAGTTTGCCCCTGCAGCCGAAGTCAACCATCATCACGCTGTGGATTCTGGGTTTGCTCCTGTAGTGGAAGCCAAGCCTCTTCCTGCCATGGATTCTGGGTTTGCCCCTGCAGAAGCCGAGTGTGTCTCTGCAGCTAACACCCAGGTTGCTGCATCTGAAGAGCTGATGACATCTGAGTCTTCCCTTGAGCAAGACAAGCCACCCTTCGACAAGCTTCCTGCAGGTGAGCGTGTATGCCTGAAAGCTCCGTTCGGGCTTGAAATAGCACGGCGAGTGGTGTGAGGAGGCCACTGTAAGGTGGCACAGCACTAGCAGCAACACTCCTGGTGGCACGTAGAGATGGTGCCATTGTCGTAAGACTGCCAAATGAAGAGCATTTTTTTTTTTTTAGTAGTTAAGATTATGATATGCCTTGCACAAAACTTCTGAAGTAGAGCTTAGTTCTGCTGTCAAGATAACAGAGGAAGTGCTTCACGAGGGCTTTTTCTTCTAAAATATAAACCTAGATTTTTTTTAATTATTATTTTTTACTTGGCATCCTTAGCAGTGATGTGTGGTTTTTAGGACAGCCACAGAGACATTTCAACTCATCCCTGTTAGTACTTGTTTTCGTATCACCGTCGTCCTCAGCACGTGCTGAAATCTCCGCAGATCCTGTAGGACGCAGTGTTTTCAAACAAAGGTTCTTACCTTCAAAACGGTTTCCGAGTAGACCGACAGGCTTTGTTGATAATTTTGTGACATTTCCTTGGAGCGACTATAGGCATTGAAGTGGTGAGGCAGGCGTTTTGGTTTTTCCGTGTGGTGGACAATCGATTTTCCGTGCTGCGTAGATTTCTCAAAGGACAGCACCCTTTCGGAGAGAAAATTACTGTCAAAATACAGCCAGGAGTCCTAGGCAGAGGTGGTACGTGCTGACTGATTGCAGAAGGAGTTCGAGTGAGATACTCCCTTTCTTACCTTCTAATACTCTTTAGTTTAATGATAGGAATAAATTGCCAAAGAGAGAAGTTTTAACAAAACAATCCCTACCAGAATGGAGTGACTGAGAGGCATAGGTGGGTGAATGACAGAGTAAATAGCGGACGATACGGGAAGATGCGCGTTAGCAGAACACTTAGGCTTTCAGGAGGGGAGAGCTGGTACAAAGTGAGCCTAAAAAGCAGATCACCGCTGTTCCGAACGTGAGGAAAACCTTTAGCTTCTTGTGGTAGATAAGAATTAGGTGAGGATGTGATTTTTATCTTGCTTGATCTGAGCTAAATTAAAAACAATATGAATTTTTATTCTTCACGTTCCGTTTGCAGAAGCAACTGCGAATGCGAAACAAGAATCGAAAGGCCCGGAAGCTTGTGCAGATCTTTTAGAGAAGGCTAAAGACAGCAAACCGCCTCCCGGCCACCACGAAGAGCATCTTCCGGAACAGATGAACCACCGCTCAGAAGCAGCAGCAGGTGAGAAATGCAAACCAGAGTATGGAACTGCAGCCAGCACTTTGCTCTCAGCTAATTCTGCCCCCGCCCCAAGTTCTTTCTCGCAGACCCTGTTCTGTCCGTATCAAGGACAAAGCAGCAAAGGTTTCACGTCAAGAAGGCTATTAGTGTGTGCAAACACGGGGACTGTTACAAATCGATGGTAGTCCTAACGTTTGAAATTGCCATCGTATAACTTGTCTTTTTCTTCTTCATCCGTAGTTGTTGTACCAATGTCTGTCATAATTTTTATTTCTATTTAAAATTCAAATAAAACTAATTACGCATAGAGCTGTCCTCCAATGTAATTATGTGTTACAAGTTAAAGCTTGTCACAATTATGCGTAGCTAGGCATTTTGTGGTGTCTGCATGAATATATTTTAAGGTATATGTGAATACTGGATGATTAGCGTTATGTAGGGACTCCAGACTGGTAACAGACTATTTTGTGGATTTGAATTCCACTGGAAAGTGAATTCAGTTGATTGCGAAGAGGGGAAAAAACCCAATCAACCCCAAACCCTGTGCTTAAGCCCCAAGACGGCCTTTGCTTTGTGCTCCACCGTGGCATGTCTGCCCAAATATAAAATGGCTGCTTAAAATGGGACCGTGAGCAGCTAGGGCGTAGTAGACTGCCCTATCTTATAAACTTCACCCCTATTAAAAACAAAACCTATACCCTTTTCAAGGGCTTGCTTTTAAACTGCACGTCGCCTGTGTTCGTAAGACCTGAAGCATTCCATTTTTCCTACTTCAGTTCCAGCAGAAGTGAAAGAAGCCATTGCACTAGAAAATAAAGACCTCATTCCAGAAAAATCTGTTACTACTGTGGATGTCACTGTTACAGAGAAACAAAAGGAGGAGGCTGAACACAACCATGTCCCACATGCAGAACCTCGGCAAGAAAAANGCACGTCGCCTGTGTTCATAAGACCTGAAGCATTCCATTTTTCCTACTTCAGTTCCAGCAGAAGTGAAAGAAGCCATTGCACTAGAAAATAAAGACCTCATTCCAGAAAAATCTGTTACTACTGTGGATGTCACTGTTACAGAGAAACAAAAGGAGGAGGCTGAACACAACCATGTCCCACATGCAGAACCTCGGCAAGAAAAAGCCCTGCAAGAGCCCACAGGTAGAACATAAATAATAATTCCGTTGCCGAATGGAAGTACCGTACCTCTGTGAACTGTTCACCTTCTCCTACTGACTGCGTTGCCACTTGAGCAAGCAGAAATCTTTTTTGCATCAAGCGGTTCTTTGCATTCCTTGGTGATTCTGCTTGCACTTTGCCTCTGGTCCCTGCCCTCTGAAACAGTCCTTTCCCCTCCACGTTCACCGAACTAAAAGCCCCAATACGGGTGCTGCTAGTACTTTATCACCGGGACCGGCTCGTGTCTTTCCTGCTGTAGAGTTGAAAAGCTCACCATCTTTTTGCCATTACCTCTAGCTTTTTATTTTGGTGTTAAAAAGGACCGCTAATTCCTATTACAATACTCCTAGTGAAGAACTCCTTCCAAATGGAGTTTTGTAATCACCAAAGGAGAACGTAATTATTTTTTTTCCCCGCCCCACTAACGCAGCCTCTCCAGTGGGCCCTTGTTGCTTCCACTTGTGGCCGGAGGCTGATTCGTGGGCCAGGGCTAACCGACAAATGACTGATGCTCTCTTTAAACTCAGTGGCTCGTAGCTAAGGAAACCTAGTGCTGCCTATAATGGAGTACAGCAGACGCCTTCTGGTACGGCAGTTCTGCCTTCCACTGCTTCCGCCGTGGGTGCCGGGGGAGATTTAGCTCTTTTGCTCCCCCTTCCCTGTTATGCCCCTTCTCTCTTCCCTAGTCTTGTCTTTCCTCTAAACTTCTGGTTTCACATTTTGGAAGGATGCCAGCTAGAGGTATAAAAAGCGTATCTGTTGTCTCGTCTTGCTAAGACAAGATGGATCCTCAATGCATTTTTAAAAAGCGATGGCATGTCCTTATGGCAACTGTTGCTTTTTCAGTGGGATAAGAGCTCGTATCGGGAATTATGTGTTTTTAAATAGCACTGACGTATTTATCGGTTGTAGTTTAAACAGGTTTTGTGTCTAAATGTCTATCCCAGCTCTGCTGAGGTGGCTTTAGAGTTAGTGTGGTATCAGCGCTGGAGAAGTCTACATATATGACTGTATGGACTGGTTTAGATCGCTAAAATCACCTATGTAGTGTATTTATTTAATATTTTTCTTTTAAGCAAATAGTTACTTCGATGTTTGAGCAGGCTTCCTGTATTCCAGGTCTACCTACCGCACAAATAAGGCAAGCTAACAAATCAAGCGAACGCAGGTTTGGCAGAGCAAAACCTGCACCGGTGCCTGTTACAGATGTACCAGAGGACCGTCTAGTAGGTCTCCCACAACAGAAGAGTACTGACCCAAAAGTAGACCCCTGTTCTGTAGTGGAACTTGGATGCGTTGCTGGAACATCCCCTCGCACCAAGGTTTCACGTAAAAAGGCAACGGAGCAGCCGTCCAACGTGCTGTCAGAGTTTGCGGGGAGCTGCGGAGATGTACCAAGGGAGAGCTGGGACTTGGAAGGTTCCCTGGCCACCGTGAAGAAGAAGAAAAAGAAAACAAAACAGAAGAGAAACCAGCTGCCGAGATCGATGGAGTTCTGGGATGAAAACGTAACGGTCTCACAAGCTCCTAGAAATTCTCCATTTGCTGTTGAACTGCAAAAACCTGCTGTCTGTCCCGTAATGCCTGCTGAAGCTCGCAAAGAGCACTCGGTTGCCTCAGGAAGCAGAGCTTCAGCTATGCCAAAGGATGCTAAAACAATTACTGGAAGTGAAATCCTGGATGAGCAAAATGCCTTCTCAGTGCCAGCGCCGGGACAGCAGGCCCGAAAACCCAACGTGCCGTTAGAATCTGTCTCAGGTGCAAAAAACGGAGATGTCACGAAAACGGAAGAAATGAGAGGTGGCAGTTCGACGTTGCAGTCTAAAGGCAAAAGAAAAGAGTTTGCCTTGCAGCAGGTAGGCGAGACTCCGTTGGGAGACTCTGTTACAGTAAAGGGGCCAAGCAGGCCTACGGAAAGCGATTTCCGTGATAAAAGTGAGAAGAGGGAGTATAAGGAGTCAAAACGTGCTGACCTGACGCCAGCGCTTCCAGAAGCGATCGATCTAAGCAAAGTAGAAACGCCTTTAGAGGCCAGACCTTCAGAATCGCTCCTGTCTGGTAAAGGTCAGGAGGCCAAATGCGCATCTCCCGGGCGTGCAGCGCTCAGTGACCCCGTCCAGCGTGAGCTTCAGACTTCCAGTGGGGCACCGGGAGAAGCAGCAAAGAAACGAGGTAGTTGTGAAAAAAGCAAAGGGGTTGAGAATGAATCCCTCAAACAGCCTGCTCCTCTAGAGGCCGCCGCCCCGTCGGGCACGCTTCCCAGCACGCCAAAGGCAGCTGATGAAACCAAAGCGGTGCCCTCTGGTAGGTGCGTGGCCTTTGACTTCAGTGCTTCGGAGGGAGTCCTGAAGACCCCAGCAGACGCTGCTAAAACGCCTGTTACACCGGTAGTTTTACCAAAACCCGAGGAAGTTACTGCTTTGCAAGCCAGAAAGGCGGGCGGTTCCTCAGAGCAGCCGTTTCCTCCGTCTGCTGAGCCTGATGCGACCGAACATCCCGCCTCTGCTGAAGCGGCGCACGGAGCGTTGGTAGCAGATTCCCCTGATAAAAACAAAGGGAAAGGATTTACTGCATTAGAGCGGCAGACTGGAAAAGATCCCGGTGCTGCACATGGGATGGACAGACCTAAAAAAAAGCATGGTGAAGGGAAAGTTAAAAAAATCAAAAGCTTCTCTGAGCAGATGACGCTTTTGGAGGACGTAAGCAAGCTTGCCGATGGAGGGAGGAGAGACGAGGCTGTAAAAGAAACGACGTTCCCTGAAAAGGGCAGAGGTTTTCCTGCAAGAGGGCATCCGTCGGGAAGCGTTACACACCCTTGTCCTGCAGACAAGCCGAAAAAAAGAGGTAGCGATGGAAGAAGTAAAAAAGGTGAAAGAAGTTTTTTCCAGCAGCCTTTTGTTGAGAGTCAGGTGGACCCGAGTGGTTTTCCTGGCCTAACTGATAGGGCTGAGGAAGTCAGGGCTAAAGGCAGAGAGAGCGGCTCTACTGCTGCTGGGTGTCTTCAGGAGAACGCAGCAGATGTAACTAAAACGCAACGGCCCGGTGAACGGGTACCAGGGGAGCCTAAAGACGGTGTCGGGAGAAGTGAAATGGCTGAGCCGGGTGCTTTGGACCGGCCGTTCCTGCTGGAGCGTAGGGGAGAGGAAGCAAAGCAGCTTGCTGCGGCCGACACAGCGAGCAAAACCAAAGAGGTGGATTTGATGAATAAAGGCAAAGAGGCTGGAATTACTTCCGCGGGTGACTCGGTCGTGATAAATTCTGATGCAGCACTGGTGGCGGACAAACCTAGAAAGAGGTGTAGCGATGGGAAAAGAAAAAAACCGGAGAAAAGTCCTTTGGGGCAGGTGGCTGTCCTGGCTGCTGGGGTGGAGACAAGCGATCTTCCGAGCAAAGAGAAGGTGGCTGGGAGCCCAAAAGGAGTGACCCCTGATAACGATAAAGTATCTGGTTTTGAAAGGGGGCTTTTGCTGGAGAGTCTGACAGGTATGAGCAAAGAGGCGCTGCAAAAGCCTGAGGTGCAGGGTGGCGATAGAAGTTCCGCTAATCAGGCAGTTCTTTTGGGTCACAGAAGAGAGAGAGCAGAGCCAGAAGTAGTCAGCGGTAAAGAAACTTGGCCCGGGAGTAAAGGTAAGGAACTAGATACATCCGAGCCTCTCCCGGAGCACAGGGCAGCCGCAGCTGTGGCACGCAGCCGCGCCAGGGAACCGGCGGCCATGGACAAGCCTAGGAAAAAAGGTGGAGATGTGAAAGGCAAAAAGGCTGAAAGTGGTCCTGAGCACTCCGTTGTCCTGGCTCCAGGTAACATCCCTGCAGCAGGTGAAGAGGTGGGAGATATTAAACAGACTCAGCCTTTTGATAAAGGCAGAGAGACTAATTCGAGTACTTCAGCGAGTCTGCTAGGTGACCGAAGTGACACGACTAAAGTACAAGCTCCTGCTTTACCTCTGGAGCCAGAAAAATCACGCGCAAGCAGTAAAGAGAATTGCAAAAAGTTGGAGGCTAACTTGCAGCAGCCATTTCTTCTGGAGGGTAAAGCAGGAACAGAGATGTTTTCTCCTCCTGATGTGGAGGTCACTGACAAATCTGAAGCAGAAGGTGGCGGGGGGGGTGGACTTCCTATCCCAGAGCATCCGGCAGTGGCGGGTCACGCTCTGGCCGCAGTCACTGATGGATCGAACCAGAGGGGCTGTGATGCAAGTGGTAGAAAGGCTGAAAATGCCACTGAGCAGCCTGGTTTTCTAAAGCCCAAACCAAACAGGAGAGAAGTGCAGCCTCCCGTAGGATCCAAGACGGAATACGGAATGGAAGACGTGGATTTTGTAGACGAAAACAGAAACATTAAAAACTTTCCCATTGGCCCTCAAACGCTTTGGAATAATGAAGGAAGCGACTTTGAATCCTTTGCTTGGGCCGCGGAAACCGGCCCTGATCGCGCTGGCAGTGTTTCCTCTGGCTTCCCAAAGCGGGCAGAAGAGGGTGCGAGAAGTAAGGGGCTTCCTCCTCCGGAAGCAGTAGCAGCGAAAAGCGGCAAAGAGCCTGGCTCTGCTCCTGAGAAGGAGACACAGACGCAGAAATCTTGCGAGCGCCCCATCGAGCCGGGGCGCACAGAGCCTGGAAAAGAGGTTTCAAAGAAAGACGGTAAAACCAGAGAGGCTGGCTCCCAGGGTGGGAGCGAGGCGGGTAAGCCGCTTCCTTTGGATCGTTCGGTTAAGCAGGACGTGAAATCAAAGAAGGACGAGGTTCACCTGTCTCCTGCAGCAGGAGCGGTCGAGAGAGAAATCGGAACCGCTGATAAAAAGCGCGGCACTGAGCGCGCTTCCTCAGGCCTTCCTCAGAAGGTGGCAGATTGGAAAAACAGCCCGGCTCCTGGCGGTGCCAAGGGGACAGAGAAACTAGAAGGGACCGTCCCTTCTGGAGAGAAGGGCGCTGGGCGCGTTTCCCCAGAACTCGCAGCGATGCCAGAGAGCAAAGCCGGGGCAGCCGTGCCGCGGGTCGTGGCGGAAGCACGGACGGAGAATAAAGCTGGAGAGGCTGAGCCGGCGGGAGGAAGGAAGAGCGAGCCGAGCTCGCCGAAGTACCCGGGCGGCTGGGACAGTAAAGTGGCTGAAGCAGAGGCTGCTGCGTTAAATCTGACAGCTGCCGGAACAACCCAAACAAGTCCGACAGCCGACAGGGAAGGTCCTTCTCAGCCTGCACAAGAGCGTGCTGCTCACACTGGGGAGGCTCACCCGAAGGGGGCTCCGGCACCGAAGCCCGAAGCAGATAAACCTGAAGATGCGACTCAAGAAAAAGAGGCGGAATGTGAACAAAAAGCTGTGAAGGAGGCCAAGAAAGAGAGAGTGAAAGCAGCAGAGCAGATAAAAGGCTACATGAGACCCACCAAATCGAGAGGCGTGCCAGCTCTGCCAGCCGGGGCGGCTGCTCCGGACCAAGAGAAGCAAAGGCAGCTGAAACCCGCTGGGGCGAGCCGGCGGAGGCAAGAGCAAGGTGTGTGTTTGCGATTCGAGCTCGCAGCGGTAATCCAGGCAGCTTGTGTGCAAGACCTCGCTGTTTGCCAGCGCGTTGGCATGAATACGTACTCGTTAATCCTGCGTGGCACAAGCGAGCGCGGCATGACTGGTTTTTTGGCTGATCTTAAAAGGCTGTTAGTTGTGCTTGCCTGTCTCACAGTGCTAATTCCCGAGGTCTGACGGATCGACGGCTCGGTCTGGGGCCTGGAACTCTCGATTATTTTCGTTATTCGTTCAGGATTAATTTTGCATAGGTACTGTAGAGCGTTCAAGTAAAGTTACGCTTTTTGGTGTTGAGTGACGTTAGCTTCCTGTCACCCGAGACCGAAAGTGACCTTCCTCCGCGATGCAGCTGGGAATCACCGTCATCACTAAACAGCCCTGTGTGCCCCCGGCGGGCAGCGGACGGAGTATTTCTGCGGTAGGAAACGTTCTCCGTCGCTGTCGCGTTGCAGGGTTTGCGTTTAATCCTACCCCAGGCTGACTGCAGCCGGGCTGCTTTTCCTCCTGCAGCTGGTTAGTGACTTTATCTTCAGCTACCTTGAACTGCTACGTCCATAAAATGTGCTTCCTTCTAGAAGGATAATCTTTGCCGAAGCGGAGTTGTAAGAAAGCGATAGCTGCGCTGATAGATCTTAAGAGTTTCTCTCTCTGTTGAGACTACGGATGGGCGGGTGAGCGTCTCGGGCTGCTTAACCTGGCTGTTGTCAGGGAGCAGGACCCCTGCGCTCGCAGGACGGTGAGGTGGGATTAGTTTCGTAGACTCTAACGGTGGGAATCTCGAAATGGAGAATACAGGATGGACAGAGACGGAATAGAAAATACTCTCGTGCTTCTGCTCGTTCTAAGCCTTCCTCAGAAAGAGCTGGCGCCTCCTCTGCGAATTGCAGTCTGCTGAGATGGGCTGCGGCAGTTTATCCCTGCCCGGAGGCGCTCTTAGTTTCTGCCTTGTCATCAGGCGTGAAAGTTTGTTCCCACTCCTGTTCCTGCAGAGTTCCACGCTGCCCGTTTGCATGATGCGGCCACTAACTTAACAAACACAGAGCTCAAGTGAGCCTTAACATGCTGGTCAGCTTTCTGAGTGGTTTTGTAATTTTAATGAGTGTTGCGTAACCCAAAGTAGTTCTATTTCAGTGAAAGTGGTGTTCTCCGCATGAACTTGTGCCTGCAGAAGTGATGTTCTTTGGTGCATGATGCTACAAAAGAAAGGGAAAGCTAAAAGCAGCATCTTTTTTTTTTTTTTAAATATTCTTTAAAGCCTTTCCATTGTCTGCTAGAAGTCTTTCTTTTCCTTTGCTGACTGCTGTAGTCAAGGGAGCAGAATTTAAGTAGCAGATCCATGCGAAAAAGAAAAGCTCCTGCTGAGGGTTTTGCACAGGTAAAGTGCGTACGGAGCCGGAAGGGTCCTGGTTCAGAGCAGCACATGAGCGTGGGAGGAAGCTGGTACGTACTCTGCGTCTGTAAGTTGGCCTGAGCTGAGTTTGCGCAGGACTTTCAGTAATATTCAGCTGCTTTCGTCCTTCCAGCGCTTCATGGGCTCGCCGTTGGTTTTTTGAGAGAAGCTCTGAGCTTGCTTTGGAGATGTTGGTTGGCACGTTCCTTCGGCAGTTTAAATGCAAATGCCGTCCGGTGCGGGGCTGCCGAGGCGTGCTGGTGGCACACCTGGCCCCGGCCATCGCTTCGGTGCTCTCACGGTGACCGTGCAACGTTTGGGCCGAGTGACAAAGCGTACGTTGCAATGGAGCTCTTAGCAGTGGGGGAGCAGATTTCCCTCCGGATACGTTACCGTGGCTTGTCTGCGCTTCCGTCCGCCGCCCAGCTCGTCACAAAGGAGCTGCTCGGTGAGTTGCAAAACGCCGGCAAAGCCCGCACTGAATCCCTGGAGTCGGTGAAGGCAAGGTGTCGAGATTTCGAGGCCGTGCCCATGAGTCTGCTTGCTTACTGGGCAGAGGAGGAGCTGAAGGGATCTGGGAGATTATTGTAATGATTGCAGTCCAGATTTCACGGGGTTGCTGGGATCGTGGGCTATACAGACCCTGTACGTGCCCTTCATCCGCCTGTTAAGATAACAATTGACCGCTGAAAGGTTCCATGTTTTCACCTATCACCAGAACCTGGCCAGCCCTTCGCCTGCGTTTGTCAGGACCGTGAAGCTTGTGCCTCGCAATGTCTAATATCCGCCCATAGGAGCTATTTTTCTTCGTGGTGGGCAGTCAGCGATCTGCTGTCAGAACAACGCACGGAGCTGTTTTGGAGGATCTTCTGCTGAAGCTTAGTGACTGAAACCTCTTCAGCCAGGCTCCCGGGTCTTACGCTGTGCGTGCTCTAGAATAACAGGGCGGCTTTCCCGAGTGTAGCGGCTCCTCCGTGTACTGCTAAAACAGGTGCGAGCTTGGCGACACAGCTCCCTTGGGAGTCATGGCAACTGCGGTGCCGCGGATTTCTCTCGCTGACAGGAGTTGCATACATCTTTTATAAACTAGGCCTGCAAACTTCCGTCTTTTTTTTTTTCCTTCTAATTTTGACTTCGCAGCTTAAAGTTAGGAAATGTTGGGTGTGAGGGTCTTCGTGCAATTTGAATGTAATCCCTTCTCCATCTCTTGGGTCTCCCTCAGCTTCTCATTTTTGTTGTTGTCGTTCTAAGAACTGCCCCAGAGCCTTCGGGAAAACTATTTTATGCCTTTTAATGTCAGAAGGCAGCTGAGATGACAGCCAAAACGTGTCAGACATTATCAGCCTTTAAAATGTCACCAAGCCTTTGTGCTACCTTTTGTGCGGAATTAAAACTGAAATTGGGAATTATGCGTGAGAGGCAGGGTCCTGAGATGTGTCCTTCCGAGCAGGTGCCCTGCCTGATGCAGGGCTGGGGGGCCGGTGTTGAGGAGCGGGTGGCAGAGGAAACGACGCAAGGTTTTCATTCACCCGGCGTTGAGCCGTTTGATTCACGTTTCCCCGCTAGCATCGCTCTTCCCTTCACTCCTCGAGCTGTGTTTCATCACTGAGACTTTCAAAAGATTTTTTGGGTTTTCCCTCCAGTCTGCCCTTAAAAACCACTCTGTTTTAAAAAAAAAAAAAAAAAAAAAATTAATTTCTTGCCTTGTTTTGGGCTTTGTGTCGTCTTACGTTATTTGTTTGCGTAAGCTCTTCAGGAAAGGGTCTCTTCAGGTCTGTCTGTTCTAGGGAGGCTCCGGTACTTCGCGCTGCGGGCTTTGCTGCCGGAGCTTGCTGCGTAACCGCGCTGTGCTCTAGACGGTTACGCTTCTGAATTACTCTCCCAAACGTGGACTGGAGGGGCCCGCTGAGGTGGTCATCTGAGGCTTAGTTTCCCCCTTTCCTCAAAAGGTGCCGTCGCCATCTCTGGCGCTGCCTGCCGCGGGCATCCTTCCAGCGCCCGTCCTTGCGGCTGAGCTGATGACAGGCTGTCTCTGCGGCCCGTTGGCACAATCGCCATGTGTAATACAGTACATATTTCTCAATATGACAGCTCTAAATCCCTTGTGTGTAAATAAGATAGATCTAAAAGCAAGAAATGCCACCCCTGCTTAATTACAGTATTTGCTTTTCTTTTACAGCCGCAGTGAAGCCCTTTCTCTAAATATTTTCTTTTCCTGGCTGGTTTCCCTTGTGCCGGCGTCATTATAATGTCGGTTTTAGCATTTCCACAGCAACCTTTCGCTCATGTAATGTCTGTAATTCCCCTGCGGGACCCCAAACTGGAGTTAAGTTTGTCTGATAGGAGCCGATCAGCCCCGTGAACGCGGCGGGGCAGGGCCGTACGGGCGTGTAACCAACTGCACCCATCCTGCCTGACGTCATCATCACGAACGCGGTTGCGGACGGGCACCTCATCGTAGGAGCGGTGCTTCAGTAATGCTTTTGAAATGGTCAGAATAGCATCATGTTGCAGCTGGTTCATTAATTAAGAGCTGTTAATTATCCCAGGCAGGCATACGAGAGAAATAAAAACCCAGCGACGGCACCAGTCGGTTCTAAACGTATTTATGGAGCAGCGAGAGAACGTGGCTGTTACCTGCTTTCCCCCTGAATTTTTGCACTTGGGTGTTTGTATTTGGTTCTGCTTGAGCAGGAAGTTTTGTTGAGGTGTTGGTTCTATCCGTAATTAAAAGGTGAGCTGAGCTTGGAGGACGTCTTCGCAGATCGTGGATACGGGGTGTTTAAAAGCCTGTTTGCCCTCTGTTGAATCCGTGCGTAGCTCTCGGCGCGTTCTTTTAAGGACTGCTCAGAACAGTTGTACCCGACTGCACGTACCCCTTGGGTTTGGTGGTTGGTTTTGTACCGTGTGCTGCGTTGATGCTGGCGTTTGCTCTAGCTGGACGGGCTCATGCGGCAACTCTCGTTTTAACCTGGCAGCCCATAAGCTCTGGCTAGCATATCCTACGTTTCGTTTTCTTCCTTTATTTTATATTCCTGCTCACCCTTGACTCTCTGATTTTTCAAGAAAATCCGGGAATGAAACAAATGGACTCCTTTCTGCCAGGTTAAGAATGTCGAATGCATTTCCTTAGTGGCGATGTTTAACTTCCAGGGGCTACCTGCGTTTCAAGCCTCATCTGCCCTTGCTGAGGTTGCTGGTTCATTGCTTGTGTATCATCCAGTTGACTTTGCTTTGCCTCTTGCGGTTTCTGCTAGCGAATACTCCTGCAACAACCAAGTGCTGGTGATACTTGGAGTTGGAAACGCTCTCGAGTGCGTTTCAATTCTGATTTTGGCTGGGGTTTTTAATGTATTATATGTAAATTCTGAAGTAAGTGGGATTTGGTCTGTAAATGTCCTGTCCTATACAACATGAGACGGCGTTTGAGTGCTGTACGGCTCCGTGCCTTTTAAACGTTACGCGTGTAGTGCAAAGTTACGGTGGCCAGAATACCAGAATACTGAATACTCTGGGTCACCTTTTTATCCTTTAGCCTGGCTTCTTCCAGACCGCGAGGTGAAGTGAAGCGTGCGAGTGCAGACCTCAGGCGTGCTGTGTTGCTGCTTGTTTTACACGCGGTGAGTGTTTGCCTGAGCAGCACAACACGTGTGTGTGTGTGTGTGAACATACAGGTGAGCGAGCGTACAAATTGCAGTTTTATGGTCTTGGCTTTTATAGGCAGAACACATCCTTTGATGGTCCTGGTCCGTCCCATCGCTGACTGTTATTGGTAATAACACTTAATTAGAGATCGCATTAGTTGGAGGTGCTGGCACGGAGTAGCTCATCATGCTGGAAATTGATGTTGCCTTAGAAACCAGTGCAAAGGATTGCACAGAAACGATTGTGTTAGATTAAAAAGGGAAAAAAAAAAAGAAAGCAAAGGCATTAGGAGGGATAAGTAATAGCTTCGGGAGCGAAGCAAAAATAGAAACACTAGTCTGATTCATCTGCTGAGGCTGGAAGCTTGCAGATTGGGTATTAAGTCGTGACGTGTTGATGTAGTGATCTTGGTCTGCTCTGGTTATTGGCACTGTCTCAGCCTGGGCAGCCGTGCCTTACCTCGTAGAGCCCAGTGAAGTGGGCAGGGATTCTTTGCAGTTCCTTCAGCATTTCCCTTGGAAAACGCGCATGTTCGGAGATACAGTATAAGCACCAAAATATACCTGAGCGGCTCAGATAAACGATCGCAGCCGTGTTTGATGTTGGTGCTGCAATACGTGCTCTGTGTGCTCAGCTTCCTTGACAGGCTTCTTTGTGTCAACCGTACCTGTAAGAAAAGAGAGGATTTAATGGTGGTAAGAGGATGCGAACAGACAAAATATAACGCTTCTCCTTGCGGAAGAGGCTGCCGTCCCACCTCTGGAAGGCTGTGAGAAGCTCCAGGCGGTCGGCGAATCTCCACATCCAGAAGCTGGACCAGGGTCTGACTTGGGAGAGCTTGTAACTATTTCACTGCTGTTGTCTGAGACCTTCTTGAGAAGAAAGGGGGTGGAGAGCCAAAGGGATTGTGAAACCCCGGATTCGATACCTGAAGGGTACGAAATCTTCCTCAAAGTTGAACTAAGGGTGAAAGCAGCGGATGGCTTCCTTTCGGGAAGCCTAACTTGCCCTTCTCACCCAACTGCTCTTTAGCACGGGCCCTTCCGCGCCAGAGTTGTTTTCCACAATCTGCCCAACTTGTGTTTTCTGAACATCCGCCCGCCCGTTCCCGCGTATCTTTCCTTGACTAGTACTGCTCCTCCTGCAGTTCTTCAGAAAATTTAAGCTTTGTCGGAATCCAAAGGAAGAACCGGGACCAAAGCTCCGGTGTCGGGGCTCCTGGTTGTGTGTCATGAGCATTGGTGGTTTCTGGTTTTGACGAACGCTTGGCACAACAACGGCGGCGTAGCTTCAGAAGCAGAGTATTAAGACATTTAAAGGGAAAAAAAATGCGTTTGGTAGAAGGCAGAGGCTAGGGCACTGGAACTGGGAATGGGTATTGAAAGGACATGCTGTCGGCAAGCTGAGGCTGTTGAAAAGCTCTCAGCGCATGAACTCCTCATTACCTCCATTAGTGTCCTGAGAGATTAAATATTAGATGACTTTAGAGATTTTTCATAGCTAAGCATTCTCCTGCTTCTGAGTAGTCCAGGTATCGAACATGGTTCATTTCCTACATTAAAAAAATGATTAAATAAAGTAGCAGTGGTGGTTGTTGCTGGCTGTACATTGACGTTATGAGTCAGGCTTTTCCTTCCAGTGATACAAATCTCTTCTGTGCTACTGGGCTCTGAAGTACCAGCCCCTGAATCAATGTCTTTTTTTTTCCCCCTCTATTATAAATGGTGGCTGTTTGCTTTTTTTTTAAAAAAAAAAAAAAAATCTCAAACCCCCCCAGGTGGGTTCAGGTAGCTTTACAAACTTGCCCTCGCTCCTGGTGAAGCACGTTAAGTGATCTCCAGTGGACTGAGATGTGCTACAAAAAATCTGTGGAGGAATGACAGTAGTTACGTGGGGTTAGAGGGCTTCAACGTCTGCCGTTTGCGGGAGCGGACTAAGTACTTAAGGAGCGAGCAAGCGCGTGCAAACGCGAGTCCTGCATCGCTTTCGAGAGAGAAGGCAGGCCTCGAGCTGAGGTCCCCTTTTCCACCAGCAAGCACCTGTGAATATTTTAAAGCGCAGAAAAACGGTGAGGCCTTTTGAGAAGTGAAGCTTGTGGGTGGAACTATTCTGGTTAATTAGAGGGTGTCATGAAAGATTCATATAACTTACAGCTCCTTAGTCATTGTTTTTAAATATAGCAGTGTCTTAAATCCAAAGCTTAAATACAAGGAGATAAATGTGTGGATTGTAGCGTTTCTCAGCAGCAGGTTAAATTCAGGGGGCGTACTGTAGCTTCCAATCTCTTGGTGTAAAAATACATTTGTACTCGGTTAAACTATAGCAGGGAGTCCTTCTGCCGCTTCAGCTGTAAGGACAAAATTTTCTCCTGGACCGCAGTGTATTGATGTGTGTCCTGGTCAGTGTCTGTAAAGTATTGTAACCCTGGTTCAAAGACGAAAATTTGCTTTAGTCGAGGATTAATCTGTACCAGGCACTTAAGGATGGGAAAAAAGAAAAAAAAAAAAAAAAA
>VZSC01007686.1:196453-207473 GCA_013398225.1 Steatornis caripensis
TTTTTTTTTTTTTTTTTTTAACCATGAGGCTAATCAACTATTGGAGGAGAAGCCCCAAGATGGGGAATCTCCATCCTTGGAGAGGCTCAGAATATGACTGAAAAAACCCTGAGCGATCTGACGTAATTTGGGTGGGGGATTGGGCTAAATGATCTCCAGCCATCCCTTCCAGCCTACGTTGTTCTGCTCTTCTGATGTCAAATGATTACCTGGGCTACAGAGCTGTTGGACAAGCGGGTAGTTATTGCCCTGCAAGTGAGAGGACAGCGAGAGGGGCATATTTTTTTTGGAGGAGAGTGGAGTGGTTTTTTTCTCCTTAGGATTAGGAGAACTATATATAGTTATTCATAATCGGGACTTGGCTTCGGGAAGACCTACAATTAGCTGCGTACAATGTGGGCATCCTCCACTACGCAGCCGTAATACAGAGTCACTTAGACTGGAACAGAGCTCTGGAGGGCTCTGGTTTAACCCCCGACTCTNACAGAGCTGTTGGACAAGCGGGTAGTCTCTGCCCTGCAAGTGAGAGGACGGCGAGAGGGGTATATTTTTTTTTGGAGGAGAGTGGAGTGGTTTTTTTCTCCTTAGGATTAGGAGAACTATATATAGTTATTCATAATCGGGACTTGGCTTCGGGAAGACCTACAATTAGCTGCGTACAATGTGGGCATCCTCCACTACGCAGCCGTAATACAGAGTCACTTAGACTGGAACAGAGCTCTGGAGGGCTCTGGTTTAACCCCCGACTCTAAACCACGTGTAAGTCAAATCAGATTGCTCCAGGGCCGTGTGTGTCCCTTCCCGAATGTCTCCAAGGATGGACATCTCGCAGTCTCTTTGGGCTTCTTCGGGTGCGTGACCTTCCTCACACTGAAGTTGTTTTTCCTTATATTTGGAAATTACACTGGCCGTGGCTGTAAGCAGCCGGATCTACTGGGACCTGCTTTGCGTGGTGGGTTGGACCAGTGACCGCCGAGGTCCCTTCCAGCCTTCCATTGCTCTGTGATCCTGTGTTAGCTGACCACTTTGTCACAGCCACGCAAGGAGATTGTTGGATTCCCACCGTGCATCAGGTATAATTTCGAGTAACGAGCTCAAGGTTGAGGTCACGAAGCTTTGGCTTCGCTTTCAGCGTGTGGGTTTGCAATCCTCCTTTTCACGTCGGGCTAGGACAGCTCCAAGGGCTGGCGTTGCAGTCCGTGTCACCGTACCCTTCCACACCGCGCTGCTCTGCTGCGTTGTTCAGAAGTGTGAACGTCGCCTCTGCTGTCCTTTCCTGTCGCCCAGCCGCTTGATTTCCAAGCAGACTTTGGCACCTTTTGCCCCCAGTTGTTGCTGGTTTTGAGGAAGAGCCTCCCTTAGCATCTGCAAAACTCCATCGAAACAGTGAGTATGGTTAGTCTTGTTCCTCAGCCTTTTTCAAGACGCCTGTGGTTCGCAGACGGACGAGCTTAAAATCAGCCAAACTCTCCATCATCACGCTTTTTTCCGTTATTCATTTGGAGGGAGGTTCTGTACGTCCTTGTGATATAAAGGGGAAACCCCCTCCGCTTTCTGACCTCCTCCTGATGAGAGAACGTCTCCCTAGAGGAAAAGCTTTTGACGTCAGAGTCTCGCGGTTTGGTGGATGACGGTTTTCTGTGGATGCAGTGGAATGGGTTGGGTTTGAATGACTCATTGTAAAAGGTAAGCTAGTAACCACGGGGCCAGCGGCGGCGTGTATCGAAGTAAGAGGTTAAGGATAAGATATGTTAAGAGTCTCCTCGGACACCAGGGTTCTTGTGTAAATAACCTGTTACGAGCGGCTGCTCGTGCCTAAAACTGAGGATGAATTGCCTTTCAGGAGACGGTGCCCGCTCGGCGGCTGCGTGGATGGCCCCACACGCTTTATTTGCGTCGCAGTATTTGAAGCTGGCTGTTGGAGGCAGAATTACAGATTTCCTCGTCAGTGGTTTTTTATGTCTCGCCCTGCTAGTAAGAGACAAACATATGGTTGTGTTATCCATAATTTTTAAGATCCGAAGGAAGAGTATTGTCTCCTTTTACAACAAGGAGTTGAAGATTTTTNGTCTCGCCCTGCTAGTAAGAGACAAACATATGGTTGTGTTATCCATAATTTTTAAGATCTGAAGGAAGAGTATTGTCTCCTTTTACAACAAGGAGTTGAAGATTTTTCTTTTTTTTCCCGAGCGTCGGTGTCGGCGCAGATCATCTCACTTTTACCGTTTCTTCTGAAAAATCACCACCGCTTACTTGTTACGAGTCTTGCTCCCCCGACTTCCGTTTTATCCGAACGCCGTGTGCTCTTGTTCGCTGGGTCCTTCATCCAGCAACGGCAGATACCTGCTTGCTGATAACAAATTTATTTTAAAAATATGCCTTTTAACTTCTTGCTGGCTCTAGCGTGCCTTTGCCAAACGTAGCTTCGCTGCGTGAAGAGACGGGTTGCACGCAGCTGGGGGTGGTGCGGGCGCAGCCGGGGAAGCTCGAGGAGATGGGCCGCTGGGCACGGCCCACACGGCGCGGCGCCTGAGGCTTTGACCGGCAACAGGGTTCCAACGTACGGAGTGGGTTTGGGTTTTTTTCAGTAAATTACGACATCGCTGAATTTGAGCAGGTTTTTATATGCGAAGGCGCTTGTCTGGCAGCAAGGCTGCGCCCGGCAGCGTCCAGCTCCTGCGGCAGATGAGAGCGAAACCTTGTCAAGGAACACGCTGCTGTTACCTTTGATACGCAGGATAGTTGTCTTCAGCGTTTTTCTCAGAACTCGCCTGTTTTGTCTGAAGTCAGCTAGAGGCAGATAGGTACTGTAAATACGAAGCGACTGAAGCTCAGGGTCGGTGTGAGGAGCGCCGGGCCGCCCCGGGGTCCCTCCTCCGCACAGCACGTCGGGAATCCCAACCGTCCCTCCTTGTGCCGGCTGGAGCGTGTCCGAAGGACGCGCGGTATCGCTGTTAAGGGAGACGTGAGCACCGCCTTACCGAGTTTGTTCTTTCGCCATGGATGTCTGTAAAAGCTCGGACAAAATTCTGGAGTTTGCAGTTTGTGGGTTTAGTCGCTGTTGTGGAGTCGTTTGGTTTCTTCGGCGCGCTTAGGCGTGCGTAACTTCTTCCAGCGTCTCTCTTAGAAATCGGGAAGCAGTGGCGCATCGCTGTGTTGTGAACCGACGTGTACAAAAAAGTGTGATTTCCACCATTAAAAACGTGAGTAATGAACGGTGAGTTAGGGATGGAGGTACAGAACAGCACGGCGCGGCTTGCCGCTGCGGCGAGTAGCCGCACAGACGAAGTACCTGACCGCACGGTTGTGCCCCTGAGTTTATCGGTGGAAGATGCCAGACTGGAGTGTCCTTCACTCTCCCCTTCAAGCTCCTGTCCCCCGTTCCCCCGGGAGTAATTCAGTTCTGGGTGCTGACTCAGCTGAGCTGAATTCTGTCTGTCGGCGAATGCCGGGAGGAGCAGGAGCTGCGGCGGCTGAAGGAGGAGCCCTGCTCGGGGCACGGCAGCGAGCCCTGCTCGAGCTCCCGACAAAACGGCTTTGACGTGTCTTTCAGAGGTCTGTTGCCGTGCTCGGGGGAACAAGCAAACTGAAAAGTCTCTTAAATAATTCTTGCAGACTAATGAACAAATTTGATTAAGATTTGGCAGCTTTTTCCTAATATTCCCCGGAACTCGAAAATCTTCCCAGGCAGTTCTCCGCTCTGCATGGCGCAGAGTGCCCTCGTAATTAAACGATGAATGAAGGCAAAGGGTTGTTACGCCAAATTGAGGCAGCACAAAACGAACTGTCCTTCTGCAGTCCTTGGGGTTGTGCACAGGGTTGCGTGCCCCGCCGTAGCGGGGGCTATGGGAGATGGAACCCGGAAAATGGTCCTGTGGCCCCTGAGATAGTTCCCTGCACGGCTCTCCTGGGTTTGTCGTCGTTGTTATCTGTAGGTGCGAGCTGCTTAACCTGCACACGTGCTGTCCTGCAGCGTAGCTCCATCAGCGCGGTGGTGCTACGTCTGTGGTTTACGTACTTTTTTTAAAAAAAAAAAAAAATCCTATTTCTTTCATAGAACCTTAACGCACTGTCCGATAATTTTGTCTGTTGAAGTTCTTCCCTCCAAATTCCAAGCCTGCATTTGATTAAGGAACGTGAAATAACACAAAATTCACGTTGCCATTAGTTCAGCAGAGTGGAAGCTGCTGGAGTTTGAATGCTGAAGCTTCGGAAGCTCAGGTTTTTGAGGAGCCGCGTTAGGCTCCCTGAGCAGACAAATCCCTGATGCTGCGTGGATGCTGCGGTACTGCCGTCGAGCGGGAGGTTTAATGTTCCTGCTGAATCAGCTGAAATGGGGACAGTGGGCAGTGCGCGGAGGGTACCTTCTGACGGGTGGAAAGTCACCTTGATGTCTGAGATATCTGAGGCTGCTAGGGTTCGAAATAAAGCCAGCCGCAGACATGGCTCCCGGGAGCGGAGAGCGGTGAACGGGCACAAGGTCGTTATTGAGGAACGGGAACCGCCGCCAACGACTGCTCCTTCTGGTATTGCTGTAGATAAAACTGACAAGTTAAATGAGGGAGAACATAAAGGTTTATCGAAATGCGGTGGGGAAAACTAGTGTAGGGGAGCCAGTATAGATTAGCTACAGAAAAAACGGGCGTTCTAGGTGAGCGTGAATGATTCTTGAGGATTTTGCATCAAAACCAGTGCCCAGCCTGTCCGTTTTGGGGCTTTGTTTTCCTTCACGAGTCTTTTTGTAAGCCTAGGACGTTAAACCCGGCGCTGCGAAACATTTAGTACGGCTTGGAAGCTAAATGGCTAGCAAGACGCTCATGCAATGCAAGGAAAAAATGCAGCTAAACTCGTCCCGGAGTCCGAAAAATAAATAACGACGACAAACCCATCCATCGCCGGGGCAGGCGGAAGGCATGATTTTATTTTGCTTAGTTCAACAGTGACGTTTGTACCAGAACTGCACGTGCTGCAGCGTTGCGATCCGTTGGCGTTGTTAGAAAAAGCAACGCCCAGCACGGTTGGGCTGTATTGTAATGCCCAGATGACAAGGGAAAACGCGGCCGCTTCTCATGGGCTGTTTGCACCGTAACCTTGATAAAATCTGAATGCCCCAGGACCTGCAGCGGAAGACAGCGGCAGCACTGAGAATTAGTGGGTTTAAAGCTGTGTATAGGGGAATTGCCTCTTGCGTGTCTCGCGGCGCGAAGCGGCGTGGCAGTTCTGCTGTAGGCTCTGTAGTTTCGGGAGAGAACTTGGCGAAGCTGCTGCTAAATCGCCGTTTCGTTATATTGTTTGCTTTGGAGGGCGGTCGTTAGCCTTCTGGCTGGACAAGGCTTTAGAGACTGGTTTTTATAAGGAGACGAGGGAAGTGGTTGTGGCTGCTGGGCCGCTGTCCCCGCTCGCTTTTGTCGTCGCGGCTCGGCCTCGGGCGGCAGCGACGAAAACAGAGAATCACAGTGAAAAACTGGCAACCCCCGTAACTGAATCCAAGCTTTGCGCTGCGAAACACCGCGTACGGCAGCATGGCACGATGGTTTCCACTAACAAGGGGCGCTGTGATCCACGCATGTCGGAGTGAGAATTCCACGTTCCCGCGCGACCTTTCCCGTTTGCAGCCTGGCTCCCTTCACCTGCCGGGAATCCTCCCTGCCCGCGGAGAGCTGCGGCGCGTGGACAAGGGCAGCAGAAAGGTCAAGAAGAAGAAACGGCTGTAATGATAGGGACAGGTTAAAACCAGCGCCCTGCCTGAGGCTGAGCCACGGTATAAAGCCCAGAAGAGGTCAGAGCTTCGCCATTAACATCCCCACGATTTATTTTAATAACTTGAAAGATGGGAAGGCTTGCTATTTTCATTAAAGCAGAGGTTTCCTTCCTCTGCTGTCTGTCTTTTCCCACTGGAATAATATGAGAAACTGGATGCTAATGGCATCGGGGGGAACCTGTCCTGTTACAGGGAAAAAATCTTTCTTCCCGTAGGTGTTCCGATTTGGGGGAGGTTCTCCAGAAACGGCCAGTCTGGAACCGTCTCAGTTCTGTCTCCTCCTGCTACTGTGTTGAATAGTAAACAAACAAAATTACATGTATATTTTTAAAAAAAGCTCAGGCTTAAGAAGTCTCCCTTCCTTTTCTCCTTCCCAGCAAAGCCAGAAGAGACCAAACCAGCTGAAGCTGTGACGGGGAACGATATCACAGCACCTCCCAACAAAGAGCTTCCTCCCAGCCCTGAGAAGAAGGCAAAGGTAGGTGTCGTTTCGCGTTCAGCGTCTCCGCTTCTGTGGTCTTTAATTTGCCGGCTTTTCTGCTTCTTAAGCTGCGGCCACACAAGTTCTGTTTTCTGAGCTGCCGTCCGTGACCCGCCGCGCTGGAGCGAAGGCGTCTGGTTACGAAGTCGCAAACAAACCGGTCGGCCTGTAGCAAACGTGACTGAAAGCGGATTTAATGAGTTTGCAGCAGGCTTTCTTCAAATTAATTCCCTGGTTGGTATCGGTGGCGTAGAAGTAGTGATCAGGTACGATAACACGTCTGCTGCCCCGATGCTCTCCCGGTAGTTTGCAACGCATGTATTTGCGTTACAGTTAGCGTTCAGAGATCTGGCTCAGGACCTGAATTTCTCTTATTTTAGGGCTGTTTATGAGACAGGAGAGAGACCTGCTTTCAGAAGCTCGCAGCGTTCTGCAAAATCCAGACCCAAATTCTTAGAGCAGTGGTAAGGGCAGGGGGTTCCCGGTCCCCTCGAAGGCAGCGGCCGTGTGAGCGCTGCGGTTGATCAGATGAGGATTTAGAGCGTGCAATCTGTTGTGTGCGTGTAATTGGAAAGCAGTGTCCTGTGTACTGCACGCAGGGCTAGATGCCGGGAGCACCCAATTACTAATCCCAGCTTTACCAGCGAGTCCTCCTGTTGCTTTAGATGTCGCTGGAATAAATCCCGTTTGCTTTGAATTGAATGGCCAAACTCCGCTGGGCTCCGAGGGCAGCCCTCTTCTGCTGCTTCGTTTCGGTCTTTTTGCTACGCTCAGAAAACAGAAAGCTGATTTTTTTTTTATTTTTTTCATTTGAAATACCATTTTTTATGTTCTTGCAGCTCGATGTTTTGGTTTACAATGCACTATTTTCTGTTGTGTTTTGTTTGTTTGTTTGTTTTTATACTGGGTTGTGCTTTTTGAAAAAAAAAACATAAAGCCTGCCGCATCCACATCATCTACAAAGCCTGCCGCAACGAAAGCCAGGCCCCTGTCCGCTACCAGCCCCAAGCGGCCAGCCTCTGCCGCGCCTGGCCCAAACAAAAAACCCACGAGCCCTACCGCAGGTCCTACTTCAGCCACCGCTACTAAACGCCCAGCCACCAGTACTACACGTCCCTCCACCTTAACTCCAAAGGAGACTAAACCAAAGGTAAGAAACTACTTGCTTTTGTGGGGGAGCTCTGAGAACTTAGTTACATGTTAACGTACCGGCTGTCTCACCCAGGAGCCCGAACGTAATTCTAGTGCTGATCGTGGGGTGCGGGGATGAGGGCGCCGTGCGCTGTGGTGTGAGCTGCGCAGTTGTTAGTACCCGGTTCCATTAACCCACTTACGGCATCAGATCCCGAGCGTTGAATTGTGTCATCGCAGAGGAGGAGATTGAACTTGACCGTGTTACCACGATCGTCCTCGTGAGCTGTCAAGAAGTACACAAGATAACTCTTTCTTTCTTTCCGTCACTAGAGGAGGAGGGTTTTAAAAACACAGATACACCACAAACATAGGATAGCTGTTAAATCCAGACGGGAGCATGGGAACACTGAATGGAGAGCTTCGCTGTTACTATGGAGGGCAAAAAAATCTGTTTGAGCGCTTCAGTATGTCCCACCGATTCTCTGGCCGCTATAGAAACTGTAGGAAGATATCTGGTAGTACTCGTCTGTGCTTAGGAAGCGCTGGAGACTTGTAGTTCCCCGATAAGAGAAGATTGGTGGACGATTCTTAGTGCTGCACCTTGACGCTGAAGTAGGCTATCTGCACGTAATGTTGAGAACTCTTGAAAATTTTTCCCTGTGTTGATAAGGCACAGAAGAAGAATTCAAATTTGAAAGAGAACGTTAAAACCGGTTTCAGCGGCTTCCCGTTGATGTTCAAATGCTGGCGTTTCTACTACGCGCTTAAGCTTAAGTAACTGCGCTTGAGTGTCTTTTAAAACTAACTGAATAAAAATAGCGCAGAGTCTGAAAGCACAGGCGTAAACGTGCACGTTTTCTGGGAGCCAGAGTCTGGTTCCAGAAGTTTTTGCGTGATTCTAAATCCCTCTTTGATGGAATTGAAATCTCATCTCGTTTGTTTCCGTGCATTAACTCAGCATTTTAGTACTTAAAAGAGGAGTTACAAGCAAGTGACTTACCGGGACAGGCATGAAATAGCTTTCCAAGGGAGGAACGGACACCTAATTTTTACATCCACAGTGTTTTAATAAACGCCGCCTTAGCTTAGAAGGCGTTTCTGCTCATGAAGGAAAGCAAGCTCTCCCAGGAGCATTGCTGGGGATAAAACAAAACCCCTGATGTTTTTCATTTTGTTCAGAAATCAAAACCTCGCTCGCATCCGTAAGCGGCCTCCGCGCATTAACGCTGGAAGAGATCTGGATGAATTCTGCTGTTCAGCAGGGTCTGTGCTCTGTGTCCTGCCCGGAAAATACTCAGTCGCTTCTGCCTGCCTTCATTATATTTTTACTCTTCTGCATTATAATGTTTCGGCGATGCCTGGCTCGCGTGTTTTAGAATTTAAACAATTTCCGTTTATTGCAGGCTTTTTGTTGGCAAACGCTTCGAAGCGACTGTCGGGGCAGTCCTGGCTTTAACGCTGCCTGTTCGCTTCCAGGTTGCAGATGCGAAGACCGCAGATAAGCGGACCTCGCTTTCGAAGCCTCCGTCGTCCGGCACTCCTAGATCTACTGTCAGGAGCACCCCTGCTACTCCGAGGACAACGGCGGCATCGCCAGTCACCGCGGCTGCTGCTGCGAAAAGTACTGCTGCCTCTCCGCCGAAGAGGCCAACGTGTAAGTGTTCTCTTGGTTTTCTTCAGGGGATCTCTCTTCCTAAGCAGCTGCGGGTTTCTGTTTGAGTAGAGCACCGTTGGCCCACGCTACGGTGTCTTTCCCACGTATTCCGGTACGCTGACTGCTTTTTTCCGTGTTCGCGTTATCCTGTGGCCACAACAGTTTATTAAAATCAGTCTCGTGGTAAACAAGCTTGCGATCTTCAGGTGAAAAAGAAAAATAGAAAAAGCCAGCGGTTGAAATGTAGCCATTGCTGAGAAGCCGTGGCTGCTGTTAACCAGTGCTCCTGAGGGGTAAAGCGGCCTAGCCGTCCGTCAGGAGGGGACTTGAAGCTTAGTGATAGCTGAAATACCAACCCCTTTGACGCAACGTAAGACAGGAACCTGTGCCAAGGCACTGAGACCGTAGGTCAGACATTTTTTTCTTTCCAGGGCTTTCTACTCCAGAACCGAATCTGAATGCCCTTCAAGGCCAGCTTGGATCGGCTCTGTGTGGTTCAGGGTTCATACAATCGCTGAACGTGCTTGAGTTAAGAACAGGGATGCTGTTACATCTGTGTTTTGCCTTAGTAACGGTTAGAATAAACACTAAAACCAATTTAAAACTTGGGAAAAGCAAATCTCCAGCAGAGCACTTGAAGCACTCAAACCAGTGCGTTTGAAGAGCAAAAAAGTTTGAAGAGAAGTGGAGGGTTTTTACTAGAGCAGGGAGAATTTGGAGCTGAAATCGCATCAGCTTCATCAGAAAACTGCATCCGACTCCTGCTGTCACCAGAGAGGGAACTCGCCGTGAGTTTAACACAGTCAGCGTGGAACACGAGCAGCAGGTTCGTGTCTTGAAAACACTGTTTCCTCTCATTTTAATGGAGCCTGAGAGATTTAACGTCAGACAAAAATGCAGTTAAGTGTTCTCAAGTCTTTCCAAATGACTGCACCTCATTGGCAAGGCATGCCAGTAAACATGTAAACCCAACGCTACGCGTTGGCTGCTTTGTCCTAGGAGTCCCAAAGCATGAACTCGTAACGAGTCTGTCCCAAAAGAATCGCAGTGTTTTAACTGTGTGGAAATACATCGGGCTAGGTGTACCTTCCATACTCCGTGCTCGGGGGGGGAAAATACACTTGATGCTGTGAAGAGGGAGCGTTGTGCTTCCCAGGAGCCGCGTATCCTAACTGATCCTGCGGACATCCTTGTAGAACTCATTTTGTGTGGCCTTCCATGCAAACTGTGGCCCAGAATGCTTAATAGGTTTTAATGAGTTCAGTTAATTTCTCCTTCCAAAACTGAGACGGAAACAAAGAAGTGTTTTCTGATGACATTTGAAAGGAGATGGAGTCGACGGTGCGGAGATGCAGGAAGGTTGTGCCAAGTGGCAAGACGTGCAGCGGAAGAGGCTTCTGCAGCAGCGAGGGAGGTGGGGCGTTGCCAAAGCACAGTGAGAACCGGGTGGGCGAGGGGCACACGAGGTCAGCCGGAGAAACTCCGTGAGGAGTGACAGCTGTTCTGTCTGGATCCACAAATGCACGGAGGAGCCGTGAATGGTGAAAGAAGGGAGTCCTGTTTCGGAAGAGGAGAGGGCGAGGGTGTGGCAGAGGATGAGCAGCGAGCCAAACACTAACGATTCGGTTTAGGTGGAGCACGTGCAGCTTCAGCTGGAGCCGTAGCTGTAGGGCGTGGAGACGCGGAGATTGTCTCAGCACAGTTTAGTTTCTCATTGCGTAGCACTGAGACAGACAGTAAGTTTCTGGCTGAAGATGGTATTTCAGAAGGACACCTGCTCCTGCTTTCCAGGCTCAAAAGACAGAGACTCTCACTTCCTTCTGGTTTGCTCAAACATTTAGTCATTCTCGCCGCTTAAAACTGTGCGTGTAGTGGCTTATTTTGAAACGATACGGTTTCGCTTTCTCGGTATTAAGTATCAGTCGCTTTCTCCACTAAATGAGAGCCACGGGCTGGGTGGTGCTTGATTTTTTTAAACATTCCCCCCCCC
>VZSC01007686.1:207673-225372 GCA_013398225.1 Steatornis caripensis
CCCTTCCCGTAACAATGACTTTTGCGCAAGACCACCTCCCTGTCTTTCAGATCAGGAGAAGGTCAAAGTCTGGGACTGTTGTCACAGTCCGTTTTCCCAGTAGCTTGATTATTCTCCCGGTTTTCAACATCACACGCTAATAACACGGACGCACGTGTTCCACCACTTGGCTCCCCATTCACGCGAGCAGAAATAACACCTCTTTATATACCGGAGTAACCCACCGGTCCGCTTGCCTTTATGCAAAGTGAAGTCAGTTCTGTCCATACGGTTTTCCCGATTAAAGTTGTGGTCTCAAGGAATGACGTTAAGTTGGGTTGACAGACCCGTTTTTGAAGTCTTTGGTATTAATTATTTATCTGTCCTTTAGGCCTTACTCAATTATCCGAATGTGTTTCATCTCACTAGCTAGTATCTTATCTGCGGGATTTAACTGAATGCTTGTAGCGAAGTCTGGAGGGAACGATCCGGACTGACTTGGCCTATAGTTATCGGCCTCTTCTGCTTGCTCTTTTCTCTGTTGGCGTTCCATGAAATACCCTGCCAGCTACTTGCGTTTGTCTAAAAATCTAAGACTGTTAATGGAAATTAAATATTAGAAGGTGGGGGTTTTCATAATTTCTAGCTTGGATTTTTTCCACTCGGTGTTTGTTTTTAATGTCGCCTTCCCTTGGCCGTTGAAATGACGCAGATTTTAGCCAAAGTTGTCCATCATTGATAGTTAAAAAGCTAGAATTTCATCATCAAAGAGCTCCTTAAAATAAGCTTCTGTTTATAATATTCTGCCGTCTGTGATTTTTCTGTGATCGACTTTGTGTGTGGCTGTATTCTGCTCTGAGAGACACAGATGTGTTGCTGCTTTAGACTGTCCTCCGTCTACGTGGAACGCAATCGGGTCGTGGTCGTTGGTGTTTGCCCAAAGGCGTCGTTCAGTTTCATGATTGATTTTTGGGTTTATACAATTATAATAGGGGACCAGAATACGTGCAATAACTTCTGTGCAAGAAAATTGGCGCTGGTTAGAACTGATCTGGCGCTAATACCAAGGTTATAGATGGACAAATGTGGGTTTGCTTTTGCCGTTCAGTGAAGAAAGGAGCTTGGGGCTGGGTGGGGTTGTGTGTGGTGCGGTTTGGTTTGGTTTTTAAGAGATGAAATTGGGACGGGACTGAAGTAACGCTAGGGAGTGCTGTCAGATTCAGAAAGCTGTTTCAAGAAAAAACAAAATGCAGACCGTACCCCATGTACTTTGTGTCGCTGGATGGTGAATTGATCCTTTTGCTGGAAAACGTGGATTAGTTTTGCCGTTCTGGTGAGCACCACCCCAGCCAGGTGTTCAGGCGGAGCACTTGATTCTTGAGATGCTTCATTTCAAGCAACATGTTAGAAACAGGGGCTGTGGGTAGAACAGACCGCCGGTGTGTGAGGGGCTGCGGAGCCCCTGACCTCCAGGGGAAGCTGTGCTGGGTCTCCAGGCTTCTGCTCTGTGCAAACTGGCTCCCGCTCTCTGAAATACTAATCGGCGTGTTCTGTGTTGGGCAGCTATCAAGACGGATGCAAAGCCTGCAGATGCCAAGAAGACCTCTGCGAAGTCGCCGTCAGGTAACGTTGTTCTGTTTCCATCTACATCAGATCCTCCTTGTTCGGGGCTGCGTTTGTTGAGCAGACCACTGTGCGTCGTTAGCACTCTGAGGCCGTTCCTGTAAATGGCATCTGACCCATGTTTTTTCCCCCCTTCCCTCCAACTGCCGCTGTGATAATTGTAGCAGACTTGAGTCGCCCCAAGAGCGCTACTGGAAATGCGGTAAAAAGTAGTGCCACCACTCCTTCTACCACCGCCTCCAGCGCACCTACTTTACCTGGCGTAGCCACTGGTCGTCCCAAAACCAAGCCTGCTGCAACCAAACCCACCGCAACCTCAACCGCAACAGCAGATGCTAAGAAAACAACCGCTAAGGCTCCGACTAAACCCAGCACTGTTTCCAAGCCGCCTCGCCCGACCAGCAGCGCTTCTGCTCCAGATCTGAAAAACGTACGTTCCAAAATCGGATCAACGGATAATATTAAACACCAGCCTGGTGGAGGAAAGGTAAGCTTCTTCGGACTCGGTGGCGGTACGCGCTTTGGGACGGTAGCTCTGAAGCATTCGGGGTGCTCTCTGCTCATTTTGGTGGCTGTGTCCTCACTGCGCTCCTAATTTATGCTCTGCAGAGCTCCTCTTTGGGTTCGTGGTTTATTAACAAGGCAGTGGCAGTAGTGTACAGAAGGAGTCCGCCTTAAGAGCCCTTGTGGTGTTTACTGGCACACGTACAGGAATTCAGAACTCTGTGGGTCTGTTTTTCTGTCGTACGTCCTGACATAGAAACAAGTTGGCATCGAAAGCCCAAAATCTTGTCTGTGTTCCAAAGCATTGTCTTTGAACAGAGGAATTGTCTGCTGAACGGTGCAGAAGGTGGAATAACACACTGCGATGCAGGAAGGCTGGATGCAGGAGCAAGTTCCGCAGCGCCTTTCCCACGTCTAGGAGCGGAGGCTCTGTTCCGCTTGTCAGGCGTCAAGCTGAAACGAAACAGGTCTGCGTGCGCTGCTCTCTGGGGAGTCTGTGGTGGCCACAAGAGAAGAGGAGAGCAGTGCTGGGTGAGCGGTAGGGAGCAGCGTGTACGTAGATACGGCTTGAGGCTCTCCATCAGTCGTGGTCTTAAATTACGCTTTCACTGTGAATGTCTACCATGTAAACGATAAAGGCTTAGGGTTATTGAAACCCTCAAAGAGCCTTGTGGATACGCGTAATCGTAAAACCTTTATTGGGTGTTGTATAAGAGATGCACCCATCTTTGCCTGACCAGACATGTTAGCAGCTTACCTGCAGTCAGCGGGCTTTAATTTCCACAGAGTGAAACAAATTTGCCCACTTCTCTTTGCTGCAGGTCTGCAGTAACGAGTAACTCGGCATACGACTCAATGTGGTGCCGGCAGAGCACGTGTCGCGCTGGGAGCCTTCATCTCCCCTCAGGCACGTTAGAGTCAAGGGCGTTCTGGGCTGCGGCGGTGTGTGTCGCAGGCAGCGTCCGCAGAGCATGGGTTTATTCTTCAGAGTTAAGAGTAGCTTAGTCGTACAGTACCACAGCACAGTCCTCGGAGCTTAGAGGTCTAGGGGGCAGAAACTTCCACTGCTGAAAAACGTCGGGGCGCGCGCGAGGGCGACCCTTTCACGTGGTGTGTATCGTAGCTCGAAGCCGGACAGCAGTTCAGAGAGCCTTCTGCCGTCTGGTCGACACAAACACGTCCGGTGGTTCTGTTGTTGTAAACTGTGCTGGGGTTCCGAGGATTGCAGAGCTTTTTAGCTTACAGGGTACTTGTGTTGGTGTAAGGGGGTTTCTTTTTACGTTTCATGGTGCTGTCCTTTATTTTCTAAGTATTTTCACGGAAGTGTTAAATCCTAGCGATTGTACTTTTGAAGAATATTGTCCTTTTCGTAGTCTTACTTACGCTGGGATGTTTTTAGAGTATGAGAATGCCTTAGGGGTGCTGGGGGTTTTTTGTTTCCCGTTCTGTTGCTGGTAGGTCAGCGAAATAAAGGATTCGTGCTGACCTCCAGAAATGCAAGTTCTGCTGCGCTTACCTGCATCCAGGTGAGCACAAGAATGGGCATTCTCACGTAGCTGCTGATTTTTTTTTCCTAAGAACCTGAAAGTTTTCATTTGGTTTTCTGCTTTGCTGGATTAGCTGGCTCTACCTGCGTTTGATTAGTTTAAAAAAATAAAAAAAAAAAAAATCAGCTGTTGATCTTCAAGCCTGAGTCAGATCAGCGCGTGGGCGCGAGATGGGGAGCGGAAGCACGGTGTGTCTGTCTCCAGCAGAGCCCTTAGAGCTCGAAGACAAAGAAAATCAGCCAGTGGATGTGTTTGCCTCCGAGGTCTGTATTCCGTCCTCCGTGCGAAGGAGGTGGTGCTGCGCTGCTGCTGGGTTCCTGAAAGATTGGGTTTAATTCTTCGGCGGAGTGTGGTGTGCTGGGGGAGCGAGGGGACGCCCCGCCGAAGGGCACCCGCGAGCTTGTCGAGAAACGGAGAACGTAACCGTTGCTTCGCGGCCCCGGCGTGCCCGTTTCATCACGTGTCTGCGTGGTGTTGCGTCCCCTCCGCCCCCTTAGTTTTATTGCTCCTGGGTATGGGAATATGCTTTGCCTGAGAGTTACAGCATGTAAGAAAGCTCTCCTGGGTCGTCTGCTCCGCTAAGTTTATCCGAGTAGCTTGTGTTCCCGTCCTCTCCTGCCCACGGTTTTGCTTTTGCTCGTTGAAATCACCCGTTTGTCTCCATCTAGGGGAAAATAGAGAAAAAGCCAGAATCAGCCGCTGCTGCACGAAAGTCTGAACCCAGTGCGGGCTCTAAAATGGCTACTGCTAAAACAACCGTATCAAAAGAGGGTGCCCCAAAACAGCCCAATGGGAAAGTGAGTTTATTATTTCAGACTTTTCTCTGTGGGAGCTGGAGGAAAACGTTTCCATTTTGAGTCACGTTCCCTTCTCTTCAGCTCTTCTGCTTTCTCCTGTCAGTGTCACTGTTCCTCGCACAGACACGTCTCCAATTCTTTCTCGTCAACCCTGAGGCGCTCTCGGTTAAGCGCGTTCAGAGATCGCTGTCGTGGGGATCTTTTCCGTGCCTGCTGGAAATGTGAATGTTTTCAGAGTCCTCCGTTTTCACGTCTAGGTGGACAGGCTTAACGTTGAGTCGGAGGTTTTCCCTTAAGACCAGTCCTTCGCATGCAGCGCTGGTTTGTAGCTAGGAAGAGAGCGCTTTAGTTCGGCGCCGCTTGCTGTCGCGAAGATTGCGGGGTATCAAGGACTTAATAGCTTTCCTGCAATAGTCCCCAGGCAGCTGTGCCAAAACTCCGTAGCACCGCGCATCAGGCGGTCGCCATGTGACGGGTCGCTCCGAAGCGCTGCTGACGCGGTATTTCAGCACGAGTGGGTGGGGAGTGAGGCGGGAGCGCCTGCGGTGCTGGTTCGATTCGGGTATGGCCAGGCAGAGCCTCTTAACGAGTGGGTGGGATTCGTACCTCTAGAGAAGGCAGGGAACCGCCGTAGACCTCCGTGGCACGAGGGCGTTTTCAGAGCCGCTGCGGCGCTGAATCCAGTCTTTCTGAACTGGCGAAGGAGCTTTGGGAGACCCGCTGTGAAGCGAGCATGTTCCGCTTGATTCCTTTTGCGCTTCGAATGTATCACCTCTTTCTAGAACGTACTCGAGGTACAGCTTCTGCCACGTTTTGTGCTGTGTTGAGTAACTCCCAGCCTAAGCACGTGTCGTAACTAACCCCCTGTACACACGGGCCTGCTACCCTAACTCGGTTGCTGCCTGTGTGAGTAGAAGCTCACGTAGCGTACTCCTCCCGTGTTCCGAAGAAGTCCCAAGGCACTGTAGTTTAAAGGAGAAACAACGTAAGACTCATCTGATGAAATTTAACCGAAGGTTGACAACCTCCATCAGAAGAATTGTTTCTCAGGCCGGGCTTTACTGCCCAGAAGTTTTGAAAGGCGCTGCCCGAGGCTGGCGTCGGTGCAGGCAAACGGCAGGAAGGCGCGGCGCAGACGCCGAGCAGTTTCGGGCGGTGTTGGAAGTGGTGGCCCCGTGGCTTGGATGCGTGGAGGAAGGAGGCAGCTGGGCTGCTTCTCCCTGCGCTGGGGCGGCTCCACGGGGCGCCGTAGGTGAGCCGGGCCCTGCCGGCAGGCGCCCAGCCGCTGATGCTAACCCGTAGAGCATATGCAGAAGCGGTCTTCACGGCAGCGCTTACGCTCTCGCACTAACTCTGTCTGTGCAGCCTCTCGTTCCGTTCACTTTTTTTTCCCCTCACTCTCCCTCCTCAGTTGCTTTCACACCTAATACTAAAGTCGGATTGTGTTTAACACAACTCCTTGTTTATCCACCGTGTTAGAGCATCCATTCCAGCCTGCCGTATGACGACTCTAACCAGTCCTCTTCCCTTGTGTTGTTTTCCATTCTGTAACATTCCAGGTCCAGATAGTCTCCAAAAAAGCGAACTACAGCCATGTTCAGTCCAAGTGTGGTTCCAAGGACAATATTAAGCATGTCCCTGGAGGTGGGAATGTAAGTATGGGCTCTGGGCAAGCTGTCTTTCTACTAACTCCTTCTCTTGTGCTGTGTTTTTGTGTGTCAGTCCTACGAACGCTGTGTTTCAGGCACAAAGGTGTGGCAGAGTTTCAGGGCCTCTGGAAGGAATGCAGGCTGGAGAACACTGGGGTTGGGTTTTTTTCCCCCGTGGGATGCTAGGTGGACTGTGCGTGTTCTGCTTCGTAGTGCTGCAAATACACCTGACCCGTTTCTCGCACGGTTTACGTGGTGTTCATGACCGAGCGTAGGACGTGCGCATCGCTGGCCCCAGGAGTTAGCTCACCGTGGGTTCCCTCTGCAGTCCGTGGAGGCACCCCGTCAGTCCTCTGACCTATTTTAGATGTCTGATTTTGTTTGAGATGAGATGAGTTGTGGCCTAGAAGCGCCCGTTACTCTTCACGGGCTATTAGAGCAAGCCTGAGTGAGATTAATTTCATTTCTTGTTTCACCCGAAGGGAGACTTCAAAAAAGGAGGAGGAGGAAAAGTCTCTGGGACTTAATCTTTGAGCTGCGATGTAATTTCTAAATTTAAAGGCTTCTGCTATCTCTGGCAGCAGAGTTGAGCTTACTAAAATAGAAGGCGAATCTTGTAATGTCTGTGTCCTTGGTTTGGAGTATTAGATCCTGAAAATGTCTGGCAAAAAAGCCGAGTAACTGTGTAGATACTAAAGCTTTTGAAAACACGACTGTAGTTCGGCAGGCTTCTTTCCTCGTGGGCAAACCTGTCGTACCGTAACAAATCGTGCTAGGCTGCTTGCGCTAGGGACGGGGTGCAGGAATGCAAAGGTTGGATGGCTTCAAAGAGACACGGGAGTGCTTAAGCACAAGGGAGCTTTTTCCATTGGTGTTTAAATACGCCGGGTTCCGGAGGAGCGATGTCTGGCTACCACGTCTTGTGATGCTTTCTCTGTGCCCGGTGCCTGAGAGCCAGCATCGATGAAAGTCCCTGCATCCTTGCTTTGGGTAGTGCTCAAGGTGCAAGTACTCGATTTCTGGGGCCGGGCTTAACTGTTGCTGTGTCATCAGCGGGGCGCGTTCGGCGTCTGGTTCAGCGGGTACAAATGCTGCGTGGGACCTGCCTGTGGTGCGAGCTGCTGTGGCCACTTCTCCTGGGGAACGCGTGTATTTGGCTGAACCTTTACACGACCAATTCTTCCTTAAATCTTTGCAAGAGGGAGCCAAATCTGGCTTCTTAGCCTTGTTCCCTACAAGTTGGTTGCCGAGATGGTAAGAGGTGGATAGCGAAGTCACCCGTGCTGGCTTAACTAGGCTTGGCTCCCCACTGAGGGTCACTGGACACGCGTCTCTGCTGCCCTCCTTGCCTTCCAGTTTGCCGATTCTCGCCAGCGCGGCGGGATTTGTCGTTCTTGTTTGGCATTCCCGTGACTTACCCAGTGCTTACAGGAGTGTGCGGAGCTTCCCGCAGAAGTGCTCGTGCAGGAGAATTCCCTGCGCCATAGAAAGAAAACCCGATGTTGAGGCCATCGCGTCAGCTAGGTGCCCTCGTCGCAATTTTTCAGCTGTGCACATTTCTGTTCCTACTGCGTGTTTCGTCTGGTTTTGCCGCCCAAGTTTGGAACAGACCGTTTGAACGTGTCAGTGTTTTGCGGCAGAAGCGCCGTTGGCTGTACCGTTAAAGAGCAGCGGTTGGAACGTAGCTGTTCGTGCGCTCGGAGGAGCGGTGTTTTGTGAGCCACGTCTACCTTGTATAGCCTTTTAGTGGCTGAGTCTCACACATACGTTTCCTTTTTTTGAGGCCAGCAGAAATGTGATTTAAATTTCCTGCTTGATTAACTACATTAGCGAACTATTCTTTATTGTAATGACTCCCCAAACCTGTCCTTTCCTCTTCGCTGCCCTGTCCTGGGGACATTCCCAACTCCAGGGGCCAAGTGTGCGCCCGCTTTCTTTTCCTCTTCGTCCGCGCTCTCCTGTTACCGCTGCACTTTCTCTCCTCGCTCAACTACTAAAGCTTTTTGCTCCGAGACTAGAGAGTAAAGTGCTTATTATTTCCAGGTTCCAAATACCCCCAGACCAGCTTCAGGCAGTCGTCCGCAGCCATCGAGCGCCCGCAGGCCCAGCCCAGGCAGTACCAATGTGAGGAGCCGAGGCGCACAGGCCACTCTGCCTTCCTGTAAAAGCGTTTCCTTTTATTCATTTTTATATCTGCTCACTCCCTTCGGGGCACTGTGATACTAGTGTCCTCTTCCAAGATGTTTTCTTGTTCAAAGAGTTACGATGATCGCTCCCGATCGAAGACTTCCAGGTGTTTAATTCCGGGACCGCGCTGCTCACGGGGCGGATGTCTGCAAGGTCCGTTGTTCTGGTCTGCGGCTCCAGTTAAAGCCTTCAGGAATCCTGTGGGCAAGAGCTGCGGTTAGCAGCAAATGGCGATTCAGCTGCAGGGCTGCTCTGGTAGAAGTGATGGACGTCCTACCTGAGGAGTGAGGCGGCTCCTAGCTGGTGTGCTGTTCGGGTACCCGCTGTGCCTTCTGTGCACGGAGATAACAACTTCTCCCCTCCGAGATAGCCAAGAAGACACGTTTGAAAGCAGGAGATGCTGTTCCTGCTCACGTTATACAACAAAAACGGTTCGATTTCCTACGTAGACTTTAGTCTTTTCCCTCTCTCTTTTTAAAGAAAGCAGAAGTGAAGGGGTAAATTTCACCTCTTTTTTTTTTTTTACCTATTTTTTTACCTCTTGAAGTACAGGTAGCAGACATGTTGAAGATTTCACGAGGCGATTTGGAATGTACGCGTGTTTCTCTGCCCTTTGGCTTGACCTGCTCAGATGGATTGGGAAATGGTCAGGGAGAGAAAATCTAAAAAGATGTGAGCATCGCGCTTCCCACCCGAGCCTCTGTATCAAGCTTTCAGATCTAAAGTGTACTTCTGGCACCAGAGTCTTGAGGATTTGGCTCTATAAATGCAAGGCCAAGCCTTTAAACGTGTCTCCCATTGCAAACCCAAACCAACTAATGTTAGGAATCTTACCAGAAATGCACTTGCGTTTAGGTATGATTGTTTGGATCCCCAAGCGAAATCACGAGGCGTCATAACTGGGTACGTCTGCCCTAGCTGATGACATTATTACATTAAAGTGCGTTCTGTGAAACAAATCTAGTTTTATTCCAGTTCCAAGCAAACAAGTACGCGTTACAAAAGCTGTAGTAACTTCACTAGGAACCCCTAAGAAAATCAAATTCAGTAGCCGTGGTCTCCCCTTTTCAGCGTGCCTGGTGTCACTGAGGCAGGGTACGGGAACGTGGAACGGCGTAGCAGGAGGCTGAACTGTGCTGTTCTGCTCGTTCTGAGCGAACAAGACCTCAGGGCTTTGACTCATCCCTCTGCACGAGTACGAGGAGGATTCATGCTTTTGCGGAAAGACGTATCGCAAAATATCGTGCTAATTCTCTATAAGCTTTTAGAGTAGCTGGTGAGTGAATGTGAATGAATTCATGTCGCATTCAGAGAGAAAGATTTTCATTTGCTCTGCGAGACGATCCGTAGCAGAACTTTCTGTGCACGTAGTGTCGGCTGGCGGTTGCTGACACGATTGGGAGAGCGGATGCTCTTAACGTTACTACCAAAACACCCCGGATTTTTCCCGTGGAAAGCTGTAATGTCAACTTAGTGAGGGGTTAGACCGGATGACCAGAAGTTCCTTCCCGTATAAATCATCCTGTGTTTGTACGAAATGAAAGATCTCCGAGTAGTTAGACAGGAGGTTCATTCTGGAATAGAGGAATTTTTCGTCCACCTGGAGCTGCAGGAGGAGTTTTTAAGGTGTCAGAAATGGGGCTCTGTACAATGCGCTTGGTCCAGGTGTCGGAGGTGGAATGTTTTTTGAGCAGAAAGACATAAAACCTGTGACGTTTTGACTCCGCCTTTGTCCTTCTCCAGAGAAGACACTTCTCTCCAAATTCAAACTCATGTCCACAACCACCACGCGAGACTATTTGGCTCGTTGACTTGGAGGAAGGTCATTGACCGAGTCGTGAATCTCTCGCGATTTCACGATTGCATCACCGAACGCTTTTTTTGCTGGTGGCTTCCTATGCCAGTATCAAGTCACCGGTAGAACGAGGTTAAAGGAAATGATACTGGGAAGGACATCGGTTCCCCGCTCCCAGTGTTTTGTCTTTGAGAACGATCGCTTCTTCGAGCGGTTCGTTCCATCCGGGCACGACGATCCTTCCTGGTGTCCCGGTGGCAGCTCTCAGGGAGGCAAGACCGCAAAGCCTCACGGTTAGATGGGGGTCAGGCTGCACATTGAAGATGGTAGGGAGGAAGAGTTGGAGCCGGTGGCGTCTCTGGCCCTACAGCAAGAGAGTGGCTGAGTAGAAGCCCAAGATGCCATCTGTCCCGGTGACTGCGGAGCTGCGCAGGCAACGACCCGTGTCTTCAGAGGCAGAGCCAGCGCTGGGCAGGAACAGCCTGGGGAACGTGGCGACGGGGTTGGCTTCTTTTGGTCCATGAACGTGCCATGGACTCCAGACTCCCGTTTCTGGTTACTGCCCGTCTGTTAGTTTTATCTGGTCTCAATTCCTGTCTGCTCGCATTAACCGCTTCCAGCTGGTGCAGGCCTTTAAATGATGCCGAAGCTGACTATGGCGTTCGGCGTACAGTGGCTGGGAAATCGAGAGGAGAAAGTAATACGGTGGAGAAGGGGTGCGGGTTCGTTAAGTGTGAGCTGATGTTCGAGGTGGCCTGTTGGCCTCCAGATGCGCGGGGAATGCTTCTTTGTGTTGAGTTGTTTCTTTTTGCCTCTTCAGGTGCAGATCCAGAACAAGAAAGTTGACCTTTCCAAAGTGTCCTCGAAGTGTGGCTCTAAAGCAAATATCAAGCATAAGCCAGGTAGAAATTTTACCGTTTCCTCATGATTTGTCTGGAGAACGTTGCAGGTCATTTAAATATCATCCTGGATTGCGACGGAAATAGTTTAAGGGGTTTGTTGCTTTCAGGGAGCATTTCTAGAAGCGCTGTCTGGCTGCTTAGGAATTCCTGGTGGTTTCATCAGCGGAGGAGGGGGCTAGGAGATGTGGGATTTCATTTTGCCTGTGAAGATGATCTACTGCTTTGACTCAGTTCTCTTTTTTTCCCCCTTCCCCGTTTGGGGTTAAAAACAAAGTGCATACTTACCATGACCGTTCCAGGAGCCTGGAAGCTTCACCCGTGCTCGCAGAGGGCTTTGGGGCTCTCTGAACACGTGTGCCGGGGAAGGGTAAAGTCACGTCCCTCCAGTTCTGCAAAGCAGATACAAGGGTGCTTTTGGCCTTCGGTTCAGTAGCAGCTCCTGTCTCGCGTAAACCACTTTCGGCTCGCTAATGACGACTTACGGGATGAGCGCGCAGGAATTACTTGCCCCTCACTGAGAACACAGCACTTGCTCCGCATGAATTCCTGCGACTCCCAGGTTTTCCCACCGAGCGGTGACCGGCGCGCCGCTCAGCCGGAGCACGGGCAAGTCTCGAGTTCGCGCTGCCGTGGCTGGCGGCGGTTGTTTGAGCTGCACCTTTGTAGCACCCTAAAGTACGGCCAGTTCACTGGCTTTTGCTGCCTTGTCTGTATCCGAGGACAGTTACCTGCGCAGGAAAGCTCCTGGCAATCAAACGTCCGTGCACGAGGGACAAAGTTCACTGACCAAAGCTGGAAGCAAATACTACAGGCTTGTCTTTGTCTGCTCCTGGGGGTCTCCAGCACCTCAAAACGCGCTCCCGCTTTGAGAACGCGGTGCTGCAAACATGACCTCTGTTTATTCAGTGCTCGGTAATAACAAGCTGTGCGCGACAGTAACTGCTCTCGTCCACGGCCGGTTAAAGCAGAGTAATCAGTCCCGAGTTATCTGTTTTCAGATGGTTTCACTGATTTTTGTTAGACCGAATCGGTTGGCTTCTGTCGTTGGCCGTGCAACGCTTCCACAGTGTTGAGGACCGAGTATTTATCGATGTCACTGGGAAGCAAAGCTGTGCTTGGCCGCACTTAAACAGTTTCTTCAAGAAACCTGCTGGAATACGGACTGCACGTAGAGTCTTATGTGTTAATAGGAACTGCGGTATTCTAGGAAAATCTTGCTGGAAACCTACAGTTGTTTTTCTGACCCTCACGTTCTCCTGAACCTGAAGAGCCTGTCCGGTCCCCACACTTGGCTTCTCCCTGCCTGCACGGCTGCCTCCTGCAGTCCCGGTGGTGGCAGATGGGTCTGTGTGTCAGCGACGAGCCGTCGGTCCGCGCAGTCGCACGACTGCCGGTGATGGCGTAGGAGAGGGAACAGACAACGAGCAAAGGAACGCAGTTAGCGAAAAGGAGCAGAACGTGTCGCGGCACCGATGACTGCACAGATGGGCTGAGCTGGCGGAGACCTTGGCAAGGGGCACGGCCAGGAGTGGGCAGCTGGTACTAGCCATCAGAAATGCGCCGGTGTGGCATCGGGTGGAACCGGCATTCCACGGCTCTGCTGGGGCAGACGGGTCCGCGAGCGGATCCAGCGAGGCAGCTGGCGTGAGGATATCTTCCAGCCTGTGTGTACGGACACGTGGAGTTCCCCGCCTGAGGGCACCTCCAGGGCTTTGCCGTGCAGCCCTGCTTGCTTGCAGTGTTGCTTGGCCTGCACAGGCGGAGATCACCTTTGATCTTACGGTTTTTAAACTGGGCCTTAGCCGCAGGGAGGCAGAGACCTCGGTCGTGTACATTGGGTCCCCGAGGGTTCCTCGGTGGGGGCTGGGAAGGGGACGGACCTCAGGCGGGACCGTTGCGGAGGCGTTAATAACCTCGCTCCTGCACAACCTTGTTCTAGGGGGAGGAGATGTCAAAATTGAGAACCAGAAGCTGAACTTCAAGGAGAAGGCCCAAGCCAAAGTGGGTTCTCTGGACAACGTGGGACACTTGCCAGCAGGAGGAACCGTGAAGGTGGGTGCAGCAGGCTCTGGTGCATCAGGGTAGGCTTTACATTCGGTCCTTCTCCTCGTCCTGCTGTTGATGTAGTGCAGCTTCTCCACCCCCAGCCTTTTGTAGCCGTCTGCTTATTTCTGTGGCCTCTGTTGTGAAGCCCAGGAGTGGGTGTGGGTTGGAAAGGAGAGAGCTGTGAGCCAGCTCAGTGGCCTGCCAGAGCGCGCTCCCTGCTAGGTGTTACTCAGAGGGCTCGTGCTGCCCGTCTGCATCCCTCCTCGAAGAATCCGAGAGCAGCGATCGCTCTGGAAGCTAGAAGCCCTTCCGAGAAGCTGCCCGTGGCCCTTCCGCCGCGCCCCACCCCCTTTTCTTTTCACCCCCAGTAAAGCTGGTGAGATCGAGGTGCTCTGTGCGGGGGGAGAGCACCTCGTAGCTCTTGGGAGCGGTTTTTAGCCCATAACCTGTACTGGGCCCTCTGTGTGAGGATGAGAAAGGACCGCCACGCTCTCATCGCTGTGATTCAGCGCTTCTGCCCCTGAGAACATAAACTGCTGCCGGCCTCGGCTCTGCGAATTGCAGGTCTGGCTACAGCAGCGCGACGTCTGTGCTGAGGGAGCGAAATCAGCCCCGCTTGGCTGGCCTGGTGCTGGATGTGTGGGCTTGGCCTATCCCGCCACGTCACGATTAGAGCGGTGCTGGGGATCACGTTTAGGCAGTCACTGGTGCTCGGGTTGTTGGGTGAAACGCCGCTGCTCCTGAATTGGCTGGGAGTGCTGGAAGCGGAGAACGCAATCCTGAGCTCCGGCATCAGAGCTGCTAAGCTACAACTGAGTGTTTGCCCGCAGCAGGACGGGCAGACGGAGGAGAAGAAACCCCTCCTAACGCCGAGTTCCCTTGGTTGTCCCAGCATTGTTTTGTTTCAGCGCTTTTGTGTTGTGGGAGGGTTTAGAGTTCAGCCGCGTTGGGCTATTGTGTTAAACGCCGTGAGAATGTGAAAGACACAATCCCTGTGCTGAGGAGCACATCATGCAGCGGAATTCACCAGGATGTTTAGTACGTGCTTAATCATGCCCGCGAAGACAAGGCGAGCGGTGACTGCCAGAATATTTGCTGGGGACACATCGGGACTCTGCTGCCCCCAGTCCTTTGTGTAAAACTTCATCCCGTCGCATCGGGGCTCGGTGCAAAGCCGAAAGGAGCTAGAGGCGCTGCTGGGTGTTGGTAGGGAGCTGCCTGTAACGGGGCCTGGCTGTTCCAGCTTACTGGAGTGTCCGGTCCGTACACCAGTGCTGTTTGCTGGTAACTGGGAGTTTCACTGAAGTTCTACAGTCTTAGCAGTTCAGAATTAGTCTGATTTTTTTAAAATACTTTCCCCCCATCTCCATGGGTGCAAAGAGTCTCCGTCCGTGATGCTCTTATCCAGTATTTTTTTTTCTTTTTTGGCTCTAATACTGAGCCTTGCAGTACAGACACCGAATAATTTCCTTGTTGCATCCCACCCATCTCAGGCCGTGCTGTCGTCCGAGCAGGGGCAGGGGGCACTTAGGCGCTGGCACGCACGTGCGAGAGGCCTGGCCGCGCTTGCTCGGCCGCCCTCGGTGGCGCTCACGGAGGTGTGGGGATTGTCCAGGTCCCCGTAGGTCCTGCAGAAGCAGCTCACCGAGATACCGGTGCTGCTGTCGGTTCATGGGTGGGAATTTGGACCGCAGAAGGCACACAAGGTGGCTCTGCTGCTTGTTGAGCGAGCAGGCCCAGAGCCGGGCCGGGCCTGTCCCGCATCGCTGCCCGGGCTGCAGGCAGGGGCTTGGCTCGGTCTTGAGAAGAGCGCAGCAGCCTTATTCCCCATGGATAAGACTTCGTGGGGCAAGGGCATGGGGTTGGAGCAGAGCTGCTTTGGACTGGACGTGCCACCCTCTCCCCGTACTCCTCCTCCCTGCTGAGCGCGGCAGCAAGGGGGGTGTTCTGCCTGGGTGGGTTGCTCCTTCCCGGAGCTGGGCTCCTCCGACGCGACGTCTTCTCCGCTTGCCGTGCCGTGCAGCGTTGGTGGTGTCTGAACGTCTTCCCAAGCAACTCAGCGTTGCTCTCGGCAGGCTCCCCGCAGCGTGTGAGCCTCCTCCCGAACGGCGGTAGGGCTTCGCTCTTCTCCAAGGCTAGCAGAGGGTGCTGACCCAGGCGGGACGACCGGCTGTGGTAGGAGAGCAGACCAGGGCGGGTTCTTTCTCTGACGACTGTGCTCCCGGATCGTAGTCCAGCATCAAGTGAAGAGGAGGTCCTTTGTGCAGGCTTGGCCTTCCCGTTTTGGGGTGCGCTGTGCATTGCTCGGGTCTGGCGTGTAGATGTGCCCCAACTGCGACGGGGCCGCCTCGCTGCGGCGGGCCCAAACCCCCGGCTTGCTTTTGACCCCGCAGCGCTCTGCTTCAGGCCCGTCAACGTGCCTCGCTCTGCCTTTGCCCCAGTCGTCCTCCGTTACCAGGGCGTTACAGGCGTGGGTTTGGGGAGACGGTGCTGAGCTCTGGACCCCGCGGTCGGGCCCGTGGCGCCCGCGCTCGGCCGAGCTGACGGGTCTGGGGGACCCTGTGAGAAGCTGGAAAGCCGGTCAGGACGGCGGCTTCCCGGGGAGCGGAGGGGCTGCTTCCCGCTTCCAAACACCGCCTCGTCCCTGCGTGCATCTCGGCAGCTGGGGAGGGCAGAGGGGGCTCCGGGTACCCGCACTTCACCTCCCCCCCCCTCCCCTGCACCCCCATCTTCTATTGACTCGTCCCTGTCGTCCTCCCCACCCCGTTGTCTCATTGTAGGCTGAGGGGAGCGCGGAGCCAGGGCAGCTCCCGCCAGCCCCTCAGAACGGAGAGGTGACAGCGGCCCAGGCAGGCAGTGAGATGCGGGAGAATGGCGTAGGGCCGGCAGTGCCCACTGCCCTGAGCGGTGGTGACCAAAGGGAAATTCAGAGCTTCGAGACTCAGATACAAGAAACAAGTAAGTGCCTGCGCCTTCCCTCTACGCACGCTGCCGGGTGGGGGGGGAGAGCACGGCAGCAGGGCAGAGCAGCCGCCCCTGGGCACTGGTCACACCGCTGTAACCTCAACTGTTTGTGTCGATGTCTGTAGGGCTTGTTTTGCCTTTTTTTTAATTCAGAAAATTGCCTTTTATTTTCCAGGCATCTAATGATGACATTATGGTATCGTCTTCCATTCCCCTCCTGTCCCCTCTCCCCTGCTCTCTCCTCTTCCTGCCCTTCCCCTTCTCACCTGCCCTTGTGTCGCTGCAGATTGAATCTCACAAGCTGACGTTCCGTGAGAAGGCCAAGGCTCGAACAGACCACGGAGCGGAAATCATCGTCTCCAAACCCCCCAACCTTTCCAGCAGCACTTCCCCCTGGCGTAGCACACCCGTCAGCGAGAGCCTGGGCTCAGCCGCCTCCTTGTCACCGCTGCAACAGCCAGCTCCCCTTGCAGCGCTTTCTCAGCAAGGCTTGTGACCCCTCCCGGCCCCGGCTCCCCGCGTGCTCCCCAGAGTAACGCAGCTTGGCTCTCTTAACCCGGCCTCTGGCTTTAGGTGGGAAGGGGACAGCGTTTAGCAGGGCTAGCGTCCCTTTCGGCCGCGCTGACTCCTCCGAGCGTCCTGGCGGCTCGCCCCTGCCGCGGCGTGCCGGGCTCGGGCCGTCCCGTTTTGGCTGGAAAGGGCTTCCTGCCCTCCCCGCGCCCCGTCCCTGCGAGGGGGTGCCGGAGCGAGCGTTAGCGTCGTGTTTCGGGGACGGACACCTAGCGACTTCCAGGCTGCGTCCCGAGCAGCGCGGGGACCCGGGCCAGGCCGGCGGGCGCTGGGTGGGAGCGTGCCCGCGCCACTGGTGGCTGAAGCCAGGCCAGAGTTGATAGGGATAAGCTGCGATCTTTCTTTCTGTCTTTTTTTTTTTTTTTGGAAACCCCCAACCTTTTCCTCCTTGCCGCTTCAGTTTCTGCCGATCCTGTTTGATGACGATCGATATATATTATACACATCCGTTAGGCTGTTTTAACTGTTGACTTTAACCTTTTATTCTTTGTGACGACGTGTTGATGATTTATCGTGCTGCAAACCCACGCTAAGTTTCCTTTTCTCTTTCCTCCGTTTCCTAACTGTAGGAGAGTAGGGACATTAACCGCTGCTGCAGTGCTGGCTTCTTACCGACATATCCAGCAATCGTAACTTTTTTTGTCGTTGGTTTTGGGTTTGTTTTGGTTTTGTGGTTTTGGATTTTGTTTGGGTTGGTTTTTTTTTTTTTTAAGTATTTTAAAACGATGGAGCAAATCCACGGGATTAAGCCATGTCTGAAGTGAAAGGCACAGGAATGTGTTGAAGGAGAGTTTGCTGTACCAGGTCAGGTGAAGCCTGCGTTGAATCGATGCTCGTAAACCTGGAGGGTGCCTGGGGCCTTCTGCGCCTTAGCGAGGCAAGGACGGTTTATTTATTAACTTGCACAGCCAAAAGCCCTGGGATTTATCTTCTTTCCGGCCAGGGCCGGAGGCCCGGAGGGAGGGCAGGAGGCTGCTTTGGCGCTGGAGTTGCAGGTTAACGCAGGCCATGAGTTGGGAGGCGAGAGCGGGTCTGTGGTGCGCGCGCGGGGTGTTTTAACGGAGGCTGAGGTGTGGGGAAGCTTCTGGTGGGGCCGAGGTGGGGAAGGAGGGACGGGGCCACCGCTCGCCCGCTCT
>VZSC01007686.1:225496-244129 GCA_013398225.1 Steatornis caripensis
GCGGGTAGCGGAACGTCGGTGGAGGGCCGGGGGGGAGGCAGAGCCCGTGGCTGGGCACGGGCCGCGGGTTTCCAAAGCCGGCGGGGTTGCAGCTCTGACTAGGAAGGAGATTCCCCAGCGCTTTGAGGCGTGAGCTCCTCGTTTTGTGTTGCAAATGACACTAAAGGAATGAAATGTAAATAAATCTAAAAAAAAAAAAGTGTTCTTGGGTCGTCAAACTAATTTAAAGCGGAAAAAAAAAAGGCGGAATAACAAAACACTGGGATCAAAGTGAACTGAACCAGGCGTGTGCTAAGGGGGGGCTGTTCGAGGAGGGGACGGAGGGAAGCCTGCAGCTTCTCGTGCTTGTGGGAATGTTTCTTTGGGAAGCCGACAATGACACGATAACCCGGAATCTGTATTTACACACAAAGATTCTTTATTGCACTTGTATTTTTTATATTAAAGTTTGCATGATTTCTAATAAAATGGCATTAAAATGTACTAGTTTGCATCAAAGTCGTCTGCTAGTTTCGTAAGTGCTTTTTCCTCTGAATACAAATTTAAACGAGCGATGCAGATTTGCACCTGAAAGGGGCGGTTATATATACCCCGAACGCTCCCAGTGCTTCCCTTCCTCTTCCTCCACCTCCTCTACCTCCTCCTCCTCCTCCTCGTCCTCCCCGCCTCTCCCCTCACCTCCACGCCGCTTCCCTCTAATCCCAAACCTGGGAACGCGGCCGAGCTGCTCGCTCCCTGCCCTCATGTCGTGCATGCCGCGCGGCCTCAACGTTCCCCACTGCCGCGGCCGCCCTAGGTAACGCGCGGGCCCGGCCGCTCTCCCGATGCTGGCTCTGCGGGGAGAAGAGCAAAGCTGGAGCTGGGCAAGGGGCCGCGCGGGCGCTGGCTCTGCGCTGCCGTCGGAGACCTCGTTTCTCGAGAGAGCAGAGCAGCGTCGTGACGCTTTGCGACCCCGCCACCGCTCCCGTGGCCCGCGACTGTGCTGCCTCCGCCCGCCCGTTCACCTGCATGCCGCCCTGCGGTATATATCACTGCCCCTTCGCTGATGCTTCCTTCTTTCTCTTACTGCTAAATTCTAAACACCGGCTTGATCTTGTCAAGCTTGAGAGGGTTCGGTTGGTTTATTTTATTTTCCCAGCGCTTGAATGGAGGGGAAGTTTAGAGGAGAGGGACCGAGAGGAGAGCAGGCTGAGCGCCTCGGGAGGAGAAGGCAGGGGCTGCGCTCCCCCGAGCGATAACGGCGAGCGGGGCCGGGCCAGCAGGGTGGTGCCCGTGGAGCCCCGCTTCCCTGCCCGCCGAAGGCGAACGCTGGCCGGCATCACTGAAGCTGGCCTCCAGGCTCATGGGCCAGGGAGAGGAGCTGGGGAGTTTGTGCTGGTGGGCAGCGGCCGGGGATGGCAAAGTCCGGTGGTGGTCGTGGTTAACCAAAGAGGAGGGGGAAGCTGAAATGTCGCGGTCCTCGTGCTGCAGTGCGCCGGTGGCTGAGACGCCCGGGCAGAGGGAGGCAGCCGGGTCCTGGTCTTAGGTCAGGGGCTGCAGGAGGAAGGCAAGTGGCGGCGTTGCACTTTTTGTCTTCCGAGATCGCAAAAAACAAAAGGCAAGCAAACCGCGAAGGCCCTGCAAAGGGATGGTAACGCCACCTTGCCCCCCTGCATTGCTTCTGTTTGTTTGATTTATTGACTGCTCGGCAGTCGCGGATGAGGCTTTTAAGTCTGCCTACGGCTGCGCCAGCGTTCCCTGAATGCGCACAAACCTCCCCAGCCTCTCCCGGTTCAGCTGAGCGCCGAGCGAGCGGCCTGTGCTTCTGTGCCACTTTCTCTAACACTTGTTGTGCCTGTGTTTAGCTGACAAACTAAGTCCAGCTACACTAGCTTGGTGTGGTGTTTCTAGGACAGCTTCTGTTTTAATAGGGATTTGATTTTTTTTTTTTTAAATTTTATTTTAAGGAAATGGCTGTACATATTGCTAGCCTGGGAAGAGATCCGCATGTGGTGGAGATGATTTTAGTTTCCTGTCTGGAGAGGGGGGAGTGAGCTGGTTAGCGCTGAGACCTGAAGATGGCAGAGAAGGTGCTGGCCGGCCGCGTGCCCCCCCGGCTGGGCAGGGAGCTGTGCTTGCTGCTGGCTTGATCTAGGGCTGCAGGTAGCGAATTCTCTTGGGGGAAGAAAAAAACAAAAAGGTAATGGTCTGAATTAGATGCAAGTCAAATGTACGCGTTCCTGTGCCGAGAGGCTGTGCGTGGGTCCTGGCTTTGCAGCTGTGCTGGTGTGGGAGGGCTGGGGGGGGCCAGGGCAGCCGGTGGCTTTGGTGAGCCGGGGGAAGTCGGGCGCTGGTGGGCTCGATGCCCGCTGGATGGGGCACAGAGCAGCATGCGCAGCGGTGCGTGGGCAGCACTTGGCCTCCGGGCGTGCTGGAGCCTGCTCCTGCCTCAGGCAGGATGCACAGCGCCGAGCTTTCCTAAGCTCGTGGGCAGGGTGAGCGTTGGCTTGGAGGTGTCTGAGCTGCTGAAGCGAGGAGAAAGCGGTGCAGGCTGCGGGGCAGCAGCAAGGGCTGCAGGTGAGCTCCTTGCCCGGCGCCTGTGCTCTGGCAGGCGAGTGGCTTCCCCACCGCCCACGTGGCTCCGGTGTGCTGGCGCCTGGCGTGTCCTGGTGTATCCGTGCCACACGCGGTTACCTGGGGGGCTTTTCAGGCTGTTGAACAAAGTACATTCAGGTAACCCAAGTTTGCGGGCTTGAGGCCACAGGAGCAGGAGGCCGGGAGCTGCCCCCAGCGCGCCCCTCGGGGCGGAGACCTGACCGCAAACTGAATGTAGTTTTCTACGCTGACCCTCACTGTTGTCCCCCGCGTAGTGGCACTGCGTGAGTGGGGCTCTAGGACCCTCGTGTGCTTGTGGTGCTTAGGCAGGATTTCTAGTTTTCTCGGAACGCAGCAGGAGCGTGACGTTGGTGACATCCTTGGGGTGACAGGGGCTCCTGTGTTCTCCCAGCATGTGGAAAGAAGGAATGGCCGAGCCCCTCCCGAGCCGGTCACGGCTGTTCCGTGCTGCCCCTGCAAAAGGCCGAGGGCAGCAGCCGCCAGGCTTGGGACTAATGTCAGCCGAAAGCCCTGGCCCGGGGCAGCCTGGGGGTGGGAGGGAAAACTGCTCCCAGAGGCAGCAGCGGAAAGTGTGCTCCATCTCTCCTTCCTCCTCACCACCCGAAATCCAGCTCGAGTAAGCGTTTGCCTTCCAAGTCTCCCTCTCTCACGAGTCTCACTGGCCACCAGCTGGTGTCTAGAGTAGGCGATCAGACACAAGACTCCCGTCCTGTACCCATTGTGATCATCCCTCCCCAGAATTCAGCACTGCCTGCAGCTTCGCTTCCCCCGTAACATAGGTGCAATGAGTAACGACGTAGTGGGGGGGGAGCAACCGTGCGGAGGGGTGGACGGAGAGGAGGGCGTGGGTGGAGGCGAGGGCTGATCCCGGCTCTTGGTTCCCTCTGTGGTCTCGGGAAGTCACTTAACCTCTCTGCCTCAGTTTCCCCATCTGCAAGGTGGGGATGATGCTACTTACCTCACTGTGCTGCTGTGAGGCGTGAGCAGTGTCTAAAGCGTTCTCTAAATGTGACGTAATAGTAGTAGTATTATTATTTTGTGTCATAGGATTATTCTGTGGTGGCACGGCGCGGCTTAAGGGCTGGTGCCGGCTGTTGGGGCAAGCGCCAGGGCCGTAGCTGTACCGTAGTGGGGTGGTGCTGAGGGCCGGGGAGCGGGGAGGGAGTGCGTGGAGGGGAAGGCCTGCGATGGGGGCTGTGCAGAGCCCCTCCTGCCTTGGCGTGAATTCACACCAGTTTGCTTCTGCCTTCCCGTCTTGCCCTCCTGCAAGGGGCTGTAAGGCTGTTGTCTCCTTAGCAACATTTCCCGATTTGATGTTGTGATTCTTACTATTGTAAAGAGTTGAAATAAAGCTTCTAGATGTTCCTGCTCAGCTTGGGCGTGAGTTTGTGGGGGAGCGCGGGGTGGTGGCACGGGCAGCGGGCGCCTCCTGTCCGCCCACAGGCAGCAGAAAGGGTGGGGGATGAAGGAATTTTGTGGGCCGATGCTGTCAACCACTGCAAAATTCCGCCTTCCCTGGCTTCGCTGTCCGAGCCTGGGCTCAGGGCCAGGGATGCTGGGCTGACATGAGCACGCTGGGGGTGCTGGGGGGGTGCAGTGCAGCAGGTACGCCACCAGCGCAGGCACACGCAGTCTGCACGGCCCCAACCTGGGGGTCCCCTCCTTCTGCCCAGGGCACCCGGCTCCACTTCAAACAGCGGCCAAGCCCAGCAGCAGGTGCCCCCCTGCCCACTCATAAAGCAGCTTTCTGCCTCGGCTCGGTGGGGGCTGCACACTCAGGATTAGTGCCTGGGTTCTGGACCTCCAGCCCCAGCCGCCGGGGGAGGCTTCGCCCCGGTCCCTGGGCCCAGGGCAGCAGCAGCCCCCTCTTCTCCCCTGTCCCCCCAGCACCCCGGGGGGTGAATCCCCCCACCCTGGCTCCCCCCCAGCTCCCCGCAGCACCAGGCCGTGCTCCAGTGCTCCTGGGGGGGCTCAGGGCCCCCACGGCTCCCCAGTCTCACCCAAGCTCAGCTGTCAAAAAGAAATAAATAGAAAGAAGGAAGAGGACAGAGGCCGTTACTACTCTATCCCTTTTTATTGTCTTTAATCTATGTTGTAAAAAGATCCAGTATCACATAACAGCCACTGAAGTATCCCAATATCACACTAGTTCTGAACCATTTAGACAATAGCTTAGTCTTTTTTTTTTCTTTTTTTTTTTTTTTAAACCTGCTGGAAGGGAAAACCATACTGCCCATTATACAGGCCGAAAGAAACACTGGTCAAATAATAGTGACAACCTCAAGCAAGTGAAATGATGAAAAGCTTTGAGCAAACACAGGCTGCAGGACTCAGAGCGCCCCGCGCCGGCTCATCCAGCACAGCGGAGCCCGGAGGCTCCAGGGAGGGGGGCACAGAAGTTTCTGGGGCCTGGCTCCACCACTGGAGCCAGTGGCCCCACAGCACCCCCTGCCCTTGTGCTTTTCGCCCCCAGCCGCTGGAGCCCTGGGGCTCCCGCACGCCCCCGCGACAGTACGTCTGCTCAGATGGCAGAGGGCACAGCTTCGTTAATTAAAGCCCATGACGAGTAAATTAAATCTTAGTAGAGAACTGGGAGAACCAAACAGTGGCCCCCGAGGAAGGCAGCTCACGGCCCGAGCACGGGGCAGACACGGCCAGGGCAGGAGGCCCTGGGCCCCCACTGCCGCGTGCACAAACGGCCTCACACCCGCGCTCAGCTCGCGCATCTCTGCCCCCCGACTCACGTGGCCGGCGCGGTCAAACCTGGCCGTGGTTTCAGATACAAAGAGCATAAGAAATGGTGAATAAAAACAAACGATCCCAGGCAGCAGCCCTTCCCTCCGGCAGCCCTGCCAACACTCCCTCCCCCCGTGCGGGCACAAGCTTTCCACTGTGCCCCAGCACCTGCAACGTCCTCGCTCCTCTCCCGCACCGTCCGGCCCGAGGGCTCACACGCGTTACGAACATTAACGAAGCCTCACAACAGCCCTGTGAGGTAGGTCACTGTCTTCAGTTGACAGGGAATCCAAGGCAAAACTGGGATTAAACTCCAGATTCCTCAGTTAATGCTGTGCCTGTCACAATCCTCCTTCCACAGAAATATGGTCCTTGTTCATCAGAAACAAAGAATTTTGTGCCTGTGCTCCTGGCTTCCCGCAGGAGTTTAAAGCACTCACGGGCAGACTGGCAGCTACAATCACATCCTGTGCTGCACCAGTTACAGGGATCCGGCCTCCTTGACGTAGGGAGAACAAGAAATTAAAAAACAAAAATAATAACGTAAGAGGACAAAGAGGACAGGCAGATTAGGAAGGACAAGTCACATCTCACACTCGTAACGCCACAACTGCGCTCGCACTGTGGGGTGGCAGGGCCCCGCTGCAAGGCTCGGAGATCCTTCGTGGAACTGCACTTGACCTCCTCCCCTGCGACGTCCTTGGGGCACTGGGTTCAGGGAGAGTGAAGATGACGATGATGACGACGACAACGCTCATCACCCTGCACCAGAGGCGCTGCATCCACGCTCTGCGCGGCCCCGGCACAGCCGCAAGCCGAGGCATCCGTCCTCCTCTTGAGCCCCGAGCAGCTCTCGTGCCAGAGCTGCTCCAGCCCAGCCCCGTGGGGAGGGGGCGGAGGAGGGCCCGCAGCAGCTGCATCCTTGCTTTCCAGTTCGGGGGCCGACGCTGTTAAGGGCAGAGGCGGCGGGCGTCCACGAAGCTCGGGTCGGGGTCCGTCAGCACTCCCAGTCCATTCCAGGCGGCGCTGGCTGGTTCTTCCTACGCGGTGACCATGCACGGAGCCGACAGCAGGAGATTCAGACAACATTAATCTTCTAGGATGGAGAGAGATGACTTCACAAGGGATAAATAGAACTTTATTTAAATAAACATTTGTGAACATCTTTATACAAATTACAAGTCCCCACACAATCCTCCAGCTCTGCCTAAGCGCCAAAGCTGCCAGGAGGGCCTTTGAGCAGATCCACCAGGATGTCGAGCAGCTGGCTGTGCTGGTGGTGCAGGTCTCCAGGGATGGCTGCCATCTCATAGCACAGGCACGTCTCCACCATCTTGGAGAGCGACACACGGAAATCACGCAGGAGGCGGATGGTGTAGGAGTCTCCCTCCAGCACCAGGAGATCACTGTCTGTCAGGGAGACTGTTGCTCGCCAGCCATCATCTTGTTGGGAAGAAGAGAGGAGGTGAGAAGCAGAAACGGTGCTGACCTGCCGCAGCCTGCGCTGGCCGCCCGGCCCTCCGCCACCGTCACCGGGGATGGCACGTGTCCTCCCCACACTTGTTTGAAGCCCAGAGTCCAGGGACTCAGCTGGGTCCAACAGCTCCCCCAGAAGCCAGGCAGCGCTCTGACCCATCACGCTGGGATCCTCCCGCTGTTCCCACGGGAAGGGGCCAATGGCACCGCCCACCCGAGCTCGAGGGGTAGATGCAAACTGCAGCGCCGCCAAAACCCCCGGGCTAAAGCAACACATCCACAGGGAGAAGGGCTCGCTCCTCCCCACGGCTGAACACCGGCTCAGCTCCTCACTTCCCCAGGATGAGCCCTTGGCTCAGCCAGCCCATGGCTCGGTTTCCTTGTCTCCCCAGGGAGCTACAGCTGTGAACGGCTCACAAAGCATCGCCTTTGTGGCCCCCGGTACGGCCCAAAGCAAGAGGCTCCGAAAGCAGGGGAAGATAGCTGGCCAAGGGGGAAGCCGGGCTGCTCAGAGCAGAGCTCGGGGTAGCCACCCTGCAGCCCCTCAGACTGCGGTACGGCTGCAGGAGCGGGGTGCCCGGGGTGTCAGGCGTGGCAGGAGGAGCCTGCAGTGGCACAAGAGGACATGCAGGTGGGCACATCAGCCCTGCAGCTGCTGCAGCACTCACCTCGGACGTGGATATCTGTGTCGGTCATGAGCAGCACGGCCAGCGGGTGGACCTGGGAGGAGTCCCGCACAAAAACCCCACCGTTGGACTTCACTGCCATGAAGTATGTCAGCCAGCGGCTGTACAGCTTGGATGCCTCCCTGCAGACGGGAACAGCTCCATCAGGCACGGGCAGACACGTGTTGGACTCCGGTACTGGCGCACGCGTTGGAGGCGGCGCCGGGGTCCTCAGCACAGGCAGCTGGTGCTGCAAAGCGCCCAGTGTAGGGTCCCCACCCTCCCACGGTCACAGACACACACGGAGGTCACCCACCTGTTGATTGTTGACTTGTGGAGCAGAACAGTGCCAGCCTTTGTCCGGTACGCATAGCTGTTGGGTTTGAACTTCCCTTGACGGGTCACTTTGCCTTGTCTCACCTGAAACGAGAGAAGCATCTCAAACACCTGCTCACACGGCAGGCACTGCCCACAACCAGCCAGCCCAGCTTTCTCCTACAGCTGTGTACAGCAAGTATGTTCCTCCGCTTCCAGAGGCTCCACTGTGTTAGCGGAGTACACACGCGGCAGTGACCAGACCTGGCAGTCACCGAACACCACGCAAGGGCAGCAAACAGGAGGAGGAAGATGCCACCTCGATGGCTCCCAGACCAAGCCACAAGAATCCAACCGTCACAAGGAGGGACACAGGCACAGCACCGCAGAAGCACAAGCACGCAGCTCGCCTAGGACACACGGTCCCAAGAGAGCACAAGCATCTCTGGCACCTCGATGCTTCCCTGTGCTGCCTGCAGTGACCAGCAAGCCCAGGAGAGTGATGGCAGAGCGGGGAGCCGGTACCTGGATGAGGTTGGGGTAGAGCCCAGCCATGAGGACTCCCTTGACAAGTTCTTCCTCTTCGCTGTACTGGTTACATACGGACGAGGGCATGGTACAGTCCGATGGGGACGACACCAGGAAGGCTTCGTAGAGGTTCTCTGAGAACTGCTTGACAAGGCCTACGGGGAGGAGACAGCCGCAGGGGATGAGACACACCCTCTCCTTCTCCCCACCACAAATGAAATAACCTCGGCACAGCAGCAGCAGCTCTGGCCTTGGAGGCTCAGCCTCAGCACTAGGCCAGCAGACCTGTCCTGCCTGTGGCTTGGCCTCCCCGGCGCCCAGGGCTACGCCTGCACTCACAAGTGCCACAGCCAGAACCCGCGCCCGCTCCAGCGGTCGCCTGCCCAGCCTACGCCATTTCTGCACCACGTTCTTCACCAGTGCTTCAGCCTCCTCAGGGGGCAGAGGGGAGAAGCAGGCCTCCGACTCACCGTTGATGAAGCGAAGGCTGGGGCCGTACAGGTAATAGTCCTGCAGGTAGTTATCCCTGGCGCGACTGTCTCTGCGTCTCAGCACCTCCTCCCAGCCTGCCACAGCTCTGACAAACGCAAGGTGATCGCTCCCACTCTCCCGGCTCAGAACAGCCTTGGCCTGGGACACAGACACAGGAGACAGACGCGCATGTCAGCCAAGCGGCAGCCCCTTCCCTACCTGCTCTTCCTCTAGGAAGGGCTCCTCACCTTGTCCACCTCTGCACGGTTTTGCAGGCTGCTGCTGAAGGGGTCCCGGGTGAGGCAGGAAACGATGACGAGCAGAGGGTGGNAGACGCGCGTGTCAGCCAAGCGGCAGCCCCTTCCCTACCTGCTCTTCCTCTAGGAAGGGCTCCTCACCTTGTCCACCTCTGCACGGTTTTGCAGGCTGCTGCTGAAGGGGTCCCGGGTGAGGCAGGAAACGATGACGAGCAGAGGGTGGAGGCAGCGGTAGATGGATGCCAAGACGATGGCCTTCGCCAGCCGAGGATCTGTAGAGATCTGGGCAAGGCGTTTGCCCAAAGTGGTGAGGGCTTCTCGCTGGTCCAGCACGCCTGCAACAGAGCCGCCCGCGAGGGCACATCCATCAGCTCCGAGTGGGGCCAAAGCGGTGGCCGGTGGCTTCACGGAGCTGCCAGGAGAACCTGCCGACCGGGCTTGGAAGGTTTGGTGCAACCTCCGGAAGAGGCACAGCACAGGTGCCTGCAGTAAGCACCTAGAAGCTCCCAGGTCCAACTGACCCAAGGCCAAAAGGAAAGGCTGGAACAGCCAGGTGACAATCCACAAGATCCCAGGTATGAACCCCAGATCCCAGCTTTTGTTCCTTCTCTGCCATCCCCCCGTTTCTTTTTTTGAAACGTTGAGAAGTTATACCCACTTCATGAGCAAAGCAGCGTGGGAAATAAAATAGCACTGCCACGTGCACAGTTTGGGAAGTTCCTACGAGCTGCCGTCCCCGTCTAGGGACTATCCTGCCCAGTCTGTCCCACAGGATCCTGTGCCAACTCCCACTCCCATGTTTAGACAGCAAACATGTTTCCGTCACACGCACACGAAGACACAGCATTAGCTCACCGATCTCCTGCAGCAAGATCACTGCTTCATCCACAGCTTTGATGTCAGGGCTGTCCAGAGCCTTGGAGAGAAATTCAACGGCCTGCAATGCAGCAGGGGAAGGGAAAAGGAAAAAAAAAAAAGTAACAGGCATGTTTCCCATACAGGAATGTGAGAGAGCCCTCGGGAGCCCACTGCCCTGCCCCAGGGCCCCAGACTGCAGCACGGTTCCCTCTCCGTTTGCCTGCAGGGAGATGAGCTCAGCCCTCTCCATTCTTGCCGAGTCTTTTAGACGTACCCTGTAATCTAAGTCTCTATACATTTCCTGGTCTTAACTTCCCTAGACAGCACTGCATTTAGGAAAGCAAGAACTGAAGTCAGCAGCATCTTGGGGTTTTCCTACTCATGTTTGCGGTCAAATCACATCTCTGGAACTGGCACCAAGCAGGCCGCATCCTGCTGGTTCAGTCGGCTGCAGACTTGCAGGCATGCGCTGTGCTTACTGTTTTCTCCGGCATGTGGATCTTGGCCTGAACCACCAGGTTCTCCAGTGGGGTGCGTAGGATCTCTGGAACCTGGTAAGTTGGCATCTTGTCCAGGCGGCTGCGAGGGAAGAGGTGATAGGCAAATCCCGACTGACAGCGGCCAGCACGCCCTCGCCTCTGCACCACATTTGACTTGGACACCCACACAGTTTCCAGGCAGGACACCTAGAAGGAGGAGGATTAGGCATGAATGCTCTCACAGCTCTGTTGTGTTTAAATGCAGCCTTCCATCCAGTCCACAGAATCCCAGCACAGTGGGGGCTGGCAGGGCCCCCTGGAGATCCCCCAGCCCCAACCCCACTAAAGCAGGTGCCCCCAGCGCAGGGGGCACAGGGACGTGTCCAGGCGGGGTTCAATCTCTCTGCAGAAGGAGACTCCACAGCCTCTCTGGGCAGCCTGGGCCAGGGCTCGGGCACCCTCACGGCAAAGTAGTTCTTCCTCACATTCAGAAACTCCTCACGACTATCAAACATCCTGCTGAAGGGCAAGGGAAGCCTTTCCCACTCTCCTGCATCTTGAAATGCGGAAGGCCTGAGCCGCTCGGTGCACGGCTGAGACCGGGATGCCATCTGCTGGCCACCTGCCCTGGCTCCCCACCGCCCTGCCCTGCTGGCCAGCGGAGCCTGCTCCCTGCCTCCCCCACGCCAGTCCTGCTGCGTGCTAGCACAGGCGCTTGCAGGGTCTGCATTGCCAGACGAACGGGGTGAAAGCTGGGCAAATACCGAAGGGCTGGTTTTAAACTAGAACTGTTCCAAGGTGCAAATCGCCACCTGGCCCTGTAAGACGACGCTGTAGCACCGGGAGGGGAAGGGGCAGCAGTGTTAGCCAGCATCCCTTCTTCCGTGAGCAACGGCGGCACAGCTGCATTCGCGTTACGAAAGCGTATGCACAAGAGCCTTCATAGGGCCCAGCGCCGCCAGAAACACGGCCTCAGAGCGTTGTAAATCATCCCCCTTAAAGCTGACTAAGCAGCTAAGGCATTTGGGTTAGGATCGCTTCAAACAAGAGCAGTACCTAACAGGTCAGAGCTGCCCTGCTTTGGCTGGGAAGAGGTTTATGATGAAATGATAGAAAAAGGCAGAAAGCAAATGGAAAAGCTACAAATGTTAGGTGGTGTAACAGAGAGATGGGAAGGGAGCAGGATTTGCCTTAAATTTCTTTGAAGACACCGGACTTTCACCTGTTCAGCAGAAGTCGACGGGGAGCCTGGCAGGGAGCTTGGTAAAGGCAAACATTCTCTGAACGAGGAGTCAAATGCTTTGTCCCCAGACTGGGACACAGCGCCAGCACCCCAAGGGCCAAATGGGAAGCGGTTCTATCAACACGTTAATGGCATCTCAAATGTTGCTCTGAAAACACCCATTAGCTGCTGTATGTCCCAAGAGGCGAAAAAACATCAGTACCTTGGTCTTTAGATCGTAGCGTTCCTCCTTGTGCGTGCCACTGTCCACCACATGGACAATGTCATTGATGGTGATGGAGGTCTCGGCGATGTTGGTGGCCAAGACGATCTTCCTCACACCAGGTGGAGGCCGCTGGAAGATGTTTTGCTGGTCCATCATGGGGATGTTGGAGTGCACTAAAAGAGAAAAAAGTCAGTCTTGCCCCGCTAAGCTGCCTCGCAGTACAAGGCCAAGGCGGGCAGAGATTCTCAGCTTCCCGTACCATGCCCTCCCGCTTCCATAACAGGGGACAGAAATGGGGACAGCACTTGTAAACATTCATTGTCAACAGTTTCCTGTGAGCCTGACCCCAGGAAAAAAAATCTGCCACACATTGTTAGGGAAGCCCTCCTTTCAGTTGCCTCAACCTATGGCTCAACATCAGCAGGAGCTGTGATCGCCTCCCGTCCCAGCGAGGGTAACGGCACCACCAGAACCCCCCTGGGTCCCAAGCAGAAGTCCCACTGTCCCTCCCGCTGTCCAGTTCTGCAGCTCCCACTTTTCAAAAGGCCTGTGGGGCAGGGGAATGGGGTGTCCTCATCGTCATTTGGTTTCACTTGGTCAAAAATGGTTATCAGCAAGGGACTGTAACTTTTCTGTATCACGTATTTGCCCTATTACAGATCAGCGATGCGGAGAAATTCCCAGCAATGGCACAGAACAGCGGGGGAGTGCAAGAACATGCAGGTTTCACAAAAGAACACCTGCATTTATTAGCAACTGAGCTGCTCAAAGCTGCGCTCCTGGCTGGCCTGGTTTGACACTGAATAGGGAGGACTGTTAAAAAACAAACAAAAAACCCCAAACAAACCAACCCCAAAAATCTTGCAGCCTTGCAAGTAATACCGGCTTTTGTTATAAATTTCCCTCCTGGGATACAGAACGTTAAATTCACTAATCAAAGCTGAGCACAGAGTACATCTCCGCCCCACAAAACAGGTCTTGAAGATCTTTTCTATGTAGGCTCAGCACGCAGCTACAGCAATGCAGGGTTTAGCAGTTTGCTCCTCGCCTAATTCTGAATTGCTGAAGGCAAACAGGCAGCCAGTTTCTTTGATCACATACAGGTCTGGATGGCCTCTGCTAGAGGGAGTTATTCATGCTTAACATGCACAATTACACAACAAGAACAGACATCAGGGCGTACAAGCTTGCTCTGTATCAGAGTTCAACAGCTGAAGGGGCTCATCAAGTCAACTGGCCTATCCGCTCTCCTGAATCACGGGGAAAAACGGTCTGGCACTGCCATCTCACCTGGCAAGACGAGGTACCGGCTGTTCTGAGATCCCAGCATCTCTAGCAGGCGCTGCTGCACTCCTTTGATTTCCTGCCAACCAGGGAGGAAGCAGAGGATCCCACCTGAAACAGAGCAAGCGTTAAGAACAAGCGACCTAGAAATCCAAGCACTTTTCCCCAGCTGGAGACACAGAAACTGCTTCTGCTGCACAGAAGGGACACCCATTATTTCCCCAAGTCCACAGCAACCTTTAGCCCAAGAAACCAAAAGAAAAGCACGGCCCGAGTCTGTGACGCCCCCTGCCAGCTGACCTCTAAGCAAACCTGCATCCTACTTATCGTGAACAAACGGCAGATACAGCCGTTGTGGGAAGTCAGACCCAGGGGGACATTTGTCTAGACTTCACGCCTGCTATGCTGTATTTGCTTCTGTGAGCTCTTTAGGGTAAGGTTTTAAAGCCAAAAAGAAACCAGGCTACATGTAATTTGAGAGTGAATACCTGCTACTAGCTTTGAAACACTTAAAACTCTTAGATGTCATCCAAGAGCCTTGCCTTCTTCACAAGAACGTCACCTCCCAGGCAAAGATATTTAACAGGCATGGGTCTCCAACACAGAAAAATAGCTAAATTGTGCAGCTTAAGATTGCAAATGCCTGAGCACAGACAAGTGTTGCCCTTCACCCCAGGAACAGCTGTATCTCAGGACACTGAGGACTCAGAATTAGCTCACGCCACACTGCTCGAGACCACTCAGTTCAACGGGAACTCAAGGTGGCCTCGCAGAACTCGGATCAGCATAATGTTTTCTCTGCAAAGGGTCTGGGCTCTGCAGGGTTCGCTTTTTCAACCCCCAGCAAAAGGAAAGAGCAAGGGGGCAAGGCGGAACCTACCTGGTTCTCCGTGGGCATCAATCTGGAGTACGAGGTCGGTGATCAGATCAAGATCAAGGACACATTCATCATCCGATTGCTGCACAAGAACAGGAGGACACATGCAGATAAATGAGTGTCAACCTAGCAGACAGCAGGAAGGCACACAGCCTCCCAGAGCATCTTCTGGAGAGAGCAAATGCCTGTACTCAGGCGCCTGGGTTTGGCTCCATCTGGAACCTGCTCTGGTCACAACTGCTGCCAGTTTCCTCTGCTGTGCAGTGAGAATACACAGTCCCTTTCCCGTCCGCCAGACTCGGAAGCTAAGATTTTTGTACCTGTACTGAACAGCACTTAACAAGTAACAAAAATTAACACGACATTTTTGGGGACAAAACAGTGCCATGGGCGCCCGGGACTTCAAATCCAGCAGGCACAGAGCAGCAGCTTTTGTATCTCTCAGTAATTTGGAACGTACCTATCAGGCCAGCTTAAAAAGCGCAGGTAAAAATCCCAGCCACAACAGAAATAGGAAGATCGCCCTGAAGGCAACGGGACACCCTCAGCAAATTTGCTGATGATACAAAACCAGGAGAAGTGGCTGACGGACCAGATGGTTGCTCAGCCATAGGCAGGGACCTTTAAGGGCTGGAGAAATGGGCTGACAGCTTCTAGTCCAGCAGGCTGGACTGGAAAATGTCTATAGGTCCTGGCCAACCTCAAGGTTTGTGTGACTCCGTGACCCAGAACTGACGTAAGGTTACCCACAGCAAAGAGTACGTGTCTGGAAGGCATTTTCCAGAGGAACGGTAAGACTAGTTGCAAAAAGCAGCAGTCAGGGAAGTCAGTCATGCAGGGTGGTGAGCACTTGGGTAACAGACTGCTGCAAGCCATCACCACCCTACTCTTGGACCAAGCTTGCAGAGTATGCAAACCTTCAAGTCTGCATCGATGTATATACACACGCAAGTACAGTGAGCTGTTAGCTTACTCAAACATAAACAGACTTCACATTAAAGAGGCACAAAAGTAACAGACTCAAATCTGGAGCCATCTTTGTCCATAACTTAATCAAAATACTCTGGGAGTCTACTAAGCTGACTTTACCTCACAAGGGCTGACGTGGAATTAAAGCTAAGGAAACGCTGTCCAACAGCGCAGGAGAGAGGGACCAGCTCCAGGCCCAAACGCTGCCCTGATGGTATGCCAGAAGTCAGTGCCTCACCCAAGGCAAACAGCTTAGCCACCACGCTGCATACCCACCTTGATCTCGTAGTGCCGGTGTCGGTGCCGGCCCAGCTTGGCCAAGATCTCCTCCAGATAGTACTCCTTCACTGGGTACATGAAACCGGGCACCTTGACCACAGGACAATCCCCAAAGTAATGCGAGAAACGCTGATTGTCTCCTGTGGCGCTCATTAAGACCAGGCGCAGGTCGGGGTTGAGCTTCTGGATGCCTTTCAGCAGGATGAGCAGGAAATCAGTGTTGACATCTCGCTCGTGGACCTCATCGACCACGACGTGGCTGACACCCTCCAGGCTGGGGTTCCCCTGCAGCTTCCGCAGCAGGATGCCCACGGTGCAGAAGAGCAGGGCTCCTCCCCTGGCAGGTGGCTTGCTCTCCAGTCGCACCTGGTAGCCCACGTTCTTCCTCATGTTGGGACCCAACTCTTGCGCCACGCGCTGGGCGACTGAGATGGCGCTGATCCTCCTTGGCTGGGTGATCACTACGTTGCAGCGGGCGCCACGTCCCTCCAGGATGTAGTGTTCCAGCAGGAGCTGAGGGATCCTCGTGGTTTTCCCACAGCCTGTGTCTCCTGCTATTACCACTACAGGGTTCTGCTCAATGGCTGATAGGATGGTGTCCTTGTGAGGATCTACTGGCAGTGGGTGGCTCTCCTGCCACGAGGATCCCCTCCTTTTCCAGAGGGCCAGGAGATTCTGGCTAAGGCGCACTTCCTCTGCTTCCAACATGGGTATGTATGTCTTCCCTGTGATTGCGTCACTTATCGCACCGGATTCCTTGCTCAGGTTCATCATGTCATCGGCAATTCGGGGCCTCGATTCCCTGATGTCCACTGGATACTGGGGGAGACGGAGAAAGTTGGCAGGGACAAAAAGATTAGTACCGGTCCTGAGACGGACAGAAGGAAACAAGTGCCTGGAACAGACCCGGCCAGACTGGCTTTCCAGCGACCGTGAAGCTCTGCCAAAGTCTATTCAGATTTTAGGTAATTCAGTCACTCATATTCTGAATTATTTTAAGTGAGAATCAACTTGGGCAGCTCCCTGCATTTTCCTCATTGCACCCCCTGTTTTAAGAGAGCTATTAGCGCCAATGCCTGAACTGACAGGCACAAAACAGTAACTTAAGCTCTCCACGTCAGTGGCTACACCGCATGTGAGTGATGCAAGGGCCCCTCAAAGACAACTTTTGGAAACTATCAAGTTACACCACTACCCTCAGGAAGCCCAGGCACGTCACTTGCAAAAAGCATAAGCGTTCAGCTAAGCCAGAAATACTCTATCTTGGCAAAAGAAAAAAGAGAAGTCCCGCATCCCACAGGAAGAACTGAAAGAGCAACAACAGGTCAGGAATTGTCTAGAACACAAGTCAAAGCATTGGCTCAGATGTTTGCAGCATCAGAAGTTCAGCTACAAATCAGAATGACTTGGGTCACTCAGAAGCAGCTGCTGTCTTCGGCGCAGTCTTGGCTTTCTAGGACATTCACTACTGCTTTGTTTACTTTACAGTATCCGTAAGGTAAGGTAAAGATCGCCTGAGATCTGTACTGCTCAGGCCCAAGAGCACCAGTGACTTGCTGACTTCCAAACATGGGCATTATTTTCAGTGACTTCAATAAGCTACGCACATTTGTACCCGAGCCATGCTCAACCTCATCTCACCTTAGCACTAACCCCTGCTTTGCCAGTGAGCACTGCTAAGGAGCCCTGTCTCGGCACTGCTTCAGCTCCCACAGGTGTCTGTTCACCACTGGTCCACCAGGAAGAGGGATCTCCTGGGTGGAAGCACCCCCAGGTGCCCGGGGAGCTGCACCCGCCACTAATGTACAATACTGCGCGAGACGCTCCCCGAGGAAACGTGCAAGTACCGGCACCTGCTCCTTGTAAAGCTACGAGGCACAACCAGAGCTTAATGGAACCAACGCCTGCACGAGGCAGCATTCAGAAGCCTACGAAGGAGGCTACAAGCAAGCCACAACTGCACTCTGTAACATCCCAAAAGCCCAACAGTGCAGGCAAATGTCACAGATGCGGACAGAGAAAGCCCACTGCCCAGAAAGGGTCTCCCTTTCCCAAAGGGCAACAGAGAATGAGAAGTTTTTGTGGCAAACTATCAAGCCGTGAACTCCCTCAACATTCTGACGTGAAGCTTTCAACCCACGTGCAACTCCTGAAGTTAAATGGGATCAGCAAAAGGTGGTTCTCAGGCAGCTGAGCAAGCCTTACGTGATTCAGGTAGTTCTCAATCTTGCGCAGGGTTGCTTCGGGGACTTTGATGTGGCAGGGTTTCCTCTGGTTCTCACCAAGCTCCCGGAGTGAAGTCATGTTGTACATAGCATGGCTGAGGGGGTTGTTGTTCTTGTCCACCAAGCCAAGGCTCTGCAAAGGAAGAGGCAGACACCACTTTCAGATACAAGACCGCTGCGTACGAAGTGCTGGTGTATAGGGCACATGGGTCCTACACGTTCGGACCGGCTAACTCCTTACCCCACATCCCAAATCCATCTCTTCCCGCTTTTGCCACAGCAGGAAACAAGACGTGATCCCACCTCAACTCTGGTGAAACGGACAAACCAGAGCCGACTGCTACCTACGCCAATGCAACACTCACAAGGTGGTCTTAAACAGACCCATCAAAGAAACAGCAGCCACCATTACGTTTGACAAAACCCTCTTGTGAGGGCTGTTAACTCTTGCTATGGTTCCGGTATATTGTGCCAGTTCAACACTAAGTCTTACACTACTTCTTGGTTTTCCCCTCTGCTGATTCTAGTGTCTACAGCAAAACTACTGCGGCAATGTGTCTGGATTAGTCTGCCTACGAGCATGAGAAGGTAGTCTGTCTTAGCAGACAGCAGCAAGGTGGCCAAGAGAACAGGCTAATGCTTCCAGGGTGATCCCTACGCGTCAGTTTGTTGAGGGCTCAAAACAAGCACAACAGCCTTCAAGGGGTCATCGCAGAGTAGACAGCAGAAGGGTACAACAGCAGTCTGGACTGAATCCTAAGGTTCAGAAATACATGTTTATCCCCCACAAAGTCAAGGATCGGAAAGTTTCAGGGATCACCCCATCAGGCTCAAACGCGGCAAGTCAGGTGCAAGGAGCTCACAGACGCTGTAGACACGGGATGTAGGAGCCACATGCACTCACCTTAAGCTTCTGACAGGCCAGTGCCGCTGCTTTGTTTTCTGCCTCCACCTTGCGACGGCCCTTGGCAGCAAAAGTCATGGGACAGGGCCAGCGGAGCGTGAGCTTGCAGATCTTGGTCTTGGTGCCTACTGTACGGAACTGCATGTATTCCTAAAAGGCACGTAAACAACATCAGATGTTAAGAGCCTACATAGCTAGGCAGGCATTTTCAAACACATCTCAATATTTCTAAGCAGAACTTAAATTGTTGGGGGGGGGGGGGGGGGG
>VZSC01007686.1:244272-257304 GCA_013398225.1 Steatornis caripensis
GGGGGGGGGGGGGGGGGGGGCGGTTTTTTGTTTGGTTGTGGGGTTTTTTGTTGTTGGTTGGTTGGTTTTTAAGAGTGCACTAGAACACATTTACTGCACTGAATTCGCCCCCCGCGCCCCAGACAGCTATGTGGAGAAGGTCACTGAGAGCCTACAGGGTGGAGCACAGCTACTGTTCACTAAGCACATGAGGTCTGGAAAGGAGGTGGGTGACACATACCAAGGAGGAGGATCGCCGGATACTGGCAAGAATAGAGTTGTGGAAAGATTTCATCAGCACAGAAATTACACATTACTCTGAGCAACACAAACTTGCGTTTGTCGCAGATATACTGGGAAACGCAAACTTAGCACCTTAGAAAATATTCTCCTCCGTTCACCCAACAGCTCCTCTATCACCCTGGCCTCAAGGAACAATATTCCTCATGCTTCTATTGAGACATTTCCTCAACTCTCACCACAAAGTCTCTTTCTCACCCTTCAGGCTGATTTTTCTAGGCCTAGTTTTAACCTCCCTTCTCTCCCCAGTTCTCAGCTGCCCCAAAAGCACACCCCAAGTGATTCCAGTTAGAGTTTCTGAGCTTCATTTCCTGCAGGTCCCTGGCAGGGGCCAGTCAAACAGCACCGTACCTTGACCGTGGAGGAAGAGGTTGCAATCTGAATCACTTGGGCCAGGAGGTTTTTGGGAAGTGGGAACTGCGTCAGGGCACGGATGGCAGTGTTGTCATCTGTCATTTCAATGGAACTCCCTCCTCGGCTAGAGGGAAGATGAGAACAGTTTGATATACAAATATCCACTCTGTGCTCAGGGCTGCCTCACTTCAGGTCTGCTACTGAGGTCTGAAACCAAGTAGTTAAAGGCACAGATAATTTTGGTCATCTGAAAAGTCAAGCTGCAGCTTGCTGCTAAAATCTGTCAGCCATAGTAAAGCCACCGACTAAAAAGCAATCAAATCTTTACACTAACACTAAAACCAGATAGCATCAACAGATTTTAACAGGTTTAAAAAAAAAAAAAGTGAAATTATTTCTGAATCCAAAGAGCATCCCTAAAAACAACCAGCACCACCACCAGGACCTTATTGATCTTACTCCTGTTGACTATTAACAATCAAAGATTTGTGCTTATAAAACATGAAGTCAAGCAAGCAACCACGGTGATGAAAAGGAGCAGATTTAATAGTGCCCTCAGAATCAGGGCTGTGAAAAAAGATGTAAGGGCACATGCACAATTTCTGGGAATGGAAACCTCTTTAGGCACAGAAGAATAAGAAGGGCAGGTAAGAGGCAGGCAGCACCCTGTGCAAAGGGCAAGACTCCAGAGAAGATGCCTGTGTGATGACAGCCAGGTACAAGACCAGGCTGCCCCACTACTGCTCGCATAGAGAAAGGTACAGTAGTCAGCATTTGGCCCATCCACAGGCCACACCAGCAACATGGGGAGCCACAGCTCAGCTGCGAGCAACTGCAGGGGTGCATCAGCTACAAAGAAAAATCTCTCTTCTTCACTGCCCTGGATTAGCAGCTACCGGGGCAGACGTACCTTGCGTCTCTGCCTGGGGTTCGAGCATCCTGATGTGCCATAGGTAGATAATCAGATACATCGATTGCTTCTTCTTCCAGCTCTCCTTCCTCCAGTTCCCCTTCCTCTAGCTCCCCTTCCTCCAGCTCTTCTCTCCTCATGGCTTTAGGCATCCTGCCCTGTTCCATGGGCTGGATGGAATCGTCCGGCTCCATCCGTCGCCAGCAGGTTGACAAGTCGGCGAGAGAAGGTCCGGACTTGGAGCGCCACTTGCCCTCCGAGCACCACCTCTCATCGGGACAGCCAAGCTGGTCAGCAAGAAGCCGGTACTTTGCAGCATCAAAGAGCTCATTTCTGGGCCCCAGCAAACCCCAACCCTGCAAGAGAAAAATGCATTGTGAGCTGCACTAAAGAGACAGATACAGGTGACTCTGCAGGAAACCGAAATACATCTGGTAAAGGAGAGAAACGCAGGAGCGATTTCTTCATATCCCGCAGAAAAAGAGAGAAAGAAAAGGGACTTTCGGAAACTTAGCAGCTTTCCTCCTGCCATTATGTCTTAAGAAAAGGAATCTGTTCACTCACCTCACCTCCCAGAGCGCCACTGCTTAGCGTGACATAGCTTGTTAGAAAGGGTGGGCCAAGATTTATTGGTATTTTACAAACTATTAACTATATTGAGCACTCTTAAGGTTTGAAACCCACCTCAGAGTGCGAAATGCATCGTTTCGGAAAGGTTAGTCTGAACAGGTATAATCTGGGATAATGCAAGATGAGAATTCGGGGAACGGTTCACCTCCTTTTTCACAGGAACAGTTATTTGTATAAGCAGCAGTAAGATCTCCCTAGCCCAGCAGCTTTTGAAACGAAAGAGTTCCTAATGACTGCTGGTGACTAGGTGACTGATTTAGGACTGAACCTTACGTGAAGCTCCAGACATATCTAGAATGCAACACAGGCCACGTGTTACCAGACAGCTGCAATAAATGAGAGGTTACATCTTCAGGCCTCTCCATGGCTCCGTATTAGACAAGGCTGGGTATTTTGTGCTGCAGGAATGCCTGAGACAGCAAGAATTCACCCTGCTCGCTGCTGTGCTTAAAGTCACTATATTCAGACGGTCTCTGCACTGATTAGGCACTGCTACTTCTCTTGAACTGGGGGCTATTTATTTAAAGCAGCTTTTGTAGTTATTTCTATAGCTATGATTGCACAAGGCCTCCCATCATGAGGGGCTTCTGCTAGGTTACAGGTTTAGCTGGCTAAGCATCAGAGTTCAGAACCTTGCATGCTGAATCTAGGGTTTCAGAGGGGTTTTTTTAGTTCTATACTGAAAATACAGTTTAGTCATTTCCCAAAATCTGGAGAAAAACGTTAGTGCAGGTAGGAATTCTTTTTCTTTGAAAACTTCCAGGCTCTGAAAGAAAGCAGGAAACAATGTTTTCGTTGCATATTGGCTACTGAGGATAAACCAACAATGTATCTCCAGTGAATGTTAACTAAACCAGCACCAACCATGCTCCAGGTGGAAGGAAGTCAGTCAGTGAAACAACTTTTGCTAATCACGGGATTAAAGAAACTAGCCTAAGAACAGAGGCCAGCTGAAGAAACCGCTAGTTTTAGTGCTGCAATTCTGAACTTCTGAATTTCAGACAATGGTCAGTGGCAGAGCTGGAGATGAAACTGCATCTGATTCTCAGATAGCTGCCAATAACACCATCTTAAACAGGGACCTTTATAACCTTCCTGTACTTGTTTGGTACTGGCTGTGCACACATATCAGCCACTTCCAGCAGTAAATAAGTGGCAGACTAGCCTAACTTTAAAAGGGTTATCGTAAAACACAACAGGTAACTGACACACTACAGCTTACATGAAAGGAGCCTCTGAAGGTACTACATTTGTAAATATACACAGGCAGACTGACAGAACTGTGAGTTAGTCAACAGTGACAGCAAATACACCCCAGGGAACCTCTACTTCTCGCCATAGATGCTGAGACTAAGACAGAAGCTGATTAAGGTCTAGGACATAAAGAACAAAGACCAGAGCTCTGGTGCGGGCTGAAGTAAGCGGGCTTTTCAAATTGTTTTAGACAGCTCAAGACTTCACCCTCTACCCTTGATGAACAGATAGGCCAGCTAAGAAAGTGAACTGGCAAAGACGGAGATAGAAGTCAGAAATCCTATCACCAAAACGGACGAGGCCTGCACACTCAAAGGCTTGCTTCTTCAAGCTAAGGAGCAGCGTAAGCTCACCTTGAAGAGCTGACACGCTGCCGCTGCTGCCTGCCTCTCGGCATCGATCTTCTTGGTCCCGTAGCCTTCCACTTCCACATTCTTAGGCCACTTTATATGCAGGGTGACTTTCTGAAAAGCAAAGATACCCAGTAAAGTGAAACAGCACAGAATAATCTCTCTTCTCCTCCAGGAGCACAGCTACTTCAAATATCCCTGAACTCCAGGCAAAGGGAACAACAAATGAAAAGCGCAAACAAACTCCTTGTTCAGTCCCTTTATGGGAAGCTCCATTCCAGTAGCTTAGAAAGAAAAGCCTGAAGAGGGGATATGAGGTGCCCACAGCCCCGTAGAAGCTGCATGGCTGAGCCAGGCCCAGAAGCCAAGCTGACTTCCAGCACAGTGCCACGTACTCTGGGCCGGAGCTTCACAGGCTGCAGTTTGTCAGCTCAGAGAATCAAATGCCAAGAGCTCATTACAAGAACAATTTCGTTTCAGAGTAACTGTTCCTATGGACACTACAGCATAGCAGATCAGGCCTAAGAAGCAACGTGCATTCTCTGACACATTTCCACTTGCAATGGCAGGCAAATCTTCCTAACCACTTCCTTGCTGTAATTTTAATTAGCAGCATGTTGCGTCACGGTTACACAGGCAGCTACCAAACTCCTTGGGCACATGAGAACTCAAGACTTCAGTTTGCACTGCCCAACACAAGCTATTTGGAGAACTCACAGTACCACCAGAGCTCCCCTCATACCAGTACAGTGGGATGAGAGCAGCCGAAAAACCCGCAAAGGCAAAGAATGCTGGAAGCTGAACCCTGCCCTTTTTAAAACATTGCTCCAAATCAAGAACTCGTTCTGCTCCTGGCCCTGCAGATGCTGCAGCCAAGCTTCTGCAAGGCTCAAAGGAGGGAAACGCCTAAGGAATTCTCTCCCGTTTCTGCAGCAAAGATGAAAGGTGGCATTTAGGTTCGCTGGGAAAACCCCACCTATAAGGCTAGAGAAGAGGCTCCTGACTGTTCAACAGTCTACATCTGGCTGCCTGCCTGCCATCTGAATCTCATCTTACTGTAGGAAATGGCTACGTATTTTGCCTAGGGGCTCTGCACAAAAAGGCACAGACCTGCTGAGAAAAAAGTTGTCTCACGAAGGCCAAGTTACTCGGTGCTCGCACAAAAAACCTTGTGCCCTTCCAACTGAGACTTCTCCAGTTTGTCTCACCTGTCCTTCTGTCCCCACACACTTTTTCTGGGTTGGTTTTTTTTGCGATCCAGCCCTCGTTTTCTCCAAGAGTTCCTCTATTGGTTTTTGGTTTCGGTTTTGTTGTTGCTTGGTTTGTTGGGGTTTTGGTTTTTTTTTTTTTTGATCTCAAGTTATGCTCAACATTAATCTATTTAAGTGCTAGCAAGAATGTGAACGCATTACGCAAACTAAAACGATGAGGCATCGGTTATAGCATTCTAAAATTTAAGTTAGGAAACTGCACTACTGCTTGAGGCACAGCAAGAAACACGAAAACAGAAATGAAGAAGGAACTTTAAAGTAACCACTACTAACATATTGCCTAAAATGCAGGGACGCTTAGAAAGGATGTGGTAATAAAAATTGTCTGGGAAATTTTAGACAGAATGTTATTGGAAAATATTAATCCATCAGAACGGAATCTTTTCCTGGAATGTACATTACAGTTAAACTTCAGCTGGGAAGGGCTTTCTGCTCCACAACGAGAGCTGCTATGATAAAAGGAGGCAAACCCTTGAACACAGAGCACTCAGTTAAAAACTTCTGCTCGGTTTACGGCACAGATTTGGATCTAGGCCTCTCGCAACCCAGTCGTCAGTGCTCAAACTGCTTGGCAAACCATTTGCTTCGAATTCCTCTGCTTCATTTAACAAAAAAAAAAGTAGTCTGTATTTCATTTTTCCTTTAAGTAGTATTAGAAACCTCCCTCCATCACAAATTCTTCTTTTCTGGTTGCAGTTGAGCATTCTAGGCTTTCTTTCTATTAGAATCTACAATAAAATCTGAGCCTACTAAAGTCTAAAATACAGCATTTACATTTTAATTTTCTAAGGTAGTGGGGTACACAGCCCAACACATTTGAGTGCAGGCTATGTGCCTTTCTGCTGAAAAAAACAGATTACAGCAAGCTACTTAAAAGGAAAAAATCCATCCTTCCACACACAAAAGGAGAGGGACAGGACCTACATTTACATACCTATTAAAGTACGTGAAAATAAAGAGAAAAGGGAAAAAGTAAGCCTATTTCTTGTTTGAAAGATCAACTTTTACGTGGCATTAAAACACTTCCATAATTTTTCCTATTGAAGAGTTACTTCCAGGATTAGCAGTGTTCTTGGCTCGCTTCCCACTCTACGTGCAACATTCCTACCCGTCACCCATCCCCAGCACAACAGGATTACCTTTTTTCTTGGCCCATTAGTATGGATGTACACCAGCTTGTCCCTCGCATGAGAAATGCCTAGGGCTCGTCCAATCACGCTGTTGAGCAAGTTTTTAGGCTGTGGAAATTCCTTTAGTAAGTCTCTGGAATCTGAAAGAAAAAAAAAAAGGCAACAGAGGAACTAAATGTCTTATAATTCTTGTGCAGTCCTGTTCAAAGACATGTTGTAACACCTGCCTCGCTGCAGCTCTGCAAGCATTAACGTCTCTAAGGTTATGGATAGAAAAGCAAGCAGAGATACTAAGTGGTTCACCTACAGCGTCTCCAGGCATCAGCAAAACGGTACTCAGGAGTGCAACGTCTCCTGAGCTCCAAATGTAAGATGACACTGCAAATCCAAAATGGGCCACAAAACTCTACGTCCTGCGCTTCTGAAACGTGCAGATTACTTGTTTCCCCCTCTTTTAAAAGTATGACTGTCCTGTAGCTGGAACTGTAGTATTGGCAGTTTAACTCTGTGATTCAGTGACACTAACAATCACATAACCATTTGGAAAGACTGTTTTCCCCCCAAAAGAACACAGTACCAACAGAAAAAAAGGGCAGTCTACAGATACCTGTTGAATCTGAATACAAATATCCTAGCGCAGAATTCAAAGCCCAGATTAACGCACGGAGCTGGTGCTGTTTTCTCACCGTGGAGGTAAAAGCAGCTCTCTGTCATTCTTTGATATCGAAAACAAACTGAGCAATAACTATTTTGAACAGACTTTGGTACTTGCGTCCCCCTCCCAAACCACACATACCACCTCAGGGTTAAATCAAGGGTCTCGACAACACACAAGTTGCATGTTAAATCTAGCCATTGCTAGTAAGGTGAAATAATGCCTGGGGACTTCTCCCTGAATTTATGGAGATGGCTTAGGTAGAGGCTGGGAATATGGTTTTGTACTCGATTGCTCAGAGAACCCCTTGGAAAGAATTTTGGCAGCGTAGTCTTTGGAGATTAAACCAGCCCGAGCAGGACGCCGAGAAGCAGCGCCTGAGGCGGCTGGTACTGATGGCAGGTAGGACCGGCTAGCTGAGCACAGGTCCCCTGCCCTGACAGCCAAGAAATGCAGCTCAGGCTACGGCACTTGCAGGAAGGGGATGTTAACGATCATTTCAAATCACTCCTTTAAGAAAATAACAATTAAAAAAACCCCAAAACACACTACCCCCAGACAGAGCAATATCACGCCCACCTTGCGTTCCAGCCTCCTCCCCGATGCTGGCATTGGCAGTTTTAGCTGGCGAGGAAGCTGCTCTCCCTCACCTCTCACATGCATCACGGTTCTATCCAGCACCATAGGGGAGAGCCTTTATACTGAGCAGCAGCCCAAGCAAGATCAGATTAAGTTTAACGTGATAACAGTTCCCATAAGCAGGCAGATCTAACCGCTCGTTGTTGTGGCGAGGGGTACGTGCCACTTCTCCCGGGCTCTACCACTGCTCCAGCTCTGCCTCAAACCCAAACCTACGGAGAGGTGATTCGCAGCCTGAATCTGACAGAAAGCTAAACCGGTAAAGTGGAGTAAACTGGATGTTGGGGGGCTCAGAAGTAAATGAGCCAACTGCACAGTCCTGCCGGTACCCGAAACCAGTGCAAGGGAACAGGGGAGAGGGACGGCATCTCCCATTCTGGCAGCAGCGAGCGCAGCTAAGCCACTCTGATCCTATGTTCAGCCAACGTCACAAACACACGTTCCGCAGGCAGTCAGAACTTCATTAATCTTCTTGCAGACCATCAACAGGTTTGGGCACTACTTTGTAGAAGGCTTCTAATTCTCTACGGTTACTTAGCGGAAGTTTCAGCAATGAATCAGAAGTCAGCAACACGCACTCATCGGTACTGCCAGAATCTGGAATTTCAGATTGCGCTAGCAAATCCGAGGGGAAACGACCCAGCAGTCAAGCTCATGAGAGCATCGCCAAGATCTGCCACCATGTTTTGCTGAAGACTCCGACTGCAGAGTTGCTAGATACCCAGTAACTGGCTCCAGAGCAAGCATTTAAGAGAAAGGCTCTGTAACAGAGGCGTGGGGAAGAGACATTCTCCAGGAAGCTTCTCAGCAAGGGTAAACCGAGGGTGCACTCCGAGGGCTCACCAGAAAGCTGACCAGCAGGGAAATCACAGGAGTTTTAGGGAAGGCAAAAGGGTTAACGTTGCACCACTGCAGGCCCAGTCCTTGCCAGATTGTGGATACTTGGGTATGGGAGAGCAAAAAACATGTTGCTGATCATATCGCTCCAAAAAAACAAACAAAAGCCCAGCATGCTGACCCAGAGTTCAGAGAAAAGATAATTACTGGTGACACTTAGTTTTGAAAGTTTCTCTGTAGAAGAACCAGCTCAATCTCGGAGAAATCTCCTTCAGAGGCCTAACAGAAGGAGTTTGGGTTCCTTAACATGTACAGGGAGATCCTGAAATCCAACCTCCGCGGCCTGCGATAAGGATGCTGAGAGCTGGGTATCATTTGAAGACAGGTCGCATTGTAATGTTACAATTGTCTAATTCTGACTCGCGGCTGGAACCGGCTCAGGTTGGCGTTACTTTTCAACCTGCTACGTAGAGGACAAGCTGGCATTTAGAGGGCAGCGTCAAAACGAGCAGATTAAAATTGCTGCCTGCTCCATCTCCTTCGACTACACCAGTGCGGAAAGGACCACACAACGTGCTTTCTGCCACTCTCCCATGCCCGATGGTCAGCCATGGCACCTTCCATTAAAAAGGATAAAAAAAGCCCACAGGCTGCGGTTTCTCACACATACATGGGCAAAACTCCTGGGCAATTACAGGGGAACATGCAGGAAGTACTCAGATTTATGAACACTATTTGCCCATGAATTACCTTCTCTGCACTGGCCAGGAGAGCGCGAAAATGGTCTCAGCCTAACAAAGAACTACAAGCCAATTTCCTGTAATTATACAGCAAATGTGATATTTCTGCCTACTCGTACAGCGAGCACCGCTATATTCAGACTTTGACCTGTTCAGGAAAACTGGGAAAGTGACTAAGATTTTGGCACTCTGCAGTTCTACTCCATTCCACATTGCTGGGACGCATGGAGGGAGGAGTAGTAACACAATTCCCAAGCGCACTATTAAATTCACTTAATAAATGAGAAATTTAAAAAAAAAAAAAAAAAACAACAAAACCAAAAACAAACCCTCTTGCACCAGCCTGTATTATTCAGCCTCTCATTGTTTCCACTTTCAAAAACAATACCCTGGGAAATTTTATAAGTAAGAGGCGGAGGTAAGAAGTACATCCTTCTTAAATGCCCCCCCCACCCCCCAAAATGCAATTACCTAAAGACAGAGCCAATTTCTCACATTCTGAGGTGACTCCTCAGTGAAGACTAAATATTTAATCCATTCTCGAGCAAAGAAGAATAGGAGCTCTAAATAACAAAGCCTAGCTCTGGCTTGCAGATCAGACTCTGAATTACCAACCGAGACACAATGTATTCTTCACAGCTGACAATGCCATATTCAGCAGTACCATCTGACGCATCAACAGCGACTCTAAGGCTTGATGGATTACTCTCAGCCCATTCTTATCCCGAATTCGAGAGCTGAAAGGATCCTATCCTTGCACGAGGCCGTGCCTCACTTGCAGTTCTTAAAGAAACAATCTGAAATTGCAGAACTGGATTTGCAGAATGTTTCCTTCCCCGCCAGATTGGATTTCTTGGCATCTTCCTCCAAAGAGTGTCTGAGTTCCTCACTGCTGAGAACGGGCATTTGGGTAGGAACTGTATCAGCAGGAGTCACAGCCCTGCGGAGGCAAGGAGTTTAACCTAATATTCCCAAAGCAAAGGAGAGCTGATTTTCATACCCAACTCCTACGGAGCCAGAACCACGCATGATGTCCCTACCGCAGCTCCGAGATCACTAAGGAATATTAAAAGCCTGTCTTGGATAGCAGACAGTTCAGGGTGGGGCTATCAAAAGAAGCCAATTAACTAATTTAAGTTCCTCAAAGCCAGTGAGTGCTTTAGCTTAATTTGATTGTGAAAGTCCATGATGATTCCAAGCAACACCGAAAGAAAAAAAAAAAAAAACAAACCACCAACCCCAACCAAAACCTACTCCCAGCTGTAGTGCCTAAGCCTTCTATTAACCCTAACAAATCTGACAAGTACAGACACTGTCAGGTGCACAAATAAAACGGCTCACAGTCTTGTTCAAGGAAGACCGAGGAGCATTAGATGGATTTCAACAGTTTCTGTCTTCCCTCAAATTCTCTTCCCTGGAGAAGCAACAAATGAGCAGCAAGGACCAACTATTAAATACAATACTCATCAAGACATAAGCCCCTGCAGTAATAAATTCAAGTCAGTGAAGAATGCTCCTAACGCATCAAAAATTCACAGGGAAGAAGAAAGCCCTCTGGCTCCATAATATCCATTTCATAAGGAATTAGCCTAGGCATGTTTTACTAGGGAGAGATGGAGGGAGACAGAAAAGGTTCCACCTGGCAGTTTAGTTTGGAGAACACCAGAACAGGACTACTTTTGGGGTTGTTTTTTGGTTTTTAACCATCATCTAGCGACCCTGAGCAAGGCTCCTTTCAAGCATACGCAGTAATAAAAAACACACGCAGCTCTTGCCTGAACAAGACCAAACTTAAAAATTGGTAAAACTGACAAGGCTTCTTCAAAACCGAGACCCCCAGAGAACAAGAATGAGCGACGGCCAACCTCCATGCTGGGAGACACCCAGAACTTGGCCAGACACAGCCCTGACCAAGCCGCTCCAGCCTGGCCCTGCTACACGAGGGGGGTCAGGCCACACGGCATCCAGAGCTTCAGTCCAACCTAAATTCTTCTGTGATATTATGAGACAGCAAATTTAATTAAGAAAGAATCTTAGTCTCTGAGACTAGAGCGAAACAGAGGTCAAGATCACCTAAGTCTCAGCAATGAGCCAGAAGTGCCAGAGACCTGATGGAGCAGGCAGAGCAGCTCTCTTCTTCACAAGCTCTGCTCCAAAATCACACCATCTAGGCCAACAGAACGGAGCCTTAGCTAGTACTACCAATACAACACTGCCATTTTTAAGCTGGCCTCAGATCAGAGTTGATGTTCCCATATTCGTAACAAAAGCAGCCAAATGAGGATAGCTAACAAGACATCAGTTTAAGTTGCAGGCTCAGAACTTGGCCTCATAAATAGGTTTTTAAAATAACTTCTGTGACCTCTAGGTGTTCGAGTAGCAGCTGTACAGGTAGGGCAGACTTCCGACGAGACCCTGAGGACTTTTTATTTGTTCGTCTGAAATGAATCTTCCAATGTTGCCCAGCCCTCACCAGAAGAGCCTTCCGTGGTCGACCCACCGCAGAAATCAGGAGGTGCCAGCAAGCTCTCCTGCGTGGCCCTCGCACGGCTGCCAGGCATCCCCCACTGACACCCCCCCGGCTCCAGGCAACCTCACAGCGAGAGCCACGGCATGGAACCGCACCGGCAAGCCACCGACGGAAACAGCAGCTCCAGGAAAGGGAACCAAGCCCAAAGTACTCAACTACTCTCTGAAAATGCATGTTAGAAAAAGTGCCGCGGAGCAAACTACAAAAGAGGGAAGAAAAAAAAATAAAAATTGGTTTACTACTTTTCTCAGGCAACACCTGAACCGGCTCATTAAACCATAATTTGGGCTGCTTTAGCATTTGCTTTAGACTTAATTTGCTCTGTTGAACGGCTCCCATGCAACAATTAAAGACTACCTGACTCTGAACTACAAGATAAAGCTCAGCAAAGCTTCTGAAGGGAAAATGGATCTAAGACCCAAAGAATTCAGAAACTACACAGAGAAAATAATTTAAAAAATAAAAAACACTGGAAGGTGGTGAGGAAGTACAGAACACAGAAGGAAGAGGGAAGAAAAAAAGAATTTTTTAATGTAGTAATAAACCAAATGTCCAAAGTGGAAGACAAGCCTAAGAAATACAACTCACTTAGGAAGATAAGCCTAAGAAATACAACTCACACCAAACCAGCGATTTTAAAAGGGAAAATGTAGTAGTTCAAGTTGCAGCCTGGAAGTGGTAAGCTCCGGCACAAAACTACTCGTGTCTTTCTAAACTAGAAATATTCTTCATGCTTCGTAACCTCAGGAAAAGTGATTGTCAAAACATGACATCAAAACACTTTCAGATTTTTTTTTAAAAAAGTAACGATTCCTTCTGAACAGCAGGAAAGGGTTCACCCTCGGAACGCCCGAACCCCACGCCCTCTCGCACACAACTCGGTCGCAGGCTGAAGGACCGACACGCAAAAGAGAAAAGAAATCGTCTGAGCTTCAGAGACATCATCCCCGGCCAGATTTACGGCAAACATCAGGATTTATGTTAACAACAGCCGTCCGCATCTCGATCGGCGATGCGCTTGGCTCAGGCAGCAAGACTACCTGGTGGAAGGCCAGGCGGAAGCCCTTTGTACACGAAACGCGGATAAAGCGACGCTCCGAAGGGCCCGCAGCCTGCTCCCGCTCTGACCTAACGGAACTCGCCGCACGGCAGAGCGGTTTCCCTGGCGGATGCTCGATGGGCGTGCTCAATCCATCAGGATTTCTACCGAAAGATCCATTTAGGCTTCTTCCCTCGCATCAGGCCAAAGCGGGCGACGAGAAGCGGCGAGGACTTTCGGCCGGGGACGGCTCAGCCCGGCTTCGAACGGGCGACCTTGAGCCGAAGGGCTCCGCAGCCGCTTCCAGTTTGGTGGAGAAGCCCAACTCTTCCGCCGTGCGCACGCCGCCAACAAAGAGCGGCGCGCGGCGCGGCGGGGGCTGCCACAAAGGCCTCGCTCGGCCCCGGCTGCCCG